>MPGH01000059.1:143289-432551 GCA_001937105.1 Colletotrichum chlorophyti | reverse complement strand
CATGTACGAGTATCCCAACCCCTCGGGGTCTCGTTTCTTAGCGACGGGCGCGTTCTCAAAATCCATGTACGAGTATCCCAACCCCTCGGGGTCTCGCTTGGCGACAGGAGCTTCAGCATTATGATTCTGCTTATATTTTCATGTTAAACCTGTTTCTTCCCAATCTTGGTTCTACACGAGCGACGGGAGCAAACTTACATGCCCCTCGGAGACAGGGATGGCGGCCGCGGCCGCAGCCGAGACAAAGGCACCAAGGGCGACTGCGATAAAGCGCATTTTGATGTATAAAAAGTTGTACTTGAAGGCACAGGTTTCCAAGAATTGCTTGATTTGTTGATTCACCAGTCGTTAATTCGAAGTTGGAAGATACTGTAGCGAACGACGTCATCTCGAACTTGTTTTATACTCAGTTTCGCTCTACGTTCACGGCAATGACACATGCGCAGTCAGGAATTTCCTCTCGTAAGAACGGTAATCTCGATTTGCCATAATCTCGTCAAGCTTTTTTTTCGCTCCATTCCTCGCGGATTCGCAAATCCTCGTACATTCACGAGGTTGCGCTGCCGAGATCGATTTCCGACAAGACGCGAGCACGGTTCCGGCGGTTGAGTATAGAAGGCAACCTTTCGGGCAGATTCTGCAGCTGGGTTTGCTTCGGAACCCTATAGAATGACGGACCGAACCGTCATGCAAAACGATGAAATTCAACTGGGAGTGTAAGTAGTTCGCCTTCTACCACGGTGCGTTACCGAAACCTTCGCGAGCAGGACCACCCCGTCGGCTCACGGGATTCACTGTTAAGATTGATTTTTGACTAGCACAGCTTCAGTTCTACATTGATTCCCCGACGTCGGGATATCCTATGGCGCCGACGTTACTTGATTACTTCCTATACATGACCTGACTAGCCTTTTCGCTTCGACTAGGGTCTAACGATTCGGAGCGCCAACTCCGTCCAGAGGCTAACCCGAACTGATGTCACTTCGCTATTCACGTTGTCCACTCACTATTCAAGCATTTTGTTTGCGCTACCCCCATTCATTCCGAATGTTTCGTTGCTATTCTGTAGATAGCCAAGTTTTTCCCTAGCGGGAAGATGTGAACATTAGTTATGTAGGAGTCTCTTTTGCAGTGGAGGCATCGATGTTGCTTTAGTTACTGCTTCGGTCCTTCTCTTGGCCAATCTCAGAGTCTGTGCGCTTTTTATTTAGCGTTAGACGGTATTTCTCAGCAGATTTCGTTCATATACGCTCGGTCAATTGTCGAGGGACTGTGAGGTTATATCGCCGTTCGAGGTCTGCGTCGGCTTTGTCCAGACATACCCGGATAATATTGGTAGTAGCTGCTCGATCTTCTTGGCCATCACAAGTTACTGGTGAGATACACATTGGTAAAAACAAGCACTCCAACTGAAGCTTCGGGTCGTCGTGTATGAAGATTCTTTGGAGGCGTTTTTGTATTTTACTTGCCTGTTTTAGAGCCTGAAAATAGGAGCTTTTACCTAAGGACAGAACAAATTTTACTCTTGTTTCATATATGACAGTTCTGTCTTTTACGGACGCGCTTGATTTTGTTTCCGAAGAAGATTGCCTTCATCGCGGGATTTGCAAATGAATTCTGTCTACAAAGGTTCATGAATCAAAAATCTTTTCAGATTGAACGTTCCTAGATCATACAGCTCATTTACATGATCTTTCCTGTGTCTGGTGGTTAATGATGAGAACCTCCTGAATAAGGACTTTTCGCCTTCCACTCAGCCTCATCTTCCCTCAACTTCTTCCAGGAATCGCTCTCTCTGCACCCAGTTCGGTAAGCAGCTGAAAAATTCGCCTCGTTTGCTTAAGGGCTGCGATACTTACGGCGTTTGCTTCGTTCTTGATCGTATTTTGCGGTACAAATCGTCTTATAAGTCAGCTATCGTCGCGTCCATTATCAACCTGTTTGGGCCATTCATCCGCTTTCACTTACAATAACTCCTATCATTAAGATGTCCGTGTTGCTCTTTCCAGGAAATAACATCTTCAAAGTCCCAACAGACGTCAGTGTTGATGAAGTCCGGTGTGGGCGCCGGATGGTTCTCTAGCCAAATATACGGAATTATTTGCATGTTCGGTTTACACATGAGCCCATCAAGAAGGACATAAATGCAATGGTCGACATGGGCTTTCCCCAGAGGTGATTTACGAGAGGTACTGTAATAGTCGCTGTTGTGGCTGGGTTAGAATCGGCCTCGAAGTGAGTCGAGTTTCAACAAGAGATTCGTAAGAAAACACACCTATGGGCTTCTCGCCGCAAAACGTCCAAGCAGTGAATCTTGTGGAAGACATCCATGAAACCGGCGTGCAGATCCTTGCCGAAGCCAAATTCTTCTGGCATCAGCGCGACATAGTCGGGATCTTTACCCATTCTCACAACCTCCTCCCTACGAAGAGGGAATAGGTGCGTGCTGGTGACGCGGCTCCATGCCGCGTCAACCTCCGGCGATGGGGGCTGACGGTAAATGCTGGGTGTGAGCCCTGGTTCAAGCGAGGAGTTGACACTCAGCTTGGGCGAGAGAGTCACTTCGTAACGATCATGAAGTGGTGCTATTCCGTGATTACTTAGCCTTGACGTTGCAACAGGTTGAATCGAAAATGGATTCACTTACTGTAAGCCGACGTCAACGTGATGCATTGTTGGACAGTGGGCTTTTTCACCGCCAGCACACCCAAAAGCGCGAAATTGATGAACATCGAGCATAGAAGGCCGATCTCCCACATTAAAATGTGGCGCTGTTGCTTCCTGGTCTGCATATATCGATATGAAGGTGACTCTGGCTCGAGAAGTAAACAGTCTTTCTCTGAATCTGCCCCGCTACTCTGCCTATTCGACTCCATGATCGCATGCACAATGCTACTATTGATGACAGAGATTTGGCCTCTCTTGACAGCAGAATGGTGTAGTTTGAGAGGTTGTGCAAGAGGCAAAAAGGGTTTGACCCGTTGTCAGAGTTCATTGGAATGGTAGCACCGAGGTCACTTTTGTTTTCTTTTTTCTTTTTATTCGACTGTCATCGGTTAACGGTCCGAGTATGCAAGTTCTCGGTCATTGGTCTGCACTAAGGTTGAATCCGAAAGCAAAATGCAGGATAACTCACATGCGGAAACTTCGTCAAGGATGATACCAGTCTTTTCGTTCGTTTCAATGACTCATTTCGGCCTTGTTCATCAGACCATTTTATTCAATTCATCTCTGCGTTAGGCCCTGAACGGTCGCTCGTACTCCAAATCCTGCACCTCGCCTTTTCATCGCCTATTTCGTAGCACCTACAGAAATTCGTACCAGCTTGAAAAATGAACAATAATCTCACCAACATAAGCCGTTTTGTCTTATACCTGGTAGGCGGTCTGATCTTCGTCCTCGTGGTCTTCAACCTTAACCCCTACCTACACACGTCATCCAGTGTACAATACCGTCCCCCGTCACCTCCTGCCAGGCACGGCCGATTGACAATTTCCACATTCAAGCACCTTTACGAGCTCGAGGATCTTGGCCCATCAGGTGATGAAATATGGAACTCAGTCATGTTGCCGAAGGGCGGCGGGTTTCTGTGGGTTCAGACGAATAGCACTGTCGATGACGACGGTAGAGAGGGCTGGGGTATAACAATGTTTCACGCCTTGCATTGCCTACAGATGATGAGAGAAGTCTTCAAGATGGCTGTTTTCCCCGATAAAATGCAAAAAGGAATCCACGCGGGCCACTTTCAGCATTTGGGGAGGTCCAAGACTCATGAGCACAATGCGGACCCAAAGCACGCAGCCCACTGTTTCTCATACCTATACCAGGTAAATGCTCTCACACACGGCCAAATCTGGCTAAAACCCTACCCTGTGGCAAACCGACTTTTAATGTTTCTTCAAGGTCATCACGTGTGGTGCGGATGGTACCCTTGAGCCCCCGCAGCGGAAGTTTGACAAAGAAGGGAGGCAAACAGCGTGGGTGGTCAACGGCGCCGGATTCCAACATAAATGTCATGATCCACATTTACTATGGGATGTTGTTCAAAGAAGCGAGGAGAACGCGCTTAAGAGTGTCAATTGGGAAAAAGGAGACTCGATATGGGACGTGTTTAGATGAGGCATATTTTGCTTTCATGACTGGCGCTTAAAAACGCGATGATGTGACCTAGAGATGATCTGCGTACAGATTCTTGCATTCAACCATTTTAATCACTAGTCATGGGGCAATATCTTTGGCGACATGATTGAGTTGATGACTTATTTCTCTTGCATTACTCGATGAATCTTCGAGTTCTTGCAGCGACTCAGCCCCGCATGGCAGAGGATCCAGCCGAGGCACGGTCCGAGCTCGCAATTCCGAACACGCAATTATCTCGAGAAGGACTGGGATGTGCTGAGAATTCATAGATGTGGCTTGTGGAAGCCAAAAATCGATCACATTTGCTATGGGCAGCGGGTGTGTTGGTTGGCAAAGATTCACCTTACATTCGGCAATGCTATTCTGTGTTGTTTTGTTATCGTTGCTACGGGTTGCCAATGCAGTCGTTCCAATCAAAGGGGCTTTGTGGAACAGCACTGAGGCCCTTCCAGTTCGCCGCAATATCAATGAGCTGAAAAAAAACGGGGGACCGCAGTGGGATCTTTTTATCCTTGCTTTGGAAGCACTCCAGACGCGAAATCCTGACGATGAGCTAGGTTACTTCCAGATGGCAGGTACGCGTTGCGGCGTGTGGATTCACATCTGCTCCCTCATGGCAATTCATGGTCTCACCTGAGTGGCTAGACGCTTAATGAAGAGCTAACGATGACCGAACCAGGAATTCATGGTTATTCTACGACCCCTTATGATGGTGTCCCTCTTCCCAATCGTGGTGAGATCGGATATTGCACGCATTACAGCACGATGTTTCCGACATGGCATCGAATATACATGGTCCTTTTCGAAAGCAGCCTCTGGGAGGCCGCGAGGCAAATCGCCAACAAGTACCCCACACATATAAGAGACGACTATCTGCAAGCAGCAGACACTTTGCGGTTACCTTACTGGGACTGGTTAGACAACGCAGAGCTGCCGGAAGCGGTAGTTGAAGAAGAGATCGAATTGCATACGCCAAAGGGCTCGAAGAAGATGAACAACCCGCTATTCACATATAGGTTCCCTGTCGGTGTATTACAACCACACAATGACCCTGCCATAACCGCCGCGGTATGCCGAGCAACAGCATGGTAGCGCAAGATATGATACGGGACTTCTGATTGCTGACTTGGGAACATGACAGAAGTCCCGCTTGGCTAAGACCGTAAGAAAGCCCGGCATAGAAGGGGAAAGCAACCACACCGAGGCGAATCTGGCACTTCGATCCCGCGGGCTGTTGTAAGCATTCAATTCCAAGCATCAAGACCTATGGGCTAAGAAAGGCCGGTAAAGACTACTATCCGTGACGCACAGTTGTTTGACGTACACGAGCATCTACAACGAGTTCTCTCGCATGCCGTATCCTGTCGATGCCTTCGATAGCAACATTGAGGTGTTGCACAATGCAGTGCACAACGCAGCCGGTGGGATGGGTAGCCAACTGAGTACGACCGAATTTGCGGCTTTTGATCCGTTATTTTGGCTGCATCACGCCAACTTGGACCGAGTGTTTGCGATCTGGCAGACTCTGAATCCACATTCTGTGATGAAGAAGGAGAGAAGACAGGACGTTGAAATGAATGCCGACCAGAGTGAAATGATTGGCTGGGATACAGGTAAGTTCTTAGCTGAAAAAGAAACTTATTAGTCAGCTCAGATGCTGACGAGGAACAACCCTGAAGGATTGGCACCATTTCGCAGGGCAGATGGGAGTCTCTGGACGTCGCGCCAGGTTTGGGAGTGGGAATCGTTAGGTTACACTTACCCCGACATTGTTAAACGGAAAAAGGATAGCGGTGAGGCAATGGAGAAACGATTGAGGTTAATTTTGAGGGAAATGTACTGGGTCAAGTTTGCTCGAGAGGAGAGGTAGCCTAATCGATGGTGGCTTGATTGATAATCTCTCTGTTGACTCGCTGCACTATCGAGGAGAAAGAATAACCTGAACATTTGCAGCAAGTATTCAGAGTATCGCTGTGATGGTCGATCGCATCACACACAACCTATAGCTGCATCGATGGAGAACGGAAGGGGGGGTTCTCGTAATGTCTGGACTTTGTGTTGGATTATGGCCACCTCAGTTACACCTGTTCAATTGGAATAAAGTGATTACAGGAAAGAATAAAAACTTGCGTGAATTTTTTACTTCGCATACTTCCAATCAGCGTTCAGCGTAATTTTGATGAGGGACTTAGAACCACAGCTTTTTCCACATTTGGCCCCAATTCCCAAACCAACTGGCCGCGCTCTTCACCTCGACATCCACAGCCGGATCGATTCCAATGCTTATCCAGCCAAAGATTCCATCCTCAATTCTGCTGCCCATCATTACGTACTGCAACATCGGATCGGAAACGTCACCTTCCAGCATAAGGACGGCGTCATCCTCATTCTGGATACGCCTCTGGGGGTTCTCATGGTAAGGATGCGTCTTCGCGACAAGGTTTAGAAGTCCCGCATCGAAGAACAACTGTCCGACGTGGGAGGCACGAATGGAGTGGTCAGATGATGATGTAGAGATGAGTGTGTTGTTAGGAAGCCGATGGATGGATGAAGGTTTGTGTGCCAAAAGGTGAATATGAGTGGCTCGACCTAAGGTAAGTCATTAGAAACTCTTGCTTTGGGGAAGATAAGGCGCATTGCTCACCATCATACCATCCAGGGATAATCGTTTTGAATCGCACTACCCCATTCTGCCCTGTTTGCTGAACCCCTCTAAGCCAGCTCTCGTTTACTATGCCCCCCGTCATCTTCTTCCCCCCCGTTCCTGAGTCTTCTTCTAATGTAAGAAGACTGTTTCCATTGTCGATGCTCGCAACACCACTGTAAGTCCCCGTTGCGTTCGCCTGCCACACGTCTACATAGAGACCTTCAATGGGACGGCATGTCTGAGTGTTTATAAACTGCATTTCAAAGACCATGGGTATTCCTGGCTGAGACTCTGTTATGTCACTGCGAATATACTCGCCCGAAACGTAGTAAGGTCTAGGCCCCAGTAAGGGTTTTTCGTCAGCAGCATACTTGAAAGACTATTGTCGAAATTTAAGGTTGAGCTGCGCTTGGGTCGAAACAATCTGATCGGCGAACAGGCTGGGATAAGAAGTTATTACCCAGAAGTGGCAAGTGGCTGCAGAGCGTAACTAGACTGATCAGCAAACACCAAGAACCCATCCTCGTCCTTGTCCAACAAGATCTCGTGATCCGTCGATAGGACTTTACGGAGATCTCTCTTGTTGTAGTAGGGCTTGCCCAGATTGTAGAATGGGACTCCGGTTCCATGATCGGACGTTATGTCGTCGATACCTTTCCCGCGCTGTTGGGTCGACGAGATGCTCCCCTCGCGGCAGTTCCTGACCGTCCGAGGACGGTGGGACAGAAAGTCGGCCCTGGCGCGCACCTCGGAGTCCGGGTCGTGGCCTGGATGACATGTTACTGGCGGGTTGAGGAGAGCAAGCAAAAGGAATAGGAGAACCATGACGGTGAAGTTGAGAGGAAGTGTTGATACATTCACAGAAGCTCAGCGTTGGAAGTGGGCAGCTGCTGAAGAGGAATATGTCGGTGAATACGTTGACATCGTCAAAAGGCATTGCAACTGTCAGTCGTCGCGATGACTCAGACATCATATAATACTCACTTCGATGCAGCAGGCTTATTAATTGGGTTTCGAGCCAAAGCAAAAACGTCGAAGTAGGTTACGGCGATTCAGGGTCGACCGACATGTTCAAAGAAACGAGCCCTTTCGGACCGCAGAAGTAGCTTCTGGAAACACGTTTGCAGCAGCGGGCGGGCAACGCTGACGTTGCGAATAGATTCACACACATATTCACAGTCTGTTATACTACACAAGAGGCTTAGTGATGACCCTTCAAGACTAGGTACAGCTAGACGGCGGAAACCAAGGCGAAGACTTGGTCAAGCAGGCAGGCCCCTATCAATTTTGGATGAGTTGACTTCAGCTTAATAACACGAGCCTGCTTGAATTTTAATGAAACTATTGATTTCATTCCATCCGGGTAGCCCCTTTCCCACGGTCAAAAGTGTGTCGACGCAATGCTTCACATGCTCCCAGTCACGCGCGTGCTCTTCGACCATTCTGCTCGTACGTGTGCCAACCGGTCGCACGTTAGCCAAGGTTTTTAGGTAAACCATTTACCTACGCATTCGGTTACGAAGAGATGAGGTGTGAAACTCACCTGCCAAAAGCCAGCCCGGCGGCTCCCTGTGCCAACAGGTTTACGCAATGAGTGATGTGGTGTCTTTCCGTTGTCCAGACAATGGCTGCCGTCACACCACGTCAGGGAAGTTCGAACGTTGCGAGTTGGTGGACCACTCACTTCCTAATTCGATTCCAGCCCAGTCCTGCTCCTGAATCTCTTTTTTGCCTTCTGGATCTCGATAAAATTGAAACGACAAAGGATCAATCTCCTTCACCAAGGGCTCAACATGCTCACGCAATGAAACTGCGCAGCGTTTGGGTAACCAACGGTTGGAAAGATGGTTGTAAACGCAATTTCGCCGTAGTGCCGTGGCTGTGGTGTTGCCGCAAGAGCTGTGCTCACATACATGGATTAATAACGGCCTTCCCATAACAGCATAAGTCTTATCTGCTTACAGTGGCATGTCTTTCAGAGTCGCAGAAGAGCTGGTGATATCCCCGTGAGGTGGCAAAGGGGAGACTTGAAGATTTTGAGTCCAAAACCCAACGCCGATGAAGAGGACAGTGGCGGCAAGCAAGAACGTAGCCGCTCGCCAACGCCATAAGCGGCTGTTGATGGTATGGATCTGTTCCATTAGTTGTCTGGCCGGATCCAGCGTCTCGTCCTCGGCAGGAAGGGGTGAGTATTCAGTGGACGAGTCTCGGAAGATCTTTGCTCCTAAAAGACCGGCGGAGACACAGGCCTCCTCGTCAACTGCGGTAGCATCTAGGGAGGAGCCCTCTCTCGAAAGTGCGGACTCGCCCGAGTTGCTTGACTTCGTGTGACCCATCTTGCTAATGCACAAATTACTGCCAATATGAGTGTCCTGGTCGAGCTTGATCAAACTACGCCTTGGAATCGGCTGGTGATATCAAAACAGAAGAGAGTCTACGCTGCGGAAATGGAATCGATGTCAAACCCAAACAAGAGGGTTGTGAAACAGAGTTCCGACGGGAATTGGGAACTTAGTTGATCGTACAATATACCGGGTGGTCGGGATGTTTGGGCGGATTCGGTTGGTTAGATTGAACCTAGTCTTTCCACAGCAACCACGACTCATCATGTTGAG
The DNA here is from genome assembly GCA_001937105.1 of Colletotrichum chlorophyti. Lineage (NCBI taxonomy): Eukaryota > Fungi > Ascomycota > Sordariomycetes > Glomerellales > Glomerellaceae > Colletotrichum > Colletotrichum chlorophyti. The sequence continues at coordinate 423,149 of MPGH01000059.1, read as the reverse complement.
ATCTCCCGTCAACGAGGTTTCGACGGTCCGAAGGGCTCGGAAAGTATTTCTAACAAGACGCCATATACCTACCTAGGAGCTAGTGCCGTCTACCAGGTTTGTTCTTTGTTCCTTTCGCTGGACTAGGCCTGTTTCTGGAGCCATCCTTCACCCACTGTCATTGCCTAGTTAATCCATAATCCATCAGGGTATACAGCCCAGCCAGACTACTCGAACTATCGACGACATCATCTTTGAGCGCAAAGAAACCCATTCGGAAATAACAATGGCAGCAAGGTAAGGCTCAAACAACACTATCAATCAGTAGCCCAAGTTCACGCCTGAGCAGGTTGCACAAACGTATGCTTGACATCTTGAGTGAGATCAAACCGGCCATGAAACCCAGCCCAAGGCTTTCATACAGCCCGTTGCCCTTTTCACGTGTTGAGCCGTCATCTTCTTCAACCTCTCCAGAAACTCCAATCATAGAACCAAAAAAGAAGCAGGACGGTCAGATAGAATACCTGAACGGTCTCCGCGGCATTGCGTGCCTGGCAGTCTACATATGGCACTTCAGCTGGCCTTTCCAACCTCACCTGTTCTTCGCCTACGGCCTTGATTCCGACAACACTAGCCTGATGCAACTGCCATACCTCCGACTTGTCTACTCAGGCGACGCTATGGTGCGCGTATTCTTTGTGCTCTCTGGCTACGTGTTGTCGATTGGGCCGTTGAGGTTGTCACAAGACGGCGATATGGGAACTGTCGCCATGCGGGTTGCCTCTCTTGGTATCCGGAGAGGATTCAGACTCTTCATTCCCCCGTTCGTCATGAGCATGTTCACTTTCTTCGCCACATGCGTGGGCTGGTTGGACGACCTTCCCCCTTCAATAGAGCCCCCCACGCTTGCGCAGCAACATGCAAGAGTGCCTATTCATCAGCCGAGTCTTTATCTTCAAATTATCGACTGGTTGCAGTGGAACGTTCGAAGCCTCTTCAATCCTTGGCCTATAATTCATGAAAAGCCTGCGAGCCAGTATGGTTCACAGTTTTGGACGATCCCCCATGAGTTTAGGTGCAGTATGACGGTTTTCTTGCTTCTGGTTGTTCTCGCACCGATCCGGCGGGCACGCAGAGCTTTCATTACGTTTGCGCTAGCGGTTTACTGCATGCTGTTAAAAAGAGAACAGGAGGAATTGACCCTATTCTTGGCAGGTATGGGGCTAGCTGACATGGGAGCCCAACGAGCGGACGCGGAGTCAGCGAAAAGAAAATTTCGAACTCTGACTGAGATCTTGCTAAGCTGGTCCTCGATGGTCTTCGGCTTATACTTGCTCAGCTGGCCTCCCAACAAGGGTTATTTGTCCCCCCCTTACCGTCTTTTGGGGACGATAGACAAGCAGCATAACCATTGGCACAACCTCGGTGCAATCCTACTGTTATATGCCGTTCTACGCGTCCATTTTGTCCAGAAGCTTTTATCCCTCAGACCAGTCTTGTATTTGGGGAGGATATCTTATGCTCTTTACTGTGTGCATTACTTGGTTGTTTTAGCCGCAGGGGGCCGCCTTCTGGCATACTTCTGGGCTTGGACAGGAAGAGGAAGTTGGGTCCAAGAGCAAGGCGGATTTCTCATGGCCTTCGCGGCGACTACACTCGCGGTCATAATGGCTAGTGAAGTATTCTACAGGGCCGTTGATCGAGGCGCGATCCGGCTTGCACGCTGCATGGAAAAATTGGTGACTGGTTAAAATTTAAAACAGCTGAAGCCACATGCAATTCTAAAGATCCAATCAACGTACAGAATGAGTGACCATATGAAGAAAGATTGGAAATTGTAAACAAGCTGCCTAGATCCAAGGGAGCGAGCATTCTGCAGGAGAATAACTGGGGTTGCCAGCAAATTGCTGGAAAACAAGTTTGCTACCGGATCTTACAGTCGCGAAATATTACGGCTAGCTTTTTTAGAAAAGTAAACTGAGCAAAGCACGTAACTAAAAGACCCCGGTGAGATAGTTCTCGGTCCGAAGTGGCGTCCCTCCAAGTTCCCAACTTACGTTTGTACCGACGGAGATGTATCCCTCCGAGCCAAGATTTGGTGAGCTCTGCCAACGCATTTTGTGCTTCACGAGCGACTCCTAATTCTCCTGGCGGCCATCAAGCTCTCTTCACAGAGAAGACAACGGGGGCAACGATCATTTTAATTGACGATCGCAGCTATCGCATCGAGTGTTCCGGTCGGGTTGTCCTATTCCTGTGCGCCATCACTGACATTATGAGTCCCCAAGATGTCCGCAACTCTAGCGAAGACGGTGATGTTGACGTCGACATCGAAAAGTATCATTTGCTTTCACGCACACCATGGCAACACTCAGTCCATAGGGCACCGTCTCGTATGGAAAAGATCAGCTCCCTATTAAAAGTCGTCTTTTACACCAGCGCCACCGTTTGTTTGTGGATGTTATCCCTTTCCACCTACCGTGAAAGTGCAATAGAACCTGTTCCCCAGAAAACGGCATCTAAAAATCTCTACATGGGTTATGGAAAAGGCGATTGGGGACTGGCGGAGGAGATTTCCGGCCAAGTCCCGGTCGGTAAGTCCTTCGCTCTTAACGCAGAGAATGCCGGACCGAGGCGCAGGTCCGCTCAACTAGTTAACATCAATGGTTCCTGAAGTCGAGAAACAACTCTGGATGTTCTGGAATGACAGCAAGTTCACACTCGATGATCCAAGGAAATCGACAGCAGAAGATGATGCTATGTTAAAGAAGGCCTGGGAGAGCATTGTACCAGGTAAGTCTTGAAAATTCTCATTTTTCCTTCAGAATGCATGAAACAGGATTGTCGTTGACCAAGGGTATGAAGAGGGCAATGGCTTCATTCTAATCGACGACCCGCACAATCCGGCACTACCACCACCCATTAACCGTAGTCCTGAGTCCGATATACCATTGGACAGATTTTGTCTTACAGTTTTCCATCAGCTACACTGCCTACGAGGCATTCAAGAGGCATTCTATGCACTAGCACGCGACCCGACGTCCGAACCTATGCTTCCCCACGTCAATCACTGTATTGACTATCTGCGAATTGGGATCATGTGCTACGGCGACACATCACTTGAGGGACAGAGCACGTACAGCTCAAAAGACAGAGCGAACGGGAACGGCTCTAACCATGTATGCAAAGATTTCACGGCATTGCTAGACTGGGCAAATGAGAAGAGCAGCCACAAAAAAGCAAGGGAAGCCTGGGAGATTCAGAAAGGGAGATTTGGACCTTGATGAGACCAATCATGCTAAAATTCATGAGTCTTGAATCTTATAAACTGAGAACAAATACAAGAGCTTGATTGCAATCATGATCACACAGGGAGATTGATTGCTGTATTGGGTCGCATGAGAAAAGACTAAACGGGTAGACGACGATCTTCCAAAGACTAAACGAGATAGCTGGCTGCATTTGAGCTATACCCCAACCCCTTCTTGTCCCCCCTTCTTGTCCGGTAATTGCTTTTAACTTTGGACAAGTGGAGTCTTCAGTCTATTCCTGTTTCTAAATGGCAAACAGATAGACAGGACAATTAAGTTGACTTTGCCAAACTGCGCCGGGCCAAGGTTTATGTTGCTCGGAAAGTAAATAATGGCCCATTATTCGTTTACCGCGGATTCGGGCACGGCAAATCCGAGCAGAGTCAAGCAATCCTAGTTGTATTGATACTGATTAGAATCAGTACCGAACCAGATACCCCGGACGGGGGTTCCTTCCAGCTTTTGCCCATGTCAGGCCGTTCTCAATTGTTTAACCGATCGAAACACCCTGATCTTTACGCGGCTCCTACAGTAGGCAGAAAGGCCTGTATCGCATTGAATGACCATGGCTTCGGGCTCCTTGTTCAAATGGCTATGGCTGGTTGGTGTCCTCCTACGGATCGTTACTGCTCATGTACCGCAGCGCTGGAGTGAACACCATAAGTACGATCCTGATAGCAGCAAGGTACCAATTTCGAACCTGTCTTAATTTCCTATCAAGTAACTTTATTTTGCAGGCCCCTCAATCAGTAAAAGACACTGGTGCTGGTCATTTACAAGAACGAGGCCAAGGCAACGAGGCTCACATCAACGATGTTCATCTCATGACCCGAGTGAACCTGCTTCATGACAGAAACCTGACAGGAAAAGGCGTGAGAGTCGCCATAGTGGACGGCGGACTGGACTATATGCATCCTGCCCTGGGTGAAGGCTTCGGACGTGGGCACCGTGTTGAGTATGGTTGGGATTTTGTTGGTGATGATGTCAGTTCCAGGTGGCTACTTGAGACCTAGATGAGCACTAACAAACCCACTCAGGTGAAACCGCCGAAGAAAGCGCAGCCGGATGATGACCCGTACGGTGATTGTTCAAACCACGCAACACATACTGCCGGCATCCTCTTTGCGCAAGACGTCACAGGGGGTACAGGCTTCACAGGTGTGGCACCGGGAATCACTGTCGAGCACTACCGAGTGTTTGACTGTAATGGGATGAGCACTGGAGATGTAGTTGTCCAGGCTGTCATGCGTGCTTATGAACGAGGTGTTGACTTGATCAACCTTTCTTTGGGCAGCGGCAACCGGCCCTTCTCCGACGGTACTTTTCCCACGTCTCGTTCTCATTCCCTTCGCTGAGGCTCAAACTGTTTTCAGATCCCCTGGCAGGCCTCATCTCCCGTATCAATAAAGAAGGAAAGACGTTTATCTTAACAGCTGGTGGCAACAACGGGCACTTTGGGACCTTCGGCGCTTCAGCACCCGAAGGGGGCGGCGACGAGATTTTCGGGGTTGGGAGCGTGGATACCGCTTACAGCTATTCTGTCTACCGCCCTTCGACTTTGTTTCTTGACGGAGTTCGGGTGAAGGATTTAACATACAATCCGGAGACATGGACAGCTCATCGACGAAGCGAGTTTCCATTAAGAAGCGAAGTGGTTGCCTTGAGCGAGAACTCAACTGCGGACGCTGACGGGTGCGGTCCCGTCAGCACCTTTGACAGTCAGCAGGTAAGCGACAAGATCGTACTGATCCGCCGAGGTGGATGCACCTTAAAAATGAAGATGGAGAACCTCGTCAAAGCCGGCTGGAAGCATGTCCTTATTTTCAACAACATTCCTGGTCCAGCCTTCGACCTCGAAGTCAGACTCGACAACGGACTCCTTATTCAGGGAGCCGCTTCACTTACTCTCGAGACGGGCGAGGAGCTTCAATCACTTTTATCAGCCGGTCATAAGGTTGAGGTCGAGATGGACAGCAGTTTCACTAGGCCGGCAGTGCTGCAGCCCAGCGCCAACTCTCAGACGCCTGGCAAGGTCAGCAGCTATTCGACCTGGGGACCCAGCGGCGAGGGGAAGCTCATTAGCAGCGTTCTCGCTCCCGGCGGTGGGGTTCTTAGCACTTTCCCTCGACAGAACGGCGGCTGGGGCATACAGAGCGGAAGCAGCATGGCGGCCCCCTATGTGGTCGGTGTCTTTGCCCTACTTCGAGAGGCATTTCCGACGGTTCCGACAAGACAAATCGCCGACGCTGTTGCGGCAACAGCAAAGCCGGTTGGTTTTAACGACGGTACTAATAAGACGTATGGCTTCTTAACAAGCCCATGGCAACAGGGCTCTGGATTGGTTGATGCGTGGGGTGCCTTCAGAATGTTGAAATCGGGTATTAAAATGGACGTTTCGAGGCTTGCTTTTAACGATACTGAGTTCGGTGTGAAAACCTTGACAATTACTGTGCAGAACACTGGGGATAGACGCGTCGTATACGATATATCTGCCGTTCCGGGAGTGACCGTTCTCGCCCTCAACGAAACGACAAAGGCGCCGATTTCCCTGACAGAAGCCTTAAGAACGCCGCTGGTCACCAGCGAGTTCCTGGATGCACTATTGCCAGAGAGACATGCGAGCGCTTCTATATCTTCGAACAAACTGATTCTTGATGCAGGCGTAAGGGGGATGGTCAACGTTTCCGTCGACTTGAAAGACTTACAATCACTTCAGGACCGCTGTCCTTTGTATGGCGGTTTTATCTCCCTTACCTCTACCTCCGACGGCGATCAGCACAACATCACCATGCCATACGCGGGAATAGCCTGCCAAATAATGGACATTCCGACTTTGGATAAGGCGGCCACCTATATGGCTCAGGCTACTCGGGACGAAGTTGCGACGGCCCGGTTCTGGAACAAAAAGATTGACGGCATCGAAGAAGGACATACCTTCCGGCTGCTTCGGAATCAGCCACCTTTTGACTCGGAGAATCCCGATGTCGCGCGTTTCACCAATGAGAGACTGCCAGTAGTGCAGATCCAGCTCAACATGCCCACGCGGGGCATCCAAGCTGAGCTCCTGCCAGTAGGAACAAACACCTCTGTTGCATTTCTTTCCCAAGAGAATGAGTCCAGGCAAGGGGGTTGGAGCCGTGTTGAGTCTGTACATTGGGTCTGGGACGGACGTCTTCCCAATGGCTCGTTCGCCGAGGCGGGAGAGTACACCGCCAGAATTCGGACGCTAAGGCTGTTCGGGGACAGAAAGCTTGATGAAGATTGGAAGGATGAGGTGACAAGTCCCAGGTTCAGACTGGAATACGAGGACTCTGCAAATCCAGTGGACACCAAGCAGGAGAGCTTGCTGCCGTTTATTCCCTGCTTTTAGTTGTCCAATTCTAGCTTGGTGGTTTACCCCGTCGTTGAACCAAAGTCTCCGGATTCGAAGACTGAACTCGATGTCAAGTACTGCATGCTCTGTCTGGCCGTCAGCCAACGCAGAGTAAGCGTACTGCGTTCTCGACCACATCGAGGAGATATCGGATGCAGTGACGAATCAGCAGATCTCCCGGCTGATTCTGGCCAATACCTCCTTGCAAAAACGTGAGCCGGTCTTTTTTGATTCATTGCTGCGTCAGGAAATAGCGACCTGGTTCAAATCAGGAATCCTAAACCTAAAATCGGGCTGAGGCAGCGGCATTGGTGAGTGATGATGTACTTCAAGCGTCTAGAAGCTAGCATAACCCTGCATGACGAGGACTACTCCCTCCAATGCTCCACGGTCAGAGTTCTCAATGCAACTCAGCGTGAGCCAAAACACGGAACATTAAAAGCTGTTTCTCTCACGCCCCGCATTCTGGCCCGAACTTCTTGCTGTCAGCATCAGCTGCTCGGGGTCATCGGACGAGAAGCCAGATCTCCCTCACCTGAGCAGGCTTGAAGCTGATCCCAACGCAAGAAACATCTGCCGAAGTGACATGACACAACTCGTCGATTAATAGTTCCGCCTCTTCGAACGATGCGACTCGCCCCGCCCACTATCGGCGAGTTCATGTTGGAACCATATAAAACGCCGAGGGGCCGCATGTCAAAAGCACTGCAGGGCGTTGCGTACCGTTATTTCACGCTGTCTTTGACATCCGTGTCCATCTTCCCCTCAAGCGTCTGCTGTGAAGCTTTTGTCACAAAACGCATCGAAAAACCATTCGGTAATATTCCGCAATGGTTCTTTCTACGATTGACGAAATGCCGAGAGAAGCCGAGAAAAAGAGTGAGTCGAGTCCAAGATTGGAACTGTGAGCACCGACGATACTGGAGACTGAAATTGTCCGCCAAGCTGGCCATTCCGAACCCATCGCTGTCGACGCGAAGTCCGATTCTGTCGATTACGAAGAAGCGCAACCGTTAGAATGGTCTGAGGCCGAGGAAGCAGCGTTACGGCGCAAGATAGATTGGCATACCGTCCCAATCGTGACGACACTATATCTCCTCTGCGTACGTTCTCCCGTTGACATGATCGGCTATGTTGCGATACAGGCCACAGAACCAATTGCTAATTGCTGTCGCTCCAGTTCCTCGATAGAGCCAACATCGGCAACGCTCGGATTCAGGGAATGAGCAAAGACATCAACATTGAGGGATACCGGTTCAACTGGGTGCTCTCGATTTTCTACATTGTCTACCTCCTCGTAGAAGTGCCAAGCAATGTTGCACTCAAGCGAATCGGCCCCCGGTACTATCTGCCCTCCCTCGTCGTTGGATTCGGCTTGACCTCCCTGTGCACAGCGTTCGTGAAGTCATATGAAGGCCTCGCTGTGGCCCGCGCTGCCTTGGGCCTCTTTGAAGGCGGTGCTATGCCAGGATTTTCCTTCTTTCTCAGTAGCTTTTACAAGCGAGAAGAGCTTCTCTTGCGTATGGGTATCTTTATAGCTTCCTCGTCCTTGGCCGGTGCGTTCGGCGGTCTGCTCGCGACAGGCCTATCTCAAATACCGGAATGGGGTTTCGAAGGCATGCCGATTCACACATGGCGCAACATCTTTTTTTTCGAGGGATTCGTCACCGTCATCGTAGGGTCCTTTGCGCCTCTCTGGATGCCTACCGGCCCGGCGACTGCTTACTTCCTCGATGACCGTGAACGAGCGATTGCCGTCGAGCGCCTGCAGCGGGAACATAAAGCCGATGCCGAGGAACCGGTGGGTCTTCATCATGTCAAGAGGGCTGTTATGTGCATCAATAACTACATCTGTGCAGTCGGCTTCTTTCTGGTCAATATTACTGTTCAGGGTATCGCCGTTTTCATGCCAACGATCCTAAACGACCTGGGATGGACGGCAACCCGGGCGCAGTTGTACTCCGTCCCGCCTTACGTCGTGGCATGCGTAACAGCAGTAGCAGTAGCGTACATCAGTGACAGAACGTGTCGGCGGGGGATCTACTTGGCCATGTTGGCACTTGTTGCCGTCGTGGGCTTTGCCATCTTGCGATTTGCGACAGGGGCGAACGTCAGATACATGGCTGTCTTTTTGATAACGGCGGGAACGTTTCCAGGGGGTCCTGGCTTTTTGAGCTGGGCAATGAACAGTAAGAAGCCTGATCCTGTGCTCATGTTTCGCTCACTCGTACTAATGTTGACTGCTCATAGACTCGGCTGGTCCCTCTGTCCGCGCTGTCACCAGTGCGTACGTCGTGTCTATCGGTACTGCCGGCGGTATTGTCGCAACGTAAGTGAACCCCTGGGGGGGTCTTTTGTTTTCTTTCTTTGGTTCCACCGGACTTCAGCTGACGATTGAAGTTGGACCTACACGTCCAAGGACGCACCAAAATATCACACTGGACACACCATCAATCTCGTCGGTCAAACCCTGGTTGTGCTACTCGCTGTCTTGGGTATCGTTTACTGTCTGCATGAAAACCAAACAAGAGAAAATGGCAAGAGAGATAATAGATTGGACGGCCGCACGGAGAGGGAGCAAGCGCAGTTGGGCTATAGACACCCTTCATTCCGCTACATATCATGAGGAACACCATCAACAGATGTCCAGCCTTTCTACCTCGTTGTAAGCTTTGTTAGTCTTTTATTTCACCTTTATATGGCCAAAGAATAATTTTAGTTATTCGCTTAATACCACTAATCGTTGCATAGATACTCAGGAGTACATCCAGAATCGATGGTGCACGTGATGGAGGTCTGCAGCTCAAACCTGAAATAGTAAGCGTCTTGCGTTTGCTATCTGTAGCTCGAAGATGTCAGTACAGCAAGGACCGAGATTCTCGGCAGATACTCTCCTACCTTCATGAATAGCCGGTGGTTCACTCGCGACTGGGTTCTTCATGAACTCCTTGATCCCATCAAGTTGCGTGCTGCTCGTCAGAATGGAGGGGGGTCGGGATCGTGACAGCATGTATTGAGGTCTGGAGAAAATGACCGCTATCGATGAGTACCTCTTCAAACACGGCATTCCTGGGCAGTACAGCATCGTCCAGCGAATGTCGTGGGCTGCCAAAAGAAAGACAACCCAAATAGAGGACCATGCTAACTGTCCGCTGGGGCTGTTTGGCGTAAATATGCCTCTCCTCTACGGAGAGGGTGAGATGGCATTCTTTCGGCTTTAGGAAGAGATCATTGGGCGGACGGACAACTAGTCTGTGTTTGCGTGGCTGGACCTAGAACACGGATTATCTGCAAACAACAGTGTTTTCCTCTCTCGATCGCCGGCCTGTTCAATCCAGTCGAGTAACGTCGCGAGCATCGAGATAGACAGGCTTCTGCAGCCCTACTCTTTTACGAACTCGGGCATCCAGATTACGCTGCAGGTCTTGGACACAGTACAGTCTGGCTTTAGTCTGCCTTCATTCCGAGTGAAACGACCAGAGCGTATCGTCCGCCGGTGGCATCAATTTCACTTTCACTCTGACAAGGACGATCACTATACGTGGTTGCAAGGATCTGAACGCCCTCCGGGTTAAGGTTTACATAGAATGGGATAACGATTGGGGGCCTTCTCATCGTTGCAATTATCAAATTCACTTCGCGTCGATTCCGAGCACTGTCGTCGCTCGAGCAAGTCTTGAAACTCTTCATGTAAGGGCAAGCAGCCCCGAAGACGTGACATCGCTCTGGAAGAAAGCTCAATAGACGCACTTTATCATCCTATAACTGCATTCGGATGGACTTCTTGGTTACAGCGTCGCCGGCGTGTCTTCAGACAACAGATGGACTGAACCGAATTCCAAATGCCGGTCTATTGTCCTTTCGTACAACGGGGAAAGGTAAGAGGACGACGGGCAGATTTGCTTTCGGAATTCGATAAACCAGACGCTTTGCTTATTTTTATGATTTCAATAGACGAAGTTGTCAAAACTTACTTGACTACGAATCTAACGAGCGCCATTGAGCGTTCAATGTCAGCACTCTTCAAGAAGGGCCAGCCTATCGACGAGAAGCTTCAGAAGCACTCGGCCGGCTCTGATGTAAAAGTCGTTGTCAGCATGGAATCATCCCGTTCTGGAAAAAGAGTTTATCGTTTCGACAAGGAACCGAGATCGTCTAGCCAGGTAGTCAAACAATTATCATAATTTATACCTCGTCTGGTGCACGAAGCCATTCTGTTATCACATCCGCCAGGACTTTCAGAAGCTTTTTCTTCAAATAGAACACACCACTTGACAAGACCTCCGGCGCTACAACCTTAGTCTTAAATTGCCTGGCAGGTTACTGTCCCTTCTTGTTCGACTCAACGGCAATGCCTGACCAGCATGTGTACAAAAGAAACGATTGACGATGCAAAATGAGAAAGGTGGAGCTTCCTGCTCTTCTTACGTAGCCATACATCGATTGAAGAAAAGATTTTCCGGCAAAATTGAGCCAAACTCATTCAAGCTTACGCGCCGGCGCCGATGTGACAGCTCGAACCGGGAGGTCCGGATCTGAGGTTGAAGAGTGCAATCCCCAACCAGCAGGATGGATTACCAGCTAGCGCATCTTCTACGAACCGTGATGTCATCACCGCGGTCCCCTGAAAATGCTTTTCGTACACAACCAACAAAGGGACTTTGATGACCAATAAGCAGTGAGCTTGGCATAGCATTATGGCAAATATTGTTAAGAATTACTTCAACGCATTTGACCTCTTATTCCACTACGCATCATGGACTTTGGTAGGTAGACGGTGATGATATCAAACGGTTAGCTCATTTCCAATGCATAAAACCAAGACGCCCAGGACGGGAGAGACGCATGCCATGCACTGCATCGGGCATCCGAATTGAGCTTGTTTCAAACCAAAGCGGCCACGCGAACTCTCGTCTGAGGGAAAGCTTCTTGGCGTAGTCTCAAATACCCTTGAACAGCATGGCTGACTCCTCCGAAGACGGACGTGGAACCCCATCGTCCTCGAATCGAACCGATCTCGACCGCTCGAAAGAAGACGACAACTACAATGCAGAGAACGGGTTATCACAGCGGTATCGCCGACCTCACCATGCCGTGGGCTTCTGGGATCCCTCCTTGAGAAAGGTGCGAGCTCATGTCATCCGACTGTGGCTGCAGACCATTGTGATCCTGTTCATATTCATCATCGCCGTGCTGTCACTCTACTGGGCCGTCCTGTTCCGTACTGAGGCAAATCTTCGGTCTCTTATCGTACATGTCGTCGACTTTGACGGCCAAGTCCCGCCGTACGACTCAGTTGAACCACTCGTTGGCCCAACCGTTGTCCAGACCGCTCGTCAGGCCCTAGAAAAGCCTGGCCCATCCTTAGGATGGACGATCTTGCCACCTTCGCAATTCGACAATGATCCAATGGCCGTCCGGATGGCCGTGTACGACTGGCACAGCTGGGCGGCAGTTATCGTCCACGCCAACGCAACTGCCGCTCTCCAAGAGGCTGCCGCGACTGGCGACGCAAACTACGATCCCGCGGGATCACTGCAAATTATCACCCAGACTGCGCGAGACCAGACGACGTTCCAGAGCGACATTCAGCCGTACATCACCCAGTTCACGGAACAGTTCACGCAGCAGTTTGGCAAGCAGTGGGGGCAAACCGTCATGTCGAATACCTCAATCAACCGGGACAACCTGGCAAGGGCCCCATCGGCTGTCAATCCAGGAGTCGCCCCTTTGATGATTGATTTGCGACCCTTCCGGCCTTCTACCGCAACACCCGCCGTCACCATCGGTCTCATCTACCTGATCATCATGGCATTCTTCTCCTTTTCGTTCTTCCTGCCTATTCACTCGGTGCGTGACTCTTGCTATCAAGTTTCGACCACTCTTATGCTGACGAATGGGACAGAAATACATCCAACCTCAGGGCCATCCCCCTCTCCGCTTTTGGCAGTTCATTGTGTGGAGATGGGTCGCTACGATCGTGGCTTACTTCCTCATCTCGCTCAGCTACAGCTTAATATCGCTCGCATTCCAACTCCCCTTCGGCGCACCGCGAACCTCTCCTACCGAGCCAGCACCACCCTCTGGTGCAACAGCGTACGGACGGGGTACCTTCCCGGTTTACTGGATGGTCAACTTTGCAGGCATGACGGCGTTGGGTTTGGCATGCGAAAACGTTGCGATGATCATCGGGCAGCCCTGGACAGCTCTCTGGCTGATTTTCTGGGTAATCACCAATGTCTCAACTTCGTTCTATTCTATCGATTTGTCGCCGGGTTTCTATAATTGGGGCTACGCCTGGCCATTGCACCACGTGGTAGAGGCCAGCCGCCAGTTGCTCTTTGACCTGCACTCAAGAATCGGGCTAAACTTCGGTGTCTTGTTTGCTTGGGCAGCGGTAAACACTGCGTTGTTCCCCTTTTGCTGTTATTTCATGCGGTGGAAGACGGAACATGACAAGAGGAAGGCCGAGAAGGAAAAGGACAGATACGTGGTTGATACTGAAGATGGAGAAAAGGAGCTAAAGAAACCTGAGGGGTCTAAACCGCCGATTCGGAAGCGTGGCTTCATGCGGGGTGTATAACCTCTCTGAAGACGGGAACTTCATGTGGATAGATAGCCATGGGAAGGTTCAAAGGCAGCCGAGCTGGAGATTTACGCCGGCTAGCCTTTGGATGTATAACGTTGAATGAGCATATCCAGCCAGTTGTTTTTGGTAGTTAGGAATTTTGTCACTAGCATGCATAATGAAATAGTTGCTTCAGTCTGTTAGCTATAACTACCCTAGGTCATGATATCCGGTGCAGACACGTGTGATGTCATCGGCTTCGTTGAAGTATGAACCGTTCAAGGGAATCCATAGAATGAAAGGTTTCTCTTATCGTGCAAACATAGGCAGTATACAATATTGTCACGAAGTGGTCAACGCTCACCGAGCACACCGGCCCAGTGTGGGCACGGGCTATTCTCATGACACGCTTACCGAGCACCTATTTATACACGCGTCACACATAGGAAACCTTCTTCTAGAATCAAGTCACTCTTTACAAAATCTCTCCCACCCATGGCTGTGTGCTCTAGCTCGTCACAAATATCAAAAGACACCAAAAGCTATAGAAAGCAAGGAAAATATGCCTCTTCCCTGTCGGAACAGTTGAGGCACAGGGCATTGCATTTCGCCTTATGCAGCAACAGCCATGCGGCCATATAATTCGTTGAGCCTGTTGCAATTGAAAAGATTGGCTCTTGGAAAAATAAAAGCCAGACAAGGTTGAATCTATTACCTCAATCGAGTCAAATGTTCTTGTGCATGATGTGAGGACAGTATGATATATGCCCCGTCGCAAATTCAAGAGAGGGTAATTGCTCCATCTTGAATTTGTTAGTGAACTCGCATTATTGCTAGGTTTAGTCACCTTTCACCACTTGTTAGTCGTAAATTTCAACCAGAAATTTTCTGCATGGCGACATTGATGCACACGACTACAACCACCACAGCGAACTGAGCATCAGTGGCATTACCAAATGGGTTGAACTGGACTGGCGGCTCAAGGCACGTTTCGAAGGTATCTGGCAAGGAACTTGCCATGCAGTCGTTGATGTCGTCAGGCTTTAACCCCACATGTAGTGACAGAGAATATGTGATAAACGAGACCCCGGTGACTCCCAACTGCTTTAGTTACCATTAGCGCTATTCATTCTTGTACACTCTGCCGAAGTAGAGGTCTCCCGGCGCTGTGCGATCACATGAAAAACGTTCGTCTTACGATGACGTCGCAAGGCGAGTCTTTGATGTGCCGCTGGCTTACCTGAGTTCGACTTCGAAATCTTTGAACAGCTCGACGGTGAATCGATGGACACGAGAGTGGAGCTCCCACCTTTGAGCGAAAATTGTGTGCAATATCATTTTTCCAGGTTTCCCATTATTCCAAATTGAACTTGGGTTGCACAGACTGTAGATCGGAAGTGTGGTGGAAGCGGAAATTGTCGCCTGCTAAGAGGCATTGTCAGCCAAAACTCTGATTTTTGCACCATAACAAAACTTCCCCTGATGACACCTGAGAGATAATCCTCGTGGAGCATGAACCGATCTTAGAAAGGGTATTTGGATTATTGAACTTCCTATATAGCAAGCAAATGAAGATGCGATTGGAAAGGCATTTGCGTTCGTGCATTCGCCTCTAGTGATCGACTACCTTACCTTACCCCACGATGCAGAGTATTGCTGGGGAGAGAGCCGAATTATCCAGCCCTCAGACTGGAGCGGTTCTTCAGCCGATGGGATAAACAATTAGCAGGCATCCCCTCCCCACATGGCAAATTGTACATTGTAAATGTTACCAACCCCGCGGAAATGGCGGCACACTGGAATATTAGGGATGGGTGATCGGCTTCCGAGGCCCACGTAAGCGACTGGCTATGCGAGCTCCGGTGGTAACTCAGGGCAGGTAACTCGAGTCATAACGGTGGTATATAACCGGCGTGCTCCGGTGAAGTCCAGGTTAGTGTTTCGCTGCGATGGGTGGTTCCCGACCTTTATACTCTCCAGCGGTAGCTATCGGAAAATGCGACACTCAACGACCCGGTTGCTGGCCCTCGGTGGCTTCGCCGCACTCGCGGCCGGCGACAACCGTCAGTACTCGACTTGGATGCTGAATAGCATCAAAGAACGGAAACAGGGCATAATCTCCTCAGGCGCCGCAAGCAGCTTCCTGGAGAGCGGCATCCTCGCCATAGCGCTCGAGGCTACCATCAAACAGTACCCGGAACTGCATGACCAATACGTTCCTTACTTGGAGGGTGTTATCGACTCAGGCTCACCGAGCCTTACCAACGCAACATATGCTGCCACACGGCCCTTGGACCGCTTTTCCGTCGCAAACGCCATTCGCAGTGCTTCCGACGCAGGCACCGCATCCGTTTCGACCACGGCCGTATCTGCCCTCAACGCCATCAACGCTTCTCTGTCGCTTCAAAACAGGAACCCAGAAGGTGGACTCTGGTACTATGTCTACCCGGAGTGGAGTTACCTCGACGGCATGTTCTCGGTCCTCCCCTTTATGGCGTCGCAACCGCAGCCCAATTACACGGATATCAGCCACCAGATATCTCTTCTTTACGACCATTGCTTCCAGAAGAACACCTCGCTGTTGGTCCACGGCTACGATTACTCGCACAAGGCCGTCTGGGCCAACAAGGATACCGGTGCCAGCCCATACGTTTGGGGTCGCGCTTTGGGCTGGTTTCTGGCCGGCTTGGTCCAGACTTGGGAAGCTCTCGACTGTCCGGCCAACAAGTACGAGGCAAAGGCCCTGTGCAAACAACTCCGAGAGGTCGCAAACCAGCTCTCTACATCTCTCGCCAGATACGCGGATCCAGAAACTGGCGCCTGGTGGCAACTCACGACTTTCCCTGGGCGAGCCAACAATTATCTGGAAAGCTCCAGTACGGCATTGTTCATATTCTCCCTATTGAAGGGTCAGCGCATAGGTATCCTGTCCAACTCCGTGGTGGACTTTAAGAGAGTGGCTTTGAAAGCCTACGACTACACCATCCGCAATTTCGTTGTTGATACCGGAAACGGGACCGTCGGGTACAACAAGACCGTCGCCGTGTGCAGTCTTAACTCGACGGCAACGTATGAGTACTATACGTCCCAGCCGCTTGTTCCCAACAGCTTGCTGGGAGAATCCGCGTTCGTCTTGGCGTCCTTGGAGGTAGAGAGGATCTGAGTGCGTCTTGGGTTTCGAATCGCGGCAGCACTGTGTCGGCTTCATCAGGCAGGGCGAATAGAAGAAATGTCAACAATTCTCGATGACCTACGGACCAACGACTATTAGCGCATATTCGAACGGATTACGGAAAGGTTTAATCAAAGCGCCATAACGTTAATGAATTCTCACACCAATCGAGGCAATTTCTCAGAGACGATCTCACCTTCCCGGAATTTCGACCGGTCATCGAGCTTAGGCTGTTTGACAGTAGCTACCTGGACCAATGAGCGCATCACCAGCAGATAGGCGTAAGTAGCTGGCATGTCAAGATTGCTCAAGGTAGGTAGTTACAGAGATGGCCCATGCGCGTATGTATCAACGTGATTCTCGCCTTGTGAATGAGCGAGTGTGGACCAGCAGCGGCTTGTAACTCCGTTTCAGGCACATACTTCTAGTCTAGGCACATACTTAGGCACATACTACTAATCCAGGCACATATTTCTAAATCCAGGCACATACATTTAATTTACCCCATTTCAGACTTGGAGAATAATCTCCAAACGAACATTGATTTCAAAGCAAGTATTTGTCAGTTACAGTTGATCATAGTCGGTTTCGGGCATTCACTGAGGCCGCCGGCAAGATCACAACGTCCGAGGGTTCAGCATGGTATGAAGTCGTTGGACACTTGGTTTGCCGTGACAATCCCTCACCCTCGGTACTTAGACACATTCATGTTTAATTCAAGGGTAGCACAGAATATAATTGAAGCTAACCCGGCTTGATTTTATCCAGCGTTCACTGAGAAAATTCCAAGTCAAGAATGGCATGTAGAAGCCGACAACTGCCTGGTAGATTATCTGACGGTTGATTGCCCCTTTTCGCCACTTCAACACGGTACGAACCATGCATTTTCCCTTCTGTGCTTGACGTCTTCTATGATTCAGGCACGCCGAACGACTCAACATGCTCGCATTTCTACCACATACATCGCGTGAATGGTTACTGAAGCAAAAAACGTCGTAGTTGAGAGCCTATGTAAACACGTGCTTGTCAAGCACGAGAGTTCAGGTCAGACTCGTGAAGAAACGAATGACCAAGTTCTTGTTGGAAAACGCACAGAAAACAAAAATAAGCAGCATCGAAATGTCCGTCGTTCCTGCATACAGAGGGAAGCAATGGTAGTTGAGATAGACTTGCCAAGGCCTGATGATCGTCGCGATGCGGTTCCTTGTCTCACTCTACCGCGGTGATGGGCAGGGAAGAGAGAAATACGAATAGTGACATTCTTCATACTACTGCGCCTCAAACTCGGCACTTGGAACAACCCTTAATCATTAGCAATTACTAGTCGATGACAAGCCGCTAGCAATGTAGCCCCCTTTGGCCGCAGGGTCTTCCAGAGTCTTGACGTCATCAACTAGTTGGATGGACCTTGGCTACAACCACAACCACAACCGCTCTCTGTTTTGTTCCCCCACGGTAAATCATCATCATTACACAGCAGGCATCTTGGCAGTTCGGCCAAGGCTTTTCATGGATCTTATCAAGCCACCCGTTCTGCTCATCCACGGTCTGTGGATGACACCGCTGTCTTGGGAGTACTGGATTCCCTTTTTCGAGCAGAGAGGGTACGAGGTGCACGCGCCCGGATGGCCAGGCGTTGAGGGCCGCACGCACGAGGAGATCCGGGCGGATCCGAACCCGATCGGACTCCATCGCATCGAGGACATCGTGGACCACTATCAGGCCTACATCAGGAAGCTTTCGGAGCCCCCAATCATCATCGGCCACTCCTTTGGCGGCCTCTTCACGCAAATTCTCCTCTCGCGCGGGCTCGGGGCCGTCGGCATCGCCATCTGTCCCGCGCAGCCAGCAGGCATCATTCATATCCCGCTCACGACCATCCGAACGGCCTTTCCCATCCTGGCCCACCCTCTGCACTCTGACAGCACGGTCCCAATATCCGAAAAGCACTTCCATTACTGTTTCGGAAACCTCCTGACGGCCGAAGAGAGCAGAGGACTCTGGAGGCGGTATTGCATACCTGCAGACTCTCGGGTGTTGTGGCAGCTTGCAACCAACGTAACGAGTGGGCAGGCAGCACCGAACTATGTCCAGTTCAACAAGCCAGATCGGGCGCCCCTCTTATTGATAGCAGCGTCGAAAGATCACATAGTCCCTGCGAGTACCGTTAAGAAAGAGTTCAAAGCTTACAAGCGGCCTTCAATTGTGGAGTACAAGGAGTTTGGGGGCCATAGCCACGGAATCATTTTTGAGGAAGGTTGGGAAGAAATTGCAGAATACGCTCTTCATTTCATCAACAGACATGTTAATTGAGCGCGCGCGTACGGAAAGCATGGAGTTGGGGGATTGCGGACGGTACGCAAGTCAGATGCATTATCAGTCTGAAGGATACTAGACCTCCTTTTCTTTTCTTTTTTATGGTTTTCATTTTTGGACTCACATTCTCAATTTCCTTGTTTGGCTCTTCTTGATCCTTTCTATATTCTTCTTCTTCTTCACTTTTTCTACAATACTGGGGCTGGTTTACCCTTTCTTTTCATCAACTTTACTATCGACCCCTGCATTTTTCGACATTTAATGCTTTTGTCTAATCGTCCCTTTCGACTTTCACTTCCTATTCCCTTACGCGACGGTCAATTTTACCAGCCAGCGCAGTGAGAGAGCGGTTAGAAAAGATGTCGCAACCAGATTTTGCACATACCATTTCACAGCCATACCCAGTTCTCCCTTTCTGCCAAGATTGATGAGTTCAGCTCACTAGGTTTTGTTTATGTTTTGTCATTGACCGCGAAAAGTATCTTGGTACACAATGATTCGATAGACAATAATCGCATCGTCTATTATGAAATTGGAGATCTCTGGCATGCGCAATGGTGGCCACCAAGATTGTAGCGACTTTGATACTCGGGGCTTGCCACATCCGTGCAGGAGCCCCAACGCAGTCTTGCGGTGGAGCCAACTTGAAGCCATTCTGATGCTTAGACATATGGTATTTATAAGCCATCGACATGCTCCATCACCTGTGTATCTTCCTCTCGTCGTCTCCATTCTTTTGACCCCAATGACGGTTGGAGCATTTCTCTGGGTCCAAGGCTCGAACATGAGACGTCATTGGCTGTCAACCATCCGAAGACTCCAACGCTATTTACGCCATTTGTTGATAACCCCCGAGCAACTCGTTCCCGACCCCCTGGTCCCTTGCATTTTCTGCCAAGGATGGTTTTCTGCTATCACCTCCAAGCGTCCGATAGTACCCATCTTTGACGGAATCCACAGGGGAGACAGATTGTGGAAGAAATGTCGGTGCCTATTTATCGAGAGAATCCTCGCTCAACTT
This sequence comes from Colletotrichum chlorophyti, assembly GCA_001937105.1. Lineage (NCBI taxonomy): Eukaryota > Fungi > Ascomycota > Sordariomycetes > Glomerellales > Glomerellaceae > Colletotrichum > Colletotrichum chlorophyti. The sequence goes on along the minus strand of MPGH01000059.1, from coordinate 403,409 downwards.
TAAGCCGCGATATAGGAACTTCATCCCATCAGCCCCCGTCTCATTCGCAACCCCCTAGAACTCATACCACCTCATATCGCGCGAAGCACTACTAGCCTTTCCCAATCATGCCGTCCAAGCTTTTCGAGCCCCTCAAGGTCGGCCGGACACAGCTGTCCCACCGTGTGGTGATGGCTCCCCTCACCAGATTCCGCTTCGACGCCGATCACATCCCGCTTGATATCGCTTTGGAGTACTACACCCAGCGCGCCGCCGTCCCCGGCACCCTCATCATCGCCGAGGCCGTCCTCATCTCGCCCGCCCACGGCGGGTTCCCCAATGCGCCGGGAATCTGGAGTGAGCGCCAGATCGCCGGTTGGAAGAAGATCACCGACGCCGTCCACGAGAAGGGCAGCAGCATCTACTGCCAGCTCATCGCCCCTGGCCGCGCCGCCGTCGTCCCCGTCCTGGAGAAGGAGGGCGGCTACCCGCTGTTGAGCTCCAGCGCCGTGCCAATCTCCCCCGACTCGGCCGTTCCCAAGGAGATGACCGCCGAGGACATCGCCGCCGCCGTGCGGGACTTCGCCCAGGCCGGCAAGAACGCCATCGCCGCCGGCTTCGACGGCATTGAGGTCCACGGCGCCAACGGATACCTGGTCGACCAGTTCATCCAGGACAACTGCAACAAGCGCACGGATCAATGGGGCGGGAGCGTCGAGAACCGCGTCAGGTTCCCCGTGGACGTCGCCGCCGCGCTGGCGGACGCCATCGGCGCCGACAGGGTCGGCTTCCGAATCAGCCCCTGGAGCAACTTCCAGGGGATGCGGATGGCGGACCCCGTGCCCCAGTTCTCCCACCTCGCGCAGCGGTTGAGGGAGCTCAAGCTCGGCTACCTGCACATCGTCGAGTCTCGCGTCAACAACTGGGAGGACGTCGAAAAGGTGGAAGGCATCGACTTTCTCCTGGAGATCTGGGACAACATCTCGCCCGTCCTGGTCGCCGGTGGCTTCACGCCCGAACTGGCCAGGAGGGCCGTGGACCAGGAATACGCCAAGTGGGATGTCGCCATAGTTTTCGGCCGGCACTTCCTTGCGAACCCCGACCTGCCGTTCCGCATCAAGCACAACCTGCCCTTGAACAAGTACGACCGGGACACTTTCTACACTCCATCCCTCCCGCAGGGATACATCGATTATCCTTTCCACCCGGACTTCAAGCCGGGCAAGCCACTGGCTTAGATACCAGATGACAGCATGAATGATTTTATGATGGGATGAGAGCTGGGCATAGAGACACCGACTAAAAAATAGAGGTATTACAAGCCAGTTACCATTTTAAATCCGCAATCCGAAAAACGTCGTTCGGCCAGTCGGGTGAAGTTCGTGAAAACATGTCTTCGATGACGTCCGTTATGCTGGGGTATCTAACGGCTTAGAAACAACAGGCGCTCCTAATCTAGTGCGTCGAAAGGTTAAAAACAATATGTCGAAAACAATCCTTAGCAGGATGCCTTGGGCTTTAGAAGGTAGCACCAGTGGTACACGTCCGGATCGTTTGGCTTCAGTTTCGGCGTGGGAATCTTCGCGATAACCTCAACGTCGAAAGGCAGATGCTCGACGTCGAATCGACAAAACGAATAACTGAGCGAGATCCAGAAGCCGCCGTCGTTCAGGTGCCGCCTCACACCCTCCGCCATCCTCAGGAACGGCCCCACGCCTCCGCACGACACCGCGTCCACCGTGCTCTTGTCGACAATCAGGTCAAACTTGTCTTGTAGGTGAAGCTGCGTCACGTCGGCCACGACGTATCGCATCTTCACGTCCCCGAATACTCTCTTTTCCAGCATCCGGCCGCGGTCGACGGCCAACGGCTCGAAATCGACGTTGGTGACGCTGCGGAAACCCCGTTGCCGGAAATGGTTCTGCAGGTCGCTGGTCCCGAAGCCCAGCTGCATGATGGGCGCCGAGTCGTCGAGCTTCGCGAGGTATGGGTCAACGATCGACATGAAGGTTGCGGACGGCGTCAACCACTCAAAGTTGGTCTCGGACGCGAATCTCTCGCCCCAAAATTTTTGCTTGTCGAAATCGGCGGGCATGGTGGCGGTTAGTGGCGATAAGCTCTCGGTGAGCGGTGCGGTTTGATGGCTGAGCTCGTCGGTGAGATTCGGTGCTATTCCCAAGGCTCGAGAGCTGGGTTTATCATCTTATCGGACGGTCCGCTCAAAAGTTTTCAGGAGCCCACATTTACGTAACATTCAGAGATGCGTGTGACATCATAATTCTGGAACACAATGCCAATGCTTCCTTGCTTTGGACAGTGCGCCTGGAGCCTCTCTGGGTGATGGGCAGTGGCTGACTTGTGGTTCGAGTTATTCAGACATTGTCGACTGTGGGCCAATTACGACGACCCTCAGCTGCCTAGACTTGTCTCTTCGAACCATAATGTGTAAGGAACTAGGCTCGTGTTGAAACTTTTACCTAACTGCGTAGCGAACATCCGTTGAAGTAGCCGTCGGTAAAGAGGAGGACTTACATTGCGTAAGTCAGCACTTCAAGACAGAAAGGCGGTGAGCATATGGCTCTGAGGATACCAGCTTCAACTTTGCGGCGGCTGGGCTGACTTTGGTAAAAGCTAGGATATCACCAAGAGCAACATTAACGATTTAAGAGTTGACAAGGCCAAGGCCAGTGCACAAGTTATTAAGCTTCAACCGCTTTGCTAGTTGCCACGAGGGTTCGAATCAAAAGTCTTCTAGTCCAACCTTGAAATGAGCCGCAAACTCTGATCTAAGCCGGCCACTCCAAGAATCAACTTCTAACTGGACTTCTGGCTTGGCGCTGCGCCTTCTGGTGAAGCTCTTGTTGGGGTTGTAGCTATGGTTCAGCCCTGGGCTCCTCCCAGCCGCGTCAATCTTTCTCATTTGGAAGAAAGACGTTTGCCCAGATTCTCCAAGGCATCCGTCACGTTCTTGTCGATATCGAAATACCACATGTCCTTGATGAGCTGATGGAGCTCCTCCTCGAGCTTCGCAAAGTCTTTCCCATGCTCGCTCTGGAGTTGGAGCAGCTCGCCAGTCCTTCTGCTGCTGTCTACCAAGAAGTGGCCTCTTTCGCGGCGGACTGCATCAAACGCGGAGAACGCCGCCTCGAGGCCGGCGCCGTCCTGCACCCTGCCGTCCGCCAAGAGCGAAGCCAGGACGGCTGCGTCTTCGAGGCAAATGCCGGCGCCGGAGCCCTGGTACGGCGTTGACGCGTGCGCCGCGTCGCCAATGAGGCAAATGCGGCCTTTTGCGAACGTTGGAAGAGGGCGGTATCCGAGATCGAATTGTCCCCACTGCGAAAGTTGTCAATAGAGACTCAAGTCAGGAGTCGGCTCCGAAACACGAGTGTTGCCAGACTTACCCGGTCGACGTTTTTGATCAGTCCGATTAACTTCCGAATACGGGGCGAAAGGCCCTTTGTATCTTCCGCGAGGTCCTCCAGTCGACAGGGGAGGGTGAGCTGCGTTTCGCTCGGCCAGTCGCCGTGGTCTGTACAGTGGGCTACGACATTGAGCATAGTCCCCTGTGCAACGGGATATGTCACCACGTGGATATCATTGCCAACCTTTGTCTATCGTCAGCCATTGAAGCGATAGCAGTCGCTAGTGCTGAAGCACGAGAGGGCCCCTCTTCTACGATTGGACATACCCATATACCTGAGGCTTTGTCTCCATTCGGGCCTAGGACTTCAACGGCTTGTTGCATCGGGACCAAACCACGGTAGGAGAACTTGTGCGTATATGTGCACTTCGCAGACGGGTGATTGGCACCGACGAGAAGCGCGCGGGTGTGCGACTTGATGCCGTCGCTTCCGACAACAGCGTCGGCCTCTGCCGTAGTCCCGTCACCGAAAATCAGTCGCACCTTTCCAGAGGGGCCTGCTGGTTCTTCGATGCGGTCCAATTGTTTGTTGAAGCGGATGATGCCCGGTGGAAGCAGGTCCACCAGACCGTTCAGGAAGTGTGCTCGGTGACAACCCCTCACCCCGCTTTCACCGTTGCCAACGGTGAAATGAACAAAATCATCCGTCTTCTCATCCGTGCCATCGAGAATTTCCCATTTGTACGGTGCGCCCGATACTTTGTTGAAAGCCTCATAAACCTTTGCGTCGCAGATATTCATGGCCCGGGCAGCGTTGGGCGTGACTCCCAGGCCCACGCCTAGTTCGCCAAAGGCGTGGGCTTGCTCGTAAACAGCGCATGGGACATTGCGTTTGCTGAGTGCGATGGCAAGGGCAATACCGGAAATTCCGCCGCCGACGATGGCAACCTCAAAGTTCTTCATATTATCTGCTTGCAAGAGTGGTGGCTAGGCTTGAAGGGCTGGGAGCAAAAGTCCGAGAGGACGAGACACGACGCGTGAGGACTTGATATATAAGCAAGACCGCTGAATTAAGTTCACCAGCATGCGGAATTAACTTTGCCGGCACGGGGCAGTACGCTCGGCACATGGTAATTACTTTCTCTTTTCATCACCTCCCCCCCAGTCGACGTTAACGTCTTGCTTAACGAATTGCGACGAATGAAAATCACTCAGCATAGCTTCATCTCACGTCAAACTCGAGCCCATAGCTCTGGACAGCGGGCCTTCGGGCATTCGGCCGGGGTCGCGCGACGGTCCGATCGCGTGTTCTTAATAATATCTTAGTAGGTTCGTTGAAGGCCCGTTAACGATTATTAAGGGCACTCGCGCAGGGATGGCAAACCTTAACCGGCCTGTTCCACTTCAAAGTAAGCCAAGTTGTCGAATAGGATATCAGAACGGAATATTATGTGTAACCTTAAGGTCCAAGCTTAAAGCCTGGTGATGCACTCGTATTGTTTCCATAGAGGGGTGTTTCAACCTTCAGCGTCGACGAAGCATATGCGTAAGGGTTTCCCTGCCTGCCATAATTGGACCTGAGGGGTTTCTTGAAAGATCAAAGCGTCCTGGAGAAATGATAACGCGAGTAGGCCGAGTGAGCTGAGGTCGGACCAAGTGTCGGGTCGGACGGAGCTGACCAAGCTCAAGACAGTTGGCGTCGCTGTTGATGCATCCGACAAGATAGATGCATAGGTTAACGTACACACAACAATGTGTGCCGTCGCTGCGAAATGATGGCCGCAGCGTACGCTGCGTTGTTTGGCGCAGTTACGTGGACAGCGCGCTCTCAGCGATGTTCCGAGAAAGCTGTTAGGGGCGTAACGACAGGGTTGACGAGATAAGGACGATCGATGAGGGAGAAAGACTGATGAATCCGCCACGTCGTCTGTGATTGACTGAGTTCCTCACGATCTATCTGAAAGAGGCCGGAAGTGTTAGCTCGCTTCTAAACTTGATTGATTATTCTTCGTCACTTACAAACGCCCAAGCTTGATAGTCTTCAACAACGAGCTTCAAGCCCGTGGGCCCCCACGCGTAGCAGCCCGTTCCGGAAAGCGACACTCTATCCGTGCAGATCTCGTCTACAGTCAAGAATCATCTTGACCATCTGCGAGCATTCGCATTGCGACGCAGAGTTTCTGTTGTAGAGAGTCGGTACACTCATGAATGCAAGACTACCTGCAGCGCAGCCGCCGGCGGTCAAGATAATAAAGTTTCACTGCTGGTCAACAACGGCCCTGACAGCTTGGAGTGCTGACAGGGCGTCGGCGGCAACGATCTCAGACAATGCCGTAGAAAGAGCCACTGCTGAGCGTAGCATGGCCGGGGCACGCGATATATGGGAATAACAGCGGCCTGGCCGAGGCATAGGCTCGAGAAAAAGGAGCGACGGCGGCATGGAGGCGACGAAAAAGTGTAACGCAAGGAGACGCGGATTCTTTTCCGTTCCGGCGGTGGCTGCCGAGGTGCAAGACCCAAAAACAGGTCCATGACGACATGTAGAATACGGAGCAGTTACGGGAAAGTATGAGACTGCTATACTTGTAACTCATATCAGCGACCATTTGAGCGGGTAGAGCCGAGAGAAACTATACTTACTATTGCTAGAACCTACAAGCCATTGCCTGTGTGCAGAGTTGCTGCACCCGCGAGAAGAAGCTGTAACGTTGAAACGGGTTTACAGTAAACCTTGGGGGAGTAGCCAGTCATTCTTGGGGGCTGCGGAGCGTTGCAAGTCAATTATAGTATAGCAGTGAAAAGGAAAAAAAAGATAAAAAGACGATTACAGTAAAGGTGCGTGTGGCTTGGGCGTTGCTGGTACTGTCTAGGTGGTTGGTCAAAGGTACAAGGGACAAAGTCAAACAGATTGGGCAGGTCCTATTACAGATACCTTGTGCGAGTCAGAACCAAAGATACACGTGAAGTTAAGCTTGAGTTCGAATTGCTATGGAAGCCTTCTGGCGCGGGCAGAAACTTGTCCGCTGGAACCCTGATCTGGTGTTGAAGCCTTCTACGTGGTCATCGTATGGCCACTGTGTTCTCTTGAACGCAAGGTAGGGTATAGTGCCCACTCCTGTGTCGGTGTCTCCTTCTGGAATGATTCCCTCGGTTTCTACCTAGATTATACTTAATTCCATAGGACGGCCGTGACCCTTCCGAGGACCGAGGTCGACATTCCCGCCCGCGTTGCATGAAGCTGGTGTGTCATTGAAGCTTGGAAACGGGTTCGTCCAGCAGAGTCGACCAACCTTGGAGTAAGCCGCCGGCACGATATCCATGTGTGTGCAGGGGGAAAAGGAACGAGGACGATACTAGACGCTATCCGTGTCTGGCGGGTGACGACGAGACTTGGTCCGAGAGATGAGGCGTCTTTGCGACTGCACCCTTGGTACTGATTCTGATTCAGTATCAACATTGTGCCCAACGCTGCTCATTTTTTGCTACGGCTGGTGGAGGCTGGGGACCCCGGCTTTCGTCCCCCCCCGCACGCACCCAAAGGATGCGTATGCAGCTTTGTACAACGGCCTAGAGCATGCCAATTACCGTTCCTCCCGCTCCCTCCCAGCTCTTAATCAGACCCCGCCGTTGGAATGGTCTCCTGGTCCCTACACACTGGCAAAGACGGAGTTGTCCCGGCCAACCAACAACGGACGGCTCCGATCTCCAGGTTTGTCCAGCCAGGAGTCCATCCGATGGCGCCCCATCTGCGTTTAAACACCGCCTGTCCTCCCTGTTTTTTCTCTCGCTAGTATAGTTAGCCGCGTGTCGATGGAGCATGTGAACCGTGCGAAGGGGACAAAATTTCTGGAATTCTCCCTGAAACTGGTATGCGTCGCCTACATTGCCCGTATGCGGCAGGTGGTATCGTGGCGCCCGACTACGAGATCACGACCTATGTCCACGACAGATCAACTATCACGCCCGCCGCAGACCTAGAAACATTCTCGTGTTCGATGTTAATATAGTTCGCCTCAGATTCATGTCCAAGCCCTGAGGTGTTGACACGACATGGACGCGAATTGGTGTCACACAGTGAGCAAAAGGGGGGGGTCGTCGGTGGGGGATTCTGGTCCGTTGCGCGTCTGTCCAGTTCACCCGTCATTCCCATTGTCACAGGTTGCGACCTTTTCCCTTTGGTTGTACTCTGGAACGATTCATGAAAACGTACCTGACAGCTCGGCCTTACCGCAGGTGAGATGTCTCCACCATAGATGTGGCTAAGCCAACCGGCGTTTATGATTGTAACCTCAAGTTGAGGACCGCGAGGCTCTGGAGATGTTGAGATAGGATTTCGACATGGTTTTTGGCACTCGGCATAGCAACAGGGACATGTCAAACACCAGTATCATAAGCTCTAGCCTTACAATGACGTTCTCGAAACTCGTATATGCTATCAAGACAAAATCCCGGTCGATTCGCGTCCTCGTTGCATCCCTCATGCTCCGTGACCAAGAGACACTCTCTTAATGTGGTTGAGCGCGCTTCCCGCCCTTAGCCAGTCAATTTGATTGAGCTCAAAAGTGTGATTCAGTTTCGCCGTCCACTGTGAGCCCTCTTGCGTGGTGACCCTCATTGTCACCTGTTTCCCGGGCATCAACTCGCCGTCTTCAACGCTCAATAGCGTGATTTGGTCGCCCTCCACAATATTGTCGTAATCCGCGTGGTCGCTAAATGTCAAGGGCAGCATACCCTGTTTTTTCAAGTTTGTCTCGTGGATTCTCGCAAAGCTCTTGGAGATAACCGCAACGCCACCCAGGTACCGGGGCTCCAAAGCAGCATGCTCACGTGAACTACCCTCACCATAGTTGTTATCGCCGACGATACACCACCTCAGGCCGGCCGTCTTCATGTTCCGCGCAGCTTGGGGCACCGGCTTGATCTGGTGGTTATCGATAGGATCCTTGGCCTTGCCGATCATATCCAATGAGCTGGCATCCGGTAAGAACGCGTTCGTCGCGCCGAGAAGCATGTTGTTGCTGATATTGCCAAGATGGCCACGGTACTTATACCAGGGGCCGGCTGGGGAGATATGATCCGTGGTGCACTTCCCACGGACCTTGATAAGGACGGTCATATCGCTCGCCCTGCCGACCGACCACGGCTCGAAAGGAGTCAGCAGCTGCAATCTGTCACTTGCGGGGTCGATTTTGACGTGAAGATGCGACGTATCGGACATCACAGGCGGCTGAAAGCGGTCGGTGCCCGAGGTGAAGGCAGTGGGAAATTCGTCGGCTCTTGGTGGCGAGAACCGGAAGGCAGCAGGTGGTCCGGCTAAACTAGGAACAGATATGGCGTCGGTAGTGGGATTGAAAGTGAGATCTCCCGCAAAAGCAAAGGCAGTGGCGAGCTCAGGTGAGGTGACAAAGGAGTGAGTTGCGGGATTGCTGTCATGGCGGCCAGTGAAGTTTCGGTTGAAGCTTGAAATTACGGAGTTCTTCTCGGCTCCTTTGACGTCGACGTCCTTTCGCTCCCATTGCCCGACGCATGGGCCGCATGAATTGCTCAAGACGGTGGCTCCCGCCTCCCTTAACGTCTCGAGGATACCTTCTTCCTCGGCAGTGGCACGAATCTGTTCACTGCCAGGACTAACCAGGAAAGGTGTCTTGGTCTTCCTCAGGCCGGCCTTTTTAGCTTGTACCACCAGGTCTCGGACTTTCTCGAGATCCTCGTAGGAGCTGTTGGTGCAGGACCCTACCAAGCTACAGCTGATCTTCGATGGCCAAGAGCTCTCGGCAACGTGATGCTTGAATTGGGAAAGGGGATGTGCCAGATCAGGGGTGAAGGGCCCGTTAATGTGAGGCTCCAATGTCGATAGGTCAATCTCGATAACATCGTCGTAGTATTCGTCACTGCCCTCATCCGCAACAAGAAGCTCCCGCTTAAAAGAATCGGCGTACTTAGCGATCCTTTCGCGCCTGGTAGCCGACAGATACCGGGACATGGCTTCCGAATAAGGGAAGACGCACGAGGTAGACCCGATTTCTGCCGACATATTGCACACCGTGGCCATGGCAGTAGCCCCCAGCGTTTCGGTACCAGGGCCGAAGAACTCGAGCACGTTTCCCTTCCCACCGGACACTGTCAGGACACCGGCGAGCTTACAGATAATGTCCTTCGACGAGCCCCATCCCTGAAGCTCGCCCGTGAGGCGCACGCCGATGATCTTGGGACAGGCGAGCTCCCAGGGCATTCCCGCCATTGCGTCAACGGCATCGGCGCCACCGACGCCAATGCCCAGCATTCCCATCCCGCCAGCATTAGGTGTGTGAGAATCTGTGCCAATCATCAGCCCGCCGGGGAAGGCGTAGTTTTCGAAAATTGTCGTATGGATGATTCCGGCACCGGGCTTCCAGTATCCTATCCCGTATTTCTTCGTCGCGCTGCTGAGGAAAGCGTATACCTCCTGGTGGTCGCAAGCCGCCCGTGCGAGATCCTCCTTGTCGCCCTTCTCTGCAATGATCAAGTGATCGCTGTGCACCGATGTCGGAATTCTCACCCGCGGCAAGCCAGCGCTGATGAACTGCAGTAAAGCCATGGTTGCCGTGGCGTCATGGCAGGCCACACGATCGGGCCGCAAGCGCAATGTTGTTTTTCCTCGTTGTATGTCTTCCAATGCCCAGCCGTTCTCGCCCGGTATCAGATGGCTGTAAAGAAGCTTTTCCGAAAGTGTCAGTGGCCGGGTGCTGGACCTCTGGACGTTGCGCAAGGCTTGAAGCCGCAATCCGTAGTCGAGGGGGTTATACTGGACACCAACAAATCAGCACAAAGTCGCAGAAACTCGACGTTGCTTCCGACTACTTACCGGCTCTAGAGGACTCAATGCGACTCGACCAGTGAAAGTTGCAAAGGGTCGCGTCCGCACCGCGCGGAACCCTTGCTTCAGGGGCGAACACGTCTTCATCCGGGCGTCCCTCAGTAACCTAGACGACATGACTGCAACCGCTGCGACGATGATCCAGCCCAAATGCCAGGCAGGAAATGCGCCGCCTTTTCCATCTTGCTGTCGCTTCGCCGCGAAGATACGTAAGACCGTAACGCCAACTCGCAGCCAGTATGAACCGAGCTTATGAAGAATCGGGGATGGATAGATCCGTCAAGGAACTGCCATTTTGGTCAAACCACGGAGTAATCCGCAATTGGTCGATGGAAGGACACGGGCTACTCCGCTCGCCACCAAAATCTAATGGAAGTCCCGGATCCATCCGCATCTTCCCCCTAACCCTTGGAACCGAAGGGCATTTGATGGGAGGAAATCGTGCTGTTCTTGAAAACGTTTTTGCCAATGGCCAGCATTGCCGTCGTCAGTAGCCTGGGTGAGGAAAGTTTCCCATCTCGTAAGGGTCCGCAATACCGGCCAGAGGAAAGCTCCAACTAAATTCTGACTTATCAAAGTCGGCGAGAAATGTCTCAATTTCCGGGACATAGTCATTGGTTTCCGCGTGAAAGGCGCCATCTGGGTAAACTCCTTGCCATTGCACATGGCCTTGAGCCTGTGGATGCGCCATGCCCACCGATGATCCCGGTATCGGGTGCCAACTTGCCTCCGATCCGTTGAGCGGCATGTGGGAGAGACCTCCGTGCTGGCCGGTTGCGTCATAGACCTGTCCTTGTTCCGCTTGTCTCATGTCGTCTTGTCCGTCGTCCAACCGGTCGGCGCTGAGAGGCATGTACAGGCGGGGATTCTTTGACGGCATGTTGCCGGTGTAGAGCTTCCTAATTGTCAAGTCGACGATGGCGCCAAAGCTCCTCTGTCCCTTCTTGACCGACGGCCACCACTCGCCACCGACTGTGAGTAGGGCTGAACAAGCGCGTAAGGTTCTTGACAAATCCGCGGTAGACGCGCTCTGGCGAACGGTGGCACAAGTCCAAAATGTGTAGATCAACGTGGCGCCAGCCGCAAAAATGCTCTGGACAGTCCGCCATCCGTGATGCAAACCATGCATGTCATGCAACGCCGAGTAATCTTGCAGCATAGATGCTGCATTGTTGTAGCAGATTTGCAGTGATTCTGATGATGGTGTCCGGATGGCCTGCGACGGCTGGAACAGCATCACCATCGTGCTGTGGTATTTGATTTTAAGCTTGAGTCGCCACATGCGCCGCTGCCGATTGTCGAGTCCGGGATAGTCGAACGGCTCTTCCGATACTCTTTTCCACCAGGCCACAAGCTGATTCTTGATCCTCTCCTGCTGCGCCATCGGGTCCTGGGGCAGAGAGAACCAGGAAGATTCAGTCGGGAGGTGGTATAGTTGCAGTTTGACGTCGGACACCACTCGGTCGAGCTCGAACTGGTACCTTGCAAATCGTAGAACAGCCGAGTTGAAAGAAGTCGGTATCGGGCTATCCCCAGCTCCACGGCGAGCGGAATAGTTTTCTGGTAATTTTACATCGAAGGTCTCGTCGCGAAATCCAAGTGGGCGCCCCTGGATGGACGAGACAGACCTGTATTAATCAGCACGAGATCATCCTCCAGGTTGCTCAAACGCCTATACGCACCTGTCCAGAGAGTAGATCGTGAAGAAAGTCATTCTACGGATTTGTTGGTTCTCATAGTCTCCCGTCTCTGTAGGGGCTGGCGGTTCCCGATGTATCCCCAGCTCTACGCAGTGGGCTAGCCCAATATGAATGAGCGTCCACAGGTTGACCTCGGCCGGCGTGAGCATGCTGTGGGCAATGAGCATTACGAGTGCCTGGATTGACGACAGAGAGATCTGCGAAAAGCAATCCTTGGAGAAGTGAAGCGCGGCGCGGTAAAACCTTTCCGGGGGGAATTCGTACACCCGTGATCTAACTTTGACAATGGCCGCAATGTTGAAAACCATGAAAAGTGTGAACGCCACAACCGGCATGGGCACGGTAAAGATGCTGTTATCACTCGGCATTCTTTGGCGTCCATTCCACCGGAAGGCTTGAATGGTGCTGGGCCAGCCATGAGGGAACGGGTCATCGTCTAGTGAACAAGTAAAAGTAGAGTAGAGAGCGTCAAGAGCGCTTAGAAGAGAAGCCGGCTCAAGGACGGGGAAGTCGGGATGAATCCAGCGAACGTAGGTATGGATCAGCTTCACAGCATCTTCTTTTTTCGGCAGTTCCTTCGATTTCCAGCAACATGAAGTCAGCGCTCTGTTATAGAATCAAGCTGCCAAATGTTTTCTTTTTTTTTTTAAGGGGGGGGGACCACTGGCGCGTACTGACCTGTCGTAGGAGCATGTGCAAAGAACGATTATACTGCTGCGAGACTGTGGTTGGTACTGAATTGTCATGCCACTCAGACATGGGTCCTTGGGCCTGGACATCTTCTAGCAGAACCGCTGGAGTTGTGCCGGCACTTGAAGGACAGGCGCCTATGAGGTTCGTGAACAGGACACCGGAGCTGGATCCTAGGTAGTGCTTCTGGTTAGAGTCAGTGCTTAGCGACAACATCCCGAGGTTCATCGCGACCGAGCGAGCGCGATCCGGGAACTGATCATCATGGTCGTATGCCCCCGCGGCCTCGGCGGATCTCTTCAAAGACGGCACTCGTTGCGATCCCGGATTCAAGTTACGGCCCACTGGTTGAGTGCTCGCATGGCCGGATTGGGGCGATGAGGTAGAGGTAGCTTCATCATCGTGATCCACAGCACTAACGGCAGCCGAGCCCTTTGGGTCGGGGAATGCGTCGATTTGCGGCCCAAGTGATATGTCAACATCGGGCAGTCGTTGTCTGATTATGTCTTCGAGCCATTGTATCCTGGCTCGGGCGGCGCTTGCGAAGCTGTACAGGGGGGCGAGCCGTCAGCGCGGAGCTCATCCCACAGATTAGCCATGCAGCCGAGCTCGAACATCCCGATGAGATGGACGTCACAACGGCCTATTAGTGGACAACGGGCGGGTATGAGAAGTTGTGTTATGCTTACTTGCGAGGGACCAACAGGCCCGAATTCTGGTTGTCGACATCAAGGCAAGTCTCGCCGGCTTTTGCGCAGTTCGTACATGCGGGGACTTCTCCGTCACACTGGCAAGAAAAATAAGCCACAACATCAACCACAATTGGACCGGAGTAACGCGGCGATGGTCCCAGTCTACCTGAACCCCGACTAAGGCCAGCAAGACGCCAAGGGGAAACACAGCAACGCCGATGAGAGTACAGAGGTAGTTACCTTGATTCGTCTCGTTCGGCAGCGTCGACACGCAAGCCGGACTTTCTTGGGCGGATTGACCCGTGTAGCCATCTCAGGCAAAGGATGTAAGGAGAAATCGGGATTTGGCTTGTTTGTGGGATAATGTCTCGGTGTGGTTCGATGGTTGTGAAGTGCAGTTATAGCGTAAAGTGATAAAGAACAGGAAATTGGATTGAGTCGAGCTCAGCGCAACCCCAACATGGACCTGTCTTCTACCAGAGATCGGAAGGGTAGCTATGCCTAGTACGTTTTTTTTCTGTTGGATCCAACGGTCGGCGGCAAAAGGGGGCTTATCTCTCTCGCTTCTCTCTTCCAAGAGTCCCAATGTGGCTTGACATCTTTTTTTTTCTGGAGAAAATACGGCATGTATCCGTACATGCTACTACTATAAGCCCCTATGCGCCCCGGAAAGTAAGCATGGATCGATCAGTCTGCCTTAGCAAATTCTGGAGGGAGGGATCATAGGGGTTCGACCGAACTGTACTGAAGTCAGGATTTACTGTCCTGACTTAATTTTGAATACAACGATAAAAAATGACTTTTTTCTTTACGGAGATGAGATGAATCAAACATTCGCTGCCGTTACTACTGCTTAGTTTGGCTGATCCTAACCAATGACTTGTTCTCTTGTCTCTTCTCTTCAACCTGCTACGCAAGTACGTGCGCCACAACTCGCACCTCGAGGGAGACGTAGCGTTTGAAACGGCCTCGGTAGTATGTGGGGGGTCTTCGTTTACTGCCCAATGGCTATATGACTATGAAGCTCATTTGCTTTTTGTTCGGGGTCTGAGAGAGTTTATTTTCCTTCTTCCTTTCGGATTTACGACCATGCGTCAGACGCCGGCCACTACGTCTCGGGCTGGGGGGTGGAAACTGTACAACCTAATCCCACCGTAACCACCCCCCGTTCCTACTGGTCCGGGTTCGTATTCTCAGTGTAGAGCTCAGGGTAATAAGTCCCGAGCGTGTCGTCCACTTTGATTAGAGTTGACCGTAGTGTCCTACTATGCATACTATAGCGCACCAGCCGATCTACTCTGTACCTGCTCAGTAGTCGAGGCTGCTCCTGGCCCATACCTACGAGTTGACCTCCTAGCTTGATGTTGAGCAGACTCCGGCGTGGTCCTGTACGTCGCAAAAGAGGCTCAGAGCATCAGATTGTCGAGCGGTGAACTGTGTTAGACGGCTGTCATGTTTCCTTCAAGCTGGAGTCCGTGATCACCATATACGCTGAGTCTAGTCTTGCCGGCCGCTTGGTGTATGCTTATTAGCGATCGCCAACTCGCCGATGACAAATGTTACTGATTGCCTCGTTTCTAGGCTCCCGTGGGCTCCCGTGGGTTCCCGTGGGCTCCCTCGACTTTTTTGGTGGCGTAGACGGCTATGTACTGTAGTACAACCCCATGCGGCAGATACAGCCGACCCCAGAGCTAGCCTTCAGCCTGGCCAGCCCGCTCCATCGCCATTCTGACGGTGTCAAGCCTTGGCATTGTAGGATATGAAACACACAGAAGCGTTGGATCCTTCACGTTGCTTCGACATGGCGGTAAAGACTCAGAGAGGAAGCAACCGATTACGGAGGTTATCATCAAGACTGAATCTGGACGGATATCTCGCCGAATTCTCCAATTGAGGCTGCTTTAGCCCTTCACTATTTATGTTCTTGGTGATCTTGGGAGGGCTAAAAACCTGCACACCTTTCGTGACGCACGTCCGCTGCCACGCCCGCGAGCATGATAGCAAACCTTGTATTCTAGGGTCTCTTGCCTTTCTCGTTCTGACGGCATTGAAAGCAAAGACGCTTGCGAATTAGTACACTGCTGGCGCCTGGCTGTAGAACGTAGTGTGCTTGAGACGCGAAACGCACTGGCCTTCGCGTAAAGCGCCTTGTGCCCATGACAGACAGCTGTGTGATCGAAGCGGGAATCTTCAGTAGTGATCAGGACGAACTCAGAAGGTGCGTTTCCGTCTTTCGCGTCTTTCGCGTTGTGGTGCATTTCGTCGGATGAATCTTATAGCGATTAGCCGAATAAACGGGCCGAATTCTCGCTACTCGCATGATTCAGTCGCGGTTCAAGACTAAGAGAATCCACGCCGTACCTTAACTGACAAAAGACTCAAAACGTCCAACAACTGCAGCAGGACTTAAACAACGGAACTGCGGTTCAAGGTGGCATAATCTGGAGCAAGCCAGCTAGTGCTGTTGCGCCTGTCCACTTTTGTGCTGTGACGCCTCTCTATCCCCCCCTCTCTCTCGCTCTTCTTCTCTCTCTCTTGTGTTCCATCTCGGGCTACTCCCACAACACGTGCTCCGCTCCGCCGGACAAGCCCACATAACGGGAATGGGGCCATCCGCTGACCCTGACGCCTGGAGAGAGTCTCAGAACCGAGTCGTTGGGTCTACGTTGTACAACGTACAGGTCGTAAAGCCCAGCAAAGCTACGATTTATACCAGGAACGCTGTTCGGTGCGCCTTACCCAAAGCAGATAAGAAACCGACTACATCTTGTTCTTGGACCCTCTGATGTGAACAGACACCACCCGGTTCAAGGAAGCTTAATCGTGAGTCTCTGAAGAACCATGCCCCCGCACGCCACGCTTGTCGCCGTCAGGCTAGGAACATGGTTGGAGCGGCACCGCGCATCGCGCGGGATGCACGGGTGCCAGATAAACGGTTGTGGCGCAGCCCAGGAGCAGTTGGAGTAGTCCGTGACAGAGGAGCTATCCGTGGGTAATCGGACCCATCCGTTGAGTTCAGGTAGAGCCGATGCGGACAATTTCACTGTGTGAGAATCTCCGATGTTCCACTGGGCACATAGAAGGCGGCTTTCTGGCGTCATCATAAGGCATGTTTTCATGAATGCATAACCTTCCACGGCCTCAGAACAGCTTCTTCGGCTTGGAAGTAGCCCCGAATTGCCTGATTCGACATAGAGCTCAATCAACAAACAGAAGAATGGCTGGTATAACAATCATGACGTCGCTGGCAAGATTCATGGACAAGTGTAACCGTCACTGAAAAATGGCGGCCTCGACAACTCTGATCGGAGATGGCCGGCCTGTTCTGGTCCCCCCGGGAGGATGGGACACTCACCACCACATTTTTGAGCGTAAGTCAATTTCAAGGTAGTAGACCACTGGTCCCAACTCAAGAGCGTTAGAGCTAACTGTTCTTACCCGACTAGCCGAGTCATTTCCATACAGCCCGAGTAGACACCTTACTCCTCCAGCCGCAACCGTCGCCGAGTTTAACAAATTTAAGACGGCCCTGGGTATAACAAGATCCGTCCTCACGCATGGTCTGTCCTACGGAGATGACTGCACCTCCTTGAAGTCCTTCGTGCCTCGACTTTGCGCGCAAAACACGAGAGCGATTGGCGTCATCAACCCGGAAAAGACGACCGACGAAGAGATGCGTGCCATGTACGATGCGGGTGTCCGCGGCGTCCGCATCAACCTGTATCAATACAAGGCCATGGAGGATGTCGAGATGCAAAAAGTTGCTCTACAAGCGCATCTTGAGAGGATAACGAAATTGACGCTGCCCTGGAGCCTCACATTGACGACGATCCGTACCGAGTCCTGGGACGCATTGGGGCCGTTCATCAGAGACGTACATGTGAAAATGAACGTTGGCTTGGTGACCGATCACTTTGCTTTACTGAAGGCGCCTAGTCTTCTCCCAGTGGAGTATCGGGACGAACCGACGAAGCAGCCGGGTTTCGAGGCGATAATGGGGTTAGTTCGTGACGGCCATCTCTGGGTGAAGCTGAGCGCTCCCTACCGCATCAGCAACGACAAGCCCAACTACTCCGATTTAAGGTTTCTCGTCCGCGCATTTGTAGACGCCAATAACCACCAAGTGCTGTGGGGCAGTGACTGGCCGCATACGCCCCGGATGAGGGTGCGGACACATGAGGAGGCGATGCGCGAGACGCCGTTCCTCAAGGTAGATGACCAAGTTTGGCTCAAAACCCTCCGGTCATGGCTTTCCGACGAGGAGTGGTGCCTGTTGATGGTGCAAAACCCCAATCGGCTGTTCGGGCAGTAGAGGATACGAGATACGAGGACGATGACGGAAATCGGACGGCCTAGAGCTGACAAAGTTCGGTCGAGTTTTCAATGACTCCAATTCGCATGAACCGTTGTCTCGAGTGATTTTCCACTCTGCAAATGTCACGTCTGATAATAAAGACACAACACAAGGTTCGGAACCTTACTTCAATATCTAATGCGACCGAGTTATTTCGTTTCCTGAGAGTCTCGATCCATTTACCCATGGCAACACCTTTTCTTAACTCAGCGAACATCTTCTCGTCCACTTCCACTTCCGCTCGTTCTTGGCATAGAGCAACCACCCGATCTACCAGCGAAAGCCGAGTTACTATTACGCCGGTATCTCCCACCAAGATGTCTCCGGGGTTGATCCAAAGGTCGCCTCTGAAGTGGCTCGGGACGTTGGCTCGGTACGCTCTTGTGAAAGTGTTCGAGCCGAGGACGGAGGTGTTATGAGCAAACAAGTAGTGACAGCGTCAACATTCTAGGTGCCTCGTATTACTCTTACTCGGTAATAGACTCACCCATCTAAGTTACAGAGCTTCGCCGGCAGAAACTTACGGTGAAGCCAAAACCAATATGTTCCGCTACGTCCCTAATCCGACCGTTAGCCACTACGCGTTGTGCGCTCAGATGCTTGGCTCGGGTCGACATCGTCCCAACCCAGCATGCGGATGGCACGCCCCTTTGGCTGCTGGATGTACATGATGGGGCCTTCTTGGTTATGGTCGACAAAGTGCGTGTTCAGCTTGGGCGCAGACGTGTCGCTCATCTCGACCATCTGCACCGTTACTGCGGGGCCAAAGACGCGCGCGAACAGGCCGGGAGAGAACATGCGGATGCTATCGAGGAAGCCGCCCCGAGTGAAGGTGCTTAAGCTTCACGAGGGCATCTCCTACCTAACCGATGGTTAGACGACAGCGGTTCGCATCCCGAGTAGAGAACTGGCACGCGGAGGCATCCGTGTCTGACACTTACGTCACAGGCGGTGAACTTAGGGAGGCTCTGGAGCGCGCGGTTATACGTTGCAATGTCGGACGCCAAGGAAACCAACTACAAAGCTCGTTGTCAAGAGGTATTGACATGCACACGATTCGTAAGATTACTCGGCCCACGAACAAACTTACAAGCTTCCAGATCCGCTAGTGTTTAGAGAGCCGGTAAAACTCAGGTGTCGGCTTTGTGCCCTTAAGACCTCCGGTGTCCGATCTCCGAGTGGTAAGTATGGGCTTGGCTAGGTAGCTCCCGCAAGCTCGTCGGCCTGTTATTGGGCTGCTCGTGTTCGGGAGAAAGCTTGATGCCTGACCTGGGAATTCCCCTGGACCTATCCGGCACTGGGGGAAAAAAGCCAGTAAGGTGAGGCGGATAATGCCCCCGGTTCTCAAATAGGCAATTGCTGTCCGTGTTCACAACTGGCTTGGGACCCGAGGCAAGACTTCCCCTTTTGGACGGGAATTGACGTTTTCGGTGGGGTTAGGTAAGCATCGGTGAACAGCGGCGGGAGGGCTCGGTGAGAGGATCGAAGCCCTAGCCCGCATCGCAGCTAGATCCGACCACTACTAGATCTTTTCGATGAGATAGGTGACACGTCAAAGAATTGGTTCCCAAAACAGTTTTCGCGCTTATACAAAGAATCTCGGATTCATAGTAACCCCTAACATAACTGCCAATCGACACATAAGCGAGCTTTGCTGCACGACCGGTCACTCTTCAGCAATCCTTAAGGTCTGATAAAAACATCGGGGGTGAAAGACACACAAAAAAAAAAAAAAAAGATACACATCGTAAATGACCCCAACCCGATTTGAACGGATAACCTTGAACGCGAGCAGCAGTTAGTTCCTAATTCTGCCGTCTACATGTGGGCATACAAGTAGAGCTTACCTTTCGATCTGGAGTCGAACGCGCTACCGTTGCGCCATAGGGCCTCAGTGATGAGACGTTTCGGTTGTCTCCGAACCACGATTATATCGCTCACCAAATTTAGGGCTGCGTCTGCAAGTGGCACACTTGGCTTCTAATCTCCGGGTGAGAGGCGGAGCCTGGTTCGGACACTGCCTTTTGTTCACGGAATCGAGGAGCTGATGCCCTTCAGTGGAGTCGAACAGCGCTGCCGTTGCGCCATAGGACTTGTTGTGATGCTTGTGACAGATGACAGATCAATACGGATGCCAATGCTACTAAGATGCGAGAACAGGAAGTCTAGCTACAAAGTCTTGGTGAGCGCAACCAGGAAGATGAAACATGAGACTGGAAAGCTGATGTTCGATCTTTATGGGCGTTGCCACTTTCACTAGCTCAACCTCCGTGAGAACCAGTTTTCCTACTTGACAGTTCAGACTCAAAGGTCTCGGAACAGATCTAAACTGCGTGTGAAAGTGTCGCCGGGGTACGGATTTTTCAGGTTGTCTAGGGGGGACAGTGATGATAGCATGTATCTGTCTATATACCTCGCTAGGCCTCCTTTTTGTTTTCTGTATTCCTTTGGCAACCCGGAAAACGCCGTTACATGAGGAACCGTCCTTCGATTTTTCGCGTCGCCTAAGCCAGTCCTGAACTTGTCGGTCGGGCAGTTTGGGAACAACTCAACGTCATTGCAGGTGATAGGTTCGGAATGGAGGAGGGCAAGCTGTTTTAAAACTACCACAGGACACTGAGAGAGTCAGGGCATCAGGCTCAACGTCTCCACCGTGTTGAAATTGGCCGGGGGATTAGCGGCGATAGGCTCCTCCAGAAAGCTGAAGGCAACACGAAGCACGATACCTACCTTGACATGGAACTGGGGCTTGCCTGGAGCGCTTTGAAGAGTTTACCAGATGCATACTGATGATAACGTAATAAGTGAAGGCGTTGATTACTTTCCGCACCCGAAGAGCTCGTAACTGTCGCGAGGAGAACCCGAGCCACAGCATTAATCCCACAACCGGCCAAGACGTCGTCGGTGTTACCGAGTCAGCGGCCGCGAAAAGTAATCGAGCTTGAGTCACGCACAATTTCGTCAGCCTCGCCCGTGAATGTTGAATCTCCGACGAAAACCATTGGCCTGCGCCGGTTGCGCACCGTATTCCTCGACGTGCTATCTGCAACTACCTCAACTTGAGAATTTTGTTGTTACTCGCATTTCTGTGGAGATGGCGACAGGCGCCACGGACTATTCATGGGCTGGCAACAATCATTGAGGAAGAGGGTTACAATCTTAGTTTGTTGATGCACAAGTGTGAACGATGGTTAGCACATACGCTCAGGCCATCATAGTGCTGACTATCCGCAGAGAGACGAGGCTTCTGATTGCCAAAACGTTTTGCTTAGGGACACGCGTGGAGCCTTATCAAAGCTTAATATAGTAGGCCCAGAACAGCAGTTCAGCTTCTCGATGAAAACCTATTTGGGGCTTCAGGGGACTCTGTTGAGATTCAGGCGTAACACGAGGACAATGTGGTCTGCGCCATAGCCCTCCTTTCATCAATAGTCTCGATACATATAAGACTGGGTTTCTTTTCGAAACTTCCCTCTTGGGATGGCTTAAAGTCACACTCTCCTTTAACCAGCTAGCAATCTAGCAACGTCATTCGTTTTTCCCAAGTCCTTATTTATATCGACGAGCTTTCACATAATCATAATGCGTGTTGACGCCCTTTTCGTCCTCACATCCCTCCTCGGCGTGTCAGACGCTCTGCGCCGAGCATGCAAGCACAACCCGGCCAACTACGGCGAGGGTTGGTACTACACCACCAGCATAGACAACGTTAACAACGTCGCGGCCGACTTCTGCACTTCCCCTTCCGTCATCAGACAGTGGAACAACATCAACGGAAACCTGAAGCCCGGCGTCAACGTCAAGGTTCCTTGCCGTACCCGCCGCCGCGACTGCCGCAAGAACACAGCCACCGATGGCGCGTACGTTGTCAGGACGGGCGACACTCTGAACGAGATCGCTCGTGACTTCTGCACCAACGCGGACACGCTGCAGCAGATGAACTCCCAACGCATCACAAACAAGGATTTCATCGACGACGGCTGGGTCATCCAGGTCCCCTGTAGCTGGAACTGATCTCGAACTCGTAGTACACGTGGTTTCCTCGCAACCGGAAGATCGCCCAACCAGCTGAAGGAGAGATTTTAGGGCATAGATTTATATTAATTCAATCAGAAAAGTTGCTTCCGCCCAAATGGGCCCGCACAGCCCTAGGACGTGGTAATATGCGGGAGGGGGGCATGGTTTAGAGAAGTTTGTCGGAATGGCCATGTTCACTAGTCAACGGGAGGTCGGAATGCCGGCTGTGAGTTAATCAATGCTCGTGTGCCCGTACATCGGGGCGCAATTCTAGACGACTTGGAGACCTGCAATATGAA
Organism: Colletotrichum chlorophyti; assembly: GCA_001937105.1. Taxonomy (NCBI): domain Eukaryota; kingdom Fungi; phylum Ascomycota; class Sordariomycetes; order Glomerellales; family Glomerellaceae; genus Colletotrichum; species Colletotrichum chlorophyti. The sequence continues at coordinate 381,461 of MPGH01000059.1, read as the reverse complement.
CTCCCGAGCAATTCTGTATCCCCACCGTCAATGGGGCTTCACATCCATTTCCAGGCGCCAAGTGTAAGTCGGAAATAGCAAGACAAAAAAAAAAAAACAATCATCCCAGTACGTCCTTCTCTGGCTTTCTTGCTTGATCGTGTTACATATAAGTTGGAGCACTTTGGATGAGCAGAGTCCAGTATGGTCATGTACACCTATGTGCAGTGACAGTCTTTCTTGGGTTCTTGTACCTGACGAGATTAGAGGACCCTTCTTGAGAGTTCCCTGGAAATGACGTGTGAAGTGTCGACCAAGCCAATACGAGATATGAGACTTTGGTAGTTGCACTGATCCCAGATTTTCCGGCAAGTGGTGGTAGGTTCCCCCGCCATGCGGGTACCTTGGCCGAACGTCCAACTTGACAGAGCCTTAAACAAGGTTACTTTCAAGCAATCCTCGGGCGCTCAACCGTACTCTTCTGGGTTTCTGAGACCGGTCAAAGGCCGTATATTCTTGATTAGTTATCGGTCAGACCGAGTGGCTGTCATCATCTCCATCGCGCCCTAACGGATGCCGATGCAACCGAGTGCGCCCTACTAACAAACGCAACCGTAGTTAGTTCTAGGTTTAGTACAATCTTTAACACGTCCACGGTATGCCTTTTAGAAGCTCAGAGATATGTGAACATTCAATATGTTTTCAGCGAGGAATGATCCACTTACGCACAATCAATCAATCATAGAGCGGTCTGCCTCCTAAGAGGGACTTGTTGGCACTGCTGTGATCAATTCGCCTCTTACTGTAAGTCCTGCGGCCATCAAACTTCATCATGTGCCGCTCACAAGGTTTCCACAGCGTACTCGAATGCCGACGGACTAAGACGCCGACGGACACCAGTAGGGTCGCCTGATGGCGCAGCAAGTGTGGCAAGAAGGCTTAGCGTGGTATTTGACGGGCGTCAGGCAAGATGATGGGTCTTCGCATACCTACGTCTATGAAGAGAAATTGGAACGACTTTTGGTCGAATTGGGTGTTGCGACTGTTTGGTATCTGCAAACGGTCTTTTTTGTGGCACCATAGGCCACATGAGGTCTGGAATTTGATATGCAGAACACTTGCATTGTGTCGGTCCTTGGGCAATTCTTTCCTCCGACGTTTACGTATACTCACGATCTGGAATTTATGGGCATGCTGGTGGGAACGCAGCTGCCAATGCTGTGAAAACTAGGCAGACTAGGTTTTCCTGTTAACATGAGAGCAGAGACACTGTATCGAGCAAAGGAACCTTCCCCGTTTTTTGAAGTAGTCGTTGGCCTGACTGGTTCCCAGGCTCCAAGAAGGCCATGTGCAAGATACAGATTTCGATAGTAGAGTAGTATCTTCCGGTAACGGCCCGAGCTCAAAATCCCTCGCTCATGGAAAGTAAGGCTCCCCTGGTGAAGTATGGCCGTGGTAGGCTGCTTGACTACGGCGATCTCCCATGTTTGTATCGGATCTGTGGAAGAAAATTCAACTGCACCTGTTTCCACGCCAAGCTGGTCTTTGCGACAGGTAGCTGTACATGCCAGTAAGCTTTGGAGCCCCTGATTCCGAATTAGAGTAACATGAAGATAACTCGTTTAACTCAAACCTTGAGACGAAGCCTCGCTTCCCATGCCGATGCTACTATTAGCTGATGCGCGTACAGGTACGCTTCTTCTTGTAGCTTGGCATTCTTTTGTCGACGAAGGCCGGCTTAAGGACCCCGCTCGAACGATTCGAGTCCTTGATTCATGACCAAGACCAAAAGACCCTGCCTTCTGTTATCACACATGGTTTTCAGGAGAGTACTGTCACTCCCGAAGGCCTCCATCAAAAGTAGCTTGCGACTGTAGTCCCAGGCGAAGTAAAGTTCCTGAGATATCTTAACATTCATATACGCAGAGGCCGGTCTTGTTTGACGGGAAAGCAAAAGATTTATACCGCAAGACATTTTTTCGTCTTTGAAGCCTTGGAGTCTGATGTTGAAGCCCGCTGCGTAGTCCGGTGGCGCGGGTTATCGTTTAGAGCGGAAGAAGGGCTCCTTGGAATAGCCACCCGTCTGGCAAAGCACGTGCGATAACAGTGCGGTAGTTCTTGAAGACAGTCGGGCGGCGGTCGTATTAGGGACTGGACTTGTGCTTCCTAGAAAGATGTTATTTGAACTTTGTGTCCGGCTTAATTTGAGTGGGAAGTTTTGAAGATGATTGGTGGCGTGTTCAGACTTGCGCAAGGGACAGACAAATTGATTCTAAGAGGGGGGGGGGGGGTCCAGCTTGGCCTTCTTGAGAGGCGGTACAGAGCAAGCCTCTCTATCTGATTTCTTACCTCACTTGCTTCGAAAGCTTCCTCTTTCGCGTTGTACGTGATGATACAGCCAGAGGTTGTTCTTGGGGAACTGTGTCATCGAGCGCTGGGGATCTTGTTCGAAGTTTACAATAGCGGCCCGTTCTTAGCCGCCCAAGTGCCTGAAACAAGGAGAGTAGCTACAGCTTTGGCAACTGCGTCCGTTGAAGCTACTTCTTCCTAATCCTTGGGCTGTTTCGGATGGGTCCGATATTGAGAGTTCGGTTAGATCAGGAGTGGATGTTGTAACTGCAAATGAAATCCTCAAGCTGAACGGTACAGACAGATATTGACTTTTCACTAATCATAGTTATTTGGCGTCATTGGGCGGTAGACGATCCGCGAGCAACATCACATGTATGCCGTTCAAGATTACCTACTGGTGCCAATGGTGCCAATGTCTTCACATTTTCCGGTCTGAGAGATGCCGCAACCGGCCACTCCATTTCACTAATCGATGATCCCAAGGATCTGGAGCCATTTTGATGGAGAGTGCCAAATTGCTTCGCCGTGTTGTCTGGTTCATACCAGAAGAAATGAGGTTGCTCAAGTCAGCCAGGAATAGGGATCTTACAAGTCCATCCATTACAACGCGTCCATCCTCACCAGTGAATGTCGATGGTTTCGCGAATACGTGAAGAGTCTCCGAACGGGACTTCGAACACAGCATGGCCATTGGACGACGATACGGAGTGCGTAGTACAACCTGACGCGCACTTGAAATTACATCCCACGACCTCTTTCCAGCCTTTAGATGAGTTTTCTGGGGAGATCACTGCCGTATCTATCCCTCACTACTCCACAGCGTCTTTGTCGGAACTGTTCCGAAAATAAAGTTCAAACGTCCCCAGGCAATAGCCGTCTTCTGTCCCGAATAGGCTACTTTCAGCAAGAGGCAACTGGGAACACGACACCTCTTCTTCGGAGTCCGAATGGCCGCTCTCAGCCACACAAGCTGTTCCCCATACTCAGCGACAAGGCGAGCATATCCGATAAGTGACACAGTAACCGATGCCCGTCGTCAACCCCAGGCGTACCTGGCACTTTCTTCTGGAAGCTTAGCTGCAGACTGGCAGTATAAGTGGAAGACCCTGATCCCTGGTCTTTCCGGGCCCTGGAGCCTGAAAAAATCGTTCCTCGGCGCCATGAATAAGGGCGGCCAGTATTGTTGATGTTTCTATCGAGTTGCTGGACCACATCTGGCTCATGCACTGTTTGATAAGGGATGCTCGAGCTCCACACGAAAAATGTGTAACATGGCTTCTAAGATACTGAACACCGATCCGTTTGATATTTTGGGTTGATGTCGCTGGTGCTCAGAGAACGCTGAAGAGGCAGTGGTTATGGCGTGTTCGAGCAAAGGCATAGATAGATAAGTTGTCAGTCATGGCGTTACAGGAAGTCATGCGGAAACCTCGCGACTCGTCAACTCACATAGCAAACAAGCATTTGAGGGTAACTAGGCCAGGGCTCCCCAGTGTAAAGAAAGACTTGGCAACGTATGTCGGATCTGAAGGATCTGAGTCAGAGTTATGGGCAGTGCCGAGTAAGCTTGTATCCGCGGGTTCTCAAATTCAAAGTCTAATTAGTTCACGGTTGTCTGTCGTTGTTGTTGTCGTTGCCGTAACTTTACCTTCTTTCGCTAATGTTCTCCCTGGATTTCTTCGAGAATAAGCAGAACAATAACAACGTTGAGCCTTGTTCGGTTTTCGGTGCTTCGAAACCTTTCCTCCTGAATTCAGTTCTGGAACCCTATCAGGTGCAGCCGAACCATCGTTATTACTCATCCGACGGACAACTTGGAGCCAAGCAACAAGTGAGTTCACAATGGTCTGTAGTCGACCGTTTCGGATCCAGCCGTTCATTAGTGCTCTGCTCGCAATTTTAAATTCACGGAACCACTCCGGCGACTCTTCAGACATGGCAAGTCGTGAGAATGAAAGCCCCCAGAGTACACTGGTGGCCATGTGCATCATCCGCACGTGTCTCGTCGGTGGCCGCCACTAGAGGGATCCGGGGTGAGGAAATGAGATCTTCAGGGCCTTTCTTGGGTCGATACGTTGGGACATTGTGGGGTAGATCGGGTTGATGATGTCTCGATGACAATGAACCACAAAAACACCACAGGGTCTCGCCTCCGTGTGTCCCTTTCACACGGATCATCACTCGCGTGCGCGTCACACAAACATGATGTCAGAAAGGTTTCGTGCGGTGGAGCTTTCGATGAGGACAGAGATTCTATAACATCGATGACGGGAATGATGTCGGCTCGTCCCCAGTTCACCTCGATCTGTTGCGCATCTTACACTACTTCAGACGACAACTCCCGAGAACCATCATACTTCTGCACCGAAAACAATCAACCTTGAAAGCGTTTCTGCCGCGATAATCCACAGATCCCCGCTCTGACATTCGAGACCCAGTATCGCGCCGTTTTCTTTCTTCTTTGCTTTTTCCCCTTTCTCTCATATACACGCATCATCGAGGCCCATTAACACACAGTGATGTCATCATCACCGCGTCATTGGACCCTGCGCCTACCTTCACTTAGACCCTTCCTACAACAAAACATCCATCGTCCGCACCAGACCTCACTGCCAGCCGCGTTTGCCCAGCAGAAAAAGACAATCTCGGCATCCTCCAAGGCAGCACTTCCTACGGCTCTCAAGAAACAGAGCCCAGCAAACCAGACCCCACACACCTGCAACCACCACAACCACCACCACCATCACCGTCAGTTCTCCGCCTCCGGCAACATGGCGACCAACAGCATGGACGAAGACTGGAAGACGAAGCCCCCCTACGTCCCTCCCGGCTCGGCCCACCCCCACGGCGACAACTTTGAGAAGAAGATCCGCGGAGCGTGTCACTGCGGACGCGTATCGTACTGGCTCCAGCGTGACGAGCCACTGGCGTCCAAGTTCTGCCACTGCAGGGACTGTCAGAAGATGCACGGTATGCTCCCTTTCCCGTCCTGTCCACCCCTATAGGAACCGGGAGGCGTCGCCACGAACGAGAAGAGCGCGCTGACACCGTGGAATCTACAGGCGCCCCCTTCCAATGGGCCGCCATCTTCAAGAAGGAGGACCTCGCCTTCGACAAGGGCGTCGACGGCCTGCAGTTCTACTCCTCGGGGAAGCAAAAGGCCGAGCACGACCTCCCCTGCAAGGTCAGCTGCGGCTTCTGCGGCAGCCGGATTATGGACGAGGGACGGAACATGGTCCTCCTGTTCCCCGGCCTGTTGCACTTTGACGGCGAGGAGAAGCGTAAGAAGTTTGATGTCCAGTGAGTCCATCCCACGTCTGTTTTCATAAACCTGGAATCACCGGCGGACGCGTGATCCGAAGAGGAAGCGGAAAAAAGAAAAAAGACTCTTCGACTGACCAGACATCAGGATGCACATTTTTTACGGCCAGAGAGTCGTCGATTTACCCGACGGGAAGCCCAAGTGGAGCGGGCTGGATGATCAAAGTGAGGAGATGGACGAGGATGTGCTGAAGGTCAAGCACCAGTACAAATGACTCTTGCCCCGTCTATGAAAAGTCTTGTATTTTGTGTCTAGTAAATCATGGTATACCCACAAACGCTGTACGCCTCAATATGCTTGCATTGCTCTAAACACCCAGTCCCCGTCAAAACCCACAAAAAAGATGACCATCCAACCCGTGTCTTAATCGTGCGATATGTCCCAAAGAATGTATGCGGTGTCAGCTCACCAGTTGAAACTTTCCTGAAAGTACTCAATCCGCGACCATCCACGGCTAAGCATCTCAACGACAGACGACCTTGCATCATCAGCCATGACGTTCGGCCCGCATGCCACAACCGCAAGACTAGCCTTGTCCGCCCCTGCCGCGGCATCCTGCACCTCCTCCCGAACGTCCGGACGTCCGTACAGCAAGCGTACCTGTTCGGGCCAGTCTTCTGGTTTGGATTCGAGACTCTGCTGCGTGACGTAAACGTCTACAGACAGCTTGCCGCTGTCACAAGCGTCCTCGATGTCCTGGCGCAGCACCTCATCTGCGAAGCTCAGCTCGCGGACGGCCCACACGACCTTGATGGAGCGCGTCTTGGACGAGCTGGCGGTGAGGCTGGCGAGGTACGCCAGGGGCACGACGACGCCGCTCCCGCCCACGATGAAGAGGAGGTTGTCGAATTGGTCAAAGGGTTGGGTGTGGCCGTATGGTCCCTCGACGAGGACGCGGAGGCGGGCCGGCTGCGGCCACGATGCTGCGGCGTCGTCGCGAAGGCGGGCGGTGAAGCTGTCGTAAGGTCGGATGAGGAACGTCATGGAGGGGCCACCTCTCTTGGGCTGGAGCTCAACCTCGGACACGGGCTCTTGGTCGCGATCCCCGGTGACGAGGAGGGGCGTCTGCTCGCTCGAGGATTTCCTTACAAAATGCTCGTTGGTCGTCGTACGGGCCATGGTGAAGGGGTGACTTTCCCAGAAGCGCTTGTCGCTAAGGACGTGTAGGTAGTAGTAGGTGCCGGGCTGGGGCTTGTAGTAGCTGGTGGAGTAGGGGATGCTGAGGCGGATGATGTTGGAGGTGGAGTCGTATGTTGCGAGTGCGAACGTGTTCCAGAACCTCGGGTTGAAGGAGATTGTTCTTGACATGCGAAGTAAGCGATCGCCGAGCCATATCAGGGTCGGGATCCAGAAGAGTATGTCGAACTCTCCCTTGAAAATGGAAACGTGACTGCGAGGGGTCAGCATTGGTGAAGATGGCGGTGGGTGTGGTGGAACACGTACCCAAGCATGGTTATGAGGGTGAGGATCGAAAGGAGAATGTGGAGGATGAGGAACAGCTCGTATTGCTTGCGCCGCATCCAGAACACCGAGGCGACGAGAAGAAAAACCATGCTGAATGTTGCCTGATGATTGTCAACATAGTCCCTTTAGAGCACGGAGGTCCAAACCACTTACGAACCAGCCTGCGATCCAGAACATCTGCGTCCACCACCACATAAAGTACGTCCAGTTACCATCTGGGAACTTATCAGACACGCTAGAGCGAGGTGAGGGCAGACGCCATGCTTACCGTCCAAGATGAGAACGACGTAGCCGACGGAATGAACGACGGCTTGGAGAGTCGCAACGCGTGCAACCCACCGGTGGAAGTTGTTGTATGTTCCAAAGTCCCACCCCGTCAGCCACATGAGAAGATTGTTTCTCATGCCAAACAACCAGATAATGGGGAAGTTGGCGAAGGAGATGAAGCCGGTTCGGTCGGATACGTAACGCCATACTTGATAGTACACCTTTGGCCAACTGGACGCACAGCCAGGTGAGCTGCTAATTCTCTTTCTCGGAAACCGACGGGCGTCACTTACTACATGTGGCCGGGGACGACGTCATAGCCGTGGATGCAGAAGTAAACGTTCACGGCGATGAAGGTAAAGATGGTCAGGCTCTGGACGCGAGGTGGTACCGTGCACCAACCAAGGTTCTGCGAGCACCGGTAGCCAAACGTCGCCGGGACGGTGACGTATTGCTTGAGCCACAAGGCTGACCAGTGGAGAATGCCGGGCTTCTTGCGGGAGTCCCATTCCTGCTTTTGGAGGTTTGCGATGGCGGACACCAGACGGGATGCCAGTCCTATGGCGACGACGATCAACCAGAACACTACGACGTAGTAGCTAGAACGACGCATTAGTCAGCGGCGACATGCAGGTAATGGGGGCTGTCTGGTGACGAACGCATATCTGTAATGATACCCGTAGGTATACTCTACGGAGTCCTACGCGGGCGTCAGCGACCAGGCAGCATTGCTGGTGGAGTAGGTGTCTCGTACGAGAGTGTCGGACCAAATCTGATAGAACTCGTCGGCAGGTAGCACGACCTCGTTCAGAGTCGTCGATTCAACAGCCTCCTCCTGGGTGAGCCTTCTCAGGCCGGCAAGGTTCTCGGAGGTGTAGTTGCTGATGATGTCCAAGGGCGGCAACGACGTGTTCATGTACAGCTGGCACGTGTGGTTGAGGTCGCTCAGGCCGGCGTTTCTGTGCGTCAGATCGCAGTGGATATCGGCGCAGAGGTACAGCGACGTGATGTGCAGGCGGCTCTCACATGAGGGGATGAGCTTGGACTTTGAAGGCGCGGTGCCGTTGTACGACTGCGTGTCGTTAAAGTGCGGCGCGCGGAGCGTGTTTGTGCATGAGTCGAAGCAGACGCCTCCGGTGCCCGCGAGCGCCGTGGCGGTGGTGGTGAAGAGACATATTGCGGCTGTGAGCGTTGACAGCAAGGCCGACGACGGGCGCAGGGTCGACGACGGAGCGCGCATGATCACTCACGGTCCGGAAAGACGGGTTCGCATCGATGAAGTGAAACCAGACCGTGATGCCGCGCAAGAGAATGTGAGGAGGCACTGCCTGGCTGGACAGTTGCGAGACACGAGACGGGCGACGAGTGTTGATGAGGATGAGGATGAGGTGCAGATCCTGGCGGGGAGTTTCGAGACTTTGGGTTGAAATCCGGAAAGTTGAATGCGAATGAGAGAATTTGATCTTATCAGATCATCTGATTATGTTTGGATGACCCACTATTTCCCGCTTAGGTTGTCGCGATCATCCACCGGCATCGGCCCCAGTCCCCACGGTGACACTGGGCTCGGACTCGGTTTTGGAGATTGAGATGAAGTCTTGCCGTCAACCCAACTCCGTTTCTACAAACAACAATGAAGCACAGCCAGTCTCGGACGTCTCAGCTGCTCTTTAGCTTCGTTCTCTCTCTCATTCCTTTTTTTCTCATTTTCTAGCAAGGGAACCAAGTGAGTGCACTCGGGTTCAGAGAATGAGATACCCTGAAGTAATTGTGGGTTGTGTGGACGATAAATGGCGCTTCTACCCCTGTCATGCCCACATGATGTTGCCCACGCTGCATTTTGTCTCAGTCATGCCATCGCTCTCAGCCGCCGCTTTACTGATCCATTCGGGAGGACTTCCACTATCGGTCGTCGAGAACATCGGCATGGTTCAGCCCCTAGTGGCATCAGTTGAACATGTGTTCTCCCAGCGGAGCTCCTCAAACGACTCTCCGGAGACAACGATGAACTTCGGGACCACCCGCGTGCAGCATTCAGATGACGTTGAAGCAATCCGAGCTCACGCAATCTCACATAACGGGAGTCTTCGTCTCATCGCTCCACACCCGGCACGCACGCCCCGAAGCCAGAAGCTCGGGAAAGGGATGTGATAGAATGCCCTCAAAAGCAGCAAGTTTGTCTACGCGACAGCCAAGCTATTCCGCAAGGTCTGTGGGATCGCTAGCCGCTCCTGCGATCCACATATGAGAACACGTCGCCGGCCCTTCAGGGAACTCCCCTTCCGCGCTGCGGCCCCGCCTGACACATCACCGCCATTACCCGCCGATCCGGAACCACGGCGGCTTCACCGTTCTCGTCTCAACAATGGATGTTTGTGCCACATCGCATTTCGTCTCAAGAGCAGTCCTACTAATGAATGGTCAACCTTCAGGGCTGTCTATTTCACGTTGCGGTCTGTTGGTTTTCCTCCCCCTTGCATGAAGAATATGTTCCATTTTCTCCCATTTATTTCGTTCGGATAAGGGAAAACCAACAATATGGCTTAAATCCTCCTATGCTGTAACGGTGCAAGTTGCCTTCCCATGAGCCTTTGACGGTCATCCTGATTTGCCCCGCGTCTGATCTGAGAACTCAACTGCTGAACAATGCTGGCGAAATAAATACGCCATAAACCAGAACCGGCTGTACAAGACATTCAGTTAAGGAAATTCTGTCTCATTGCGTCATTAAAACGGTCACGAGGCACCAGCTCTCTGCAAAACCCATCTTCTCCTTTAAGGGCAATTTCTATTTGACCCTTCCGATCTATCAGGAACCATGCTATTCCTGAGGTCCCCTCCCTGAGCTTTGACCGAGGCAGCGTTGGCTTTCAATCGTTCACTATATCCAACCGCCCTCGGTCACATCCATGCTCCTCTGCGGCCTTTTGGGGGGGCTCGGCGTCTGTCCTGAAGCTGCCTCTCCAGGGCTGCCAAGTCGACTGTCATATGCACATGAAGGCGACGTACTCGCCACTCTTGCGCGCAAGGTATACGGCAGCGAAAGCAACCCCTCAGACTGGGTAACCGTAGTCCTGTCCGTTCCCAGCCTCTTTTGTCGCTCCTGCTTTCTGGCGCGCAGCCAGATGTACAATACACCGCCCATCAACAGCCCCAGGAACGCCAGTGCCCCCACGATGCTCCCCACCACAGCACCCCGCGAGGTCTCACCACCGCTCGCTACGTCCCTTGACGTGGGCCCGGGGACCAAGAACCTGGTCTTTGTGACGATGGAGATGCCGGGCTGGCTTGTGGTTGGGGATGTTGCGGACGTGCGGGCGGTTGTGGTGCTGTCTCCGTCGACCGCGGGCAGAGTATTCGTTGTTTTGGATGGCAGAATCGGAGGTGTCGTTGAATCGGCCATGAGGGTGCCTACACCTGACCTATTGCTGCACTGGAGAAGTGTGTAAGTCGCAGTGTCCTCTGTGGACAGCCAAGTCCAGCAAGCAGGCTGGAGGCGTGAGGTGCTAGAGTAGATCGTCAGTTGGAGCTCGGTGAAGGCAGAATACCGGCATCATCTGATATGATGACCGGCGAAGACTTGCCAGCATAGTTCATCCGCCGCGCAGTTATGTGTAGTTTGGAGCCTAGGGTTGGCAGAGTCATAACATGTCGTGGGTAGGGGCAAGCCGCAACCCATATGGGAACCGGAGGAGGTGCATGCTGTCCCAAGGCTGGGGCAGGTCCACGGGACAGGTAGCAATGGATACCTGGGAACCAGTCAGAAGAGAAGTTCTACACCTGTGTTGTCCGGGAAGAGAGAAGAAGGCGTACCTGAGCGTGGCGACGGGAAACGGCATGAAACCACAGGTGTTTGGACCCCGGGCGGTTGGCAACTTGCCCGGGAGAGTATGGAACATCCCCTGTGCCATGGTCAAAGTCTCGCGATGGAAGGAAAATGGAAACTATTATTGTGGTGTAGGTGAGATACGAAAGAATACAAATGGTTTGCACCTTGTGTAATATACTTTAAGTAGCATCGCAGGAGGTGAATCGCTGCCAAGGATCGAGATCGCGTCAGAGAGTCCAGCGTCAGATGCCTGAAATGTGATTCACTTGTTTGCACTTGGAAATAGTAGTAAGCAGTGATGGAACAAAACTTCAAATCTCAGCCGAGGAGTGGAAAACATGATGGCGCCTAGTCGCGCTTCCTCTATCAAAGTCGGCAATCCCAGATTCCCCTAAACCGACGGGTATACCATAACCATTTTCCCAAAACCGTACAAAGAAAACATACCAGAATCCTTACTCGATCCCTTACTCGATCCAACCCCCTCGCTCTCTCCCTCGGGCACTTAATTGTGCTGCGGCATGTGCATACCCTCCTTCTGCGGCTGGTAGCCCTGGATAACAGGCCCCGTCGACAGACGCGCCTGGACCTCCTTGTCCTGCTGGATGAGCGCGCAGCACCCGCACCAGTAACTGACGCAGCAGTCCGAAGTGCCGGAGCCCTTGATGCCGAACCGCTCGCGGATCTCGCCGCGCTTCATCATGGCGTAGATCCAGCCGCAGCCGGTGAACCAAGAGATGCCGCACATGAGGAGGCAGTCGGTGTTGATGGCCTCGTACGTCTGCATCGTGGGGTCACGCATGCGCTCCGAGGTCTTGCCGAGAACTGCACGGCGTTGTCACGGTCAGCAGGGAGCGAGTGTGATGGGACATGGGAGACGTAGGGGGGAAGGGAGGACGTACGCAGGCAGGGCAGACACGTGCCGACGATGCAGGTGTCGCAGGGCCCGCAGTTGCAGAGGTCGTTCTGCCATTCCTGGGTCTGGGCGCTGGCGGGGTGGGCGTGTTCCTGGTGGATGGGCTGTTGCTGTTGGCCGGCGTAGTGGTGCTGCTCCGGGTGCGGCTGCATCGGGGGCTGCTGCTGGTAGTCCATCTTGACGGCTTGCTATATCGTGTGCGCTTCGGGACCGTTCAATCTGGGGTGATGAGCTGCAACCAGAGGGGACAAGTTCAACAGAATAGCTGTAGGAGCAACGGTAACCTGGCCTGGGATTCAACGAGGGGGATGGGCCACTGATATACGGGCAATGTAACTTCTGGGCGGGAGATTCGAGACAAAATACCACATGTTGGCGAGACACTCAGACGGACGGATGCAGATGAGCGGCCTGGAGCCCCCCTCCTTTGGTGAAGGTGGAAAAGGGGCGGGCACCGGAAGGGGCTTAAAGCAATGATGCCTGGGAGGAGCTACATGGCACCTCGCATCTTGCAGCTGAAAAGCTCCAACAACGCTTGCCTCGACCCCAGTCGCGTGCTAAGTTGTTAGGCGACGCCATATGGCGTTTTCTTTTCTCCCTTTTCTTTTCTGGGCCTCTGGTCATGATAAGATACCACTTCTGCGATTGAGAGGGATTGGACGCCTGGATTCCTTCAAACAGCCGTGCCCATCTCTCCCCTTGTCGAGTTGACATTAGGAAAGACATCAGACAAGCCTGGGGGGGGGGGAAGAAGCTTGTCGGATTACGGGCTTGCTGCTAGGCACATTTAGAATGAAATTGCTGCGCCGTCGATGTTGTGAAGTGAGACCAGAGGCGGCTGCCGGCGTCTGAGGTGGGGGAGGTATATTGACCTGGCCATGGCGCCCCCTAGGGCTGAGCTTGGCGGGCTGCTAGAAGGGCTGTGTCGTTCACGGTCAGTTATTTTAATTCTGCAAGGGTCCTGTTTTCTTTCCCTCTCCCCTGCTTTTGTTCAATGCATGTGGTGTGAGACTGTTGTCCGGGGGCTGGAGCTTATAGATGATGTGGCATGTGCAGAAAATGAACTTTGTGCGTTTGATGAGAGCTTCCGAGACAGAAACATCTCCATTTTGGCGGGCGATGTTGGGTTGCAAAGTCGCGTTTGACGTCAAAGATCTTGGTCTTGCGATGGCCCCTGGAAACTGCTTAATCGGTTGTAGTTCCAATGGATGGGTCACAGACGATCGGGATAAGGCTTACTGCGATCGTCGAGGCCAGGTACTTACTTGTAGACTGAACTTATCATGAAAGGAAGGCGGAATATTTGGGTTGACTTACAATACTAGCGCCGCCCATCGGGCGATGAATAGGTTGTTTATGCCAATGGACGTAAAGGTCAGTTGTGGGGGCTGTTAGAGCTGTCTCCCTCATTCCTGAACTCATCATCTTCAAATCCCTGCATGTCATCTCATCTCGTCTCACATTCACCAAATTCGCACCCGAGAGCCATCGAGCCCCAACGAGACTTGTCCAGAATGAGCATGACCCCGGTTCATGACGCAAGCCAGCCTCACTAGGCTTGGCTGAGCCTCAAATCCGTCTCTTCAGACAAGAATCTTCTGAACTGTCGTCTCGCATGTATCTGGCACGCCGACTCACTGACGAGTCTCCCCCCCGTTTACTGCCCACACCGAAAACCTCGCGGGGCATCGTCGACTTGGTGTCTCTCTCATCATACATCCTCCCAACCATCCCCGTCCTCTCCATCCGCCCCTCTTCCATCGCGAATCCTCTTGCTCATGATGAGATAATCCGGCTTGAACACCTTTCCGAACCGCAACTTCCTCTCCACGGGCGATATGGCGTCCTTCGTGAAGCCTAACTTCTCGTAGAATATGCGCGCGCTCTCGTTGGCGACGAAACACGTCAGCATCACCTTTTCGATGATGGGAATGCTTTCGGCCACCTTAACAAGATGGTCCATCAGTCTGCGTCCCATGCCCGTGCTGTTGCCGTCCCGTTAACGATTCCCATAAGTCACACCTGGGGACGGGGACCATGGATCCTAAAGCTGGACAACAAACGTACCCCCTCAACTCATCCATCAGATGAATTTCGTAGCAGTAGACCACGGCCTCGCCCTCCTCAAATGTAGGCATCAGGCTCGTGAACCCGCATATCCTCCCCTCCCCGGTACTCCCACTCTGCGCCGTGTTCGCTGCCTCTTTGACGAGGATGTACCGCAGCTCGGTACTCTTCATCTCACGCATCTTGTGCACCGGCCGCCATCCGCCCGTCGAAGCCGCATAATCGGCCCCGCTGGTGAGCTCGACGAGGTCGAAACACGCACGCAGCTCGTGTTCCGACAGCGCCGCCGGGGATTTCAGTGCGAGGGTGTAAGAGGCTCCGGTGGTGGGATGCGTCCATGATGTCCACTCCGGGCTGTGTTATGCGGTCACATGGGTGAGTATGTGGTCCGTCACGCGTTTGCGAGTGTGTTTATTCTGTTTGCTTGTAACACGAACCTGGGCTGAAGATGGTCTCGGATGAAGTCTTGGTCGGATTTGCGGTTTGCTGCCTCGATGGGATTCGTGGGCGCACGGCGCCGTTTAAGCGGAGGCATATCGAGAGCGTTATTAAAGGTTTGGGACAAGATGGCTGGAATTGGTGATTATTGCACCGTGTATTACACTAGAAGAGCGTTGGACTACCCGGCTCTAAGGAAGACCGAGCTCTCCTCCATGTGCACGACACCAAAACCACCCACTGAAGCAAGACGCTGAAGCCAGGACACATCCACTAAAATCACCAAGTTATTCGAAGCGATAACTTTTCCGCCCCTGCCCACCTACCTTGCCAGGTACCTTAGGTACTAGGTATCTTACTGTAAACAAACCGAAGTTTTCCCGTTCTAGGCCTCGATCAACCACCCAAAAAGTTTCCACAACAGCCCAGTCTCAGTCTCATGCTCAACGTGACGAAAGGGCCTGGTGAGACGGTCTCGCCGAGAAAGAAATGAACGCAGGAGTCAAACCCTTCTCAAAAACTCAGATGTAGTTCATTATTTAAAGTCCACCAGTAGCGAAACCTCGGCCTAAATGCCCTCCTTTACCCCCCTGCGGTCCCTCATCCGCACTTATTCCACCTCTAATGGCCCGGCCAAATCCCGCCTGGGAAAGACACTGAGTCTGGATCACGTAAGATAGCCCCGTTGCTTTATGAGAAATGCCCCGAACTGAAAAGAGATACGGAGGCGATTCTTCTCTTCTTGTTTTTGTTCCCTTGCATTAACTTCAATTCTTAACGTTCACACGCAGTTCCTCCAAAGATCCCGCGCACTCTCCCTATACCGCGAAATCATCCGCGGCACACGACGCATCGCGGACCCAAATACCCGCGCCGAGTCCCGCCGCTTCGCTCGTGAAGAGTTTGAGCGCCACCGAGATGTGACAGACATTGTGAGCACTTTATGCCTCCCCAACCCCAGTTGCAAGATCCGGTTGGAAATGGCTGACATCCAGCGGCGCAGGGCCACATCCGCTATCTCATCTCTACGGGCAAGACGGAGTGGCAGGGCATGGAGCGCTACGTTGACGGAATGTAAGAGTTTGGTTGGTTGTAGATATTTTCGCGTATAATACAAAGGCCCCTCCGACTTGCTGGCCGCCTTGTTTGTCTGAGTCTATACAATGCCCTTGGCGAGGGGAAAGGGGCCAATTCTTTCTCTGTATATGATACCTCATGTCTCTTGAGGAACAATCGTTCCCAGGACCCCGCGCGTCTTGTCAAAGCATCCCCACGCCCATCTCTTCTGCCTGTTCGTTTCCTTCTCTGTAATGTACAAAGCTTTCTCGTACACTGGCCCGCGACTCCCCTTGGACTGTTTCACACCCCCACTCAGGACTGGCGTTGCTTGTGCCTAGGGTTCGCCTTGCAGATGACATACAAGTAGCCGTTGTGTCTCTTGCCAGCCTTGCGTCGGACAATCTAACATGATGCCGTTAGTCCTGGATTCTGCGTTGAATTCACCCCACCCTCCTGCTTCTTCTTGGTGCCCTGCCACAGCACACGCCATCTTCCAATCCCATCCCAAAGTCCCTCAATGCATACTTCCGTATCAAGGCTACCAGAGAATGACTCACCTTGCAGTGTTCACACCTCTTCTTGACGGAGCTGTGCACCTTCATCCCCCTTGTCTGCTGCACAACGGCGTTACCGACGGCCGTCGCCTTCTGTCCGGCCACGGCGAGCAGGGACTCGGCCTTTTGCGCGGGCTGCTTTGTCAAAATTGCCGTCGAGAGAGCACGTGTCGCTGTCGTCGTGCTGGGGCGGATCGCCGCGCGGGCGGACGCGAGGGAAAGCGCCCGGAAGGACGCAGCGAGGGATGCCATTGTGAATTTGTTCCTTGGCGCCGTGGGGAGAAAATCGTAGTTGGGCGGGTACTTGGATCGCAGCACCGGACAGGCGACGAGGTTCGCGGCTGGCGACTTGATAGATCGTCCGTAGGGGAAAGGGAGTTTTCGCGATGTCGTCGGCGTCTGGGTGGGGAGAGGGCCTGG
This sequence comes from Colletotrichum chlorophyti, assembly GCA_001937105.1. Taxonomy (NCBI): domain Eukaryota; kingdom Fungi; phylum Ascomycota; class Sordariomycetes; order Glomerellales; family Glomerellaceae; genus Colletotrichum; species Colletotrichum chlorophyti. The sequence goes on along the minus strand of MPGH01000059.1, from coordinate 364,794 downwards.
ATGGCTTTCCGTTGGAGCATTTTCGACGTCTTGGCGCCATCACGTGGTTTTCGTCCGTGCACTTATCGTTATCAAGCCACGCGAGTGATCGTTGCGACATCGGACAAAGTATGATTCTGAGTCGCCGGGATAAAATCGAACAAAAGAGCTACATCTATGAAAAGATGGCTTGAAGTATCGTCTATAGGATGCAACCGGTCTATCTACAGCAGGGTTTCAATGGTGCGCAGTATCTCATTCTCCTGCTATGCCGCCCCGTAAGATCTAGTCCTTGAACGAGATCCCTGTCTCTTTCGGATTCCATCTCGAAATGAAGATTCACACAACTTTTAGCAAAACTCCCAAAACGCCCTATCATAACCGGTTTTCATGCAGGCCTGCAAACTCAAGATATTCCTTCAGCTCCTAAGGAAAGTTTTAAAGACGGAGGATTGGCTGCAATCCTCCCACGGATAACCGATCTCGGTGAGGAACTTCTCCAGTTCCTCAACTTCGTTATCGGGACACAGAATGCCCGCCAGAATCTTACCCATGTCGCCGCCGTAGTTGCGGTAATTGAAGAGACTGATGTTGAACTTGGGTCGCAACGTGATGAGGAACTTCTCAAGAGCGCCGGGGCGCTCGGGAAAGTTAAACATGTAAATACGCTCATTAGGCACGTTAGAGCGGCCGCCGACCAGATAGCGGATGTGGCTCTTGGCGAGTTCATCGCCCGAGAGATCCGTCACAGACATGTCGTTCCCACGGATGCGCTCCAGCAGCGTCTGCAACTCGTGAGTCCTCTGTGACGCCGGCGCCGTCAAAGAGATACCAATCAGTACGTTGGCGACCTCGTCCGTGGCATAGCGGTAGGAGAACTCAGTGACGGAGTGGGGCATAATGGTGGTGATGAGGCTGGCGAAAGCACCGGGTCTCTCGGGGATACTGACAGCCAAAAGGACCTCCTTGCCTTCGCCCAAAGTGGCGCGCTCAGCAACGAAGCGCAGTCTATCAAAGTTCATATTGGCGCCGGAGGTGACGGCGACCATGGACCTGCGGCGGTCGCTTGGGTTCTTGGCGACATACTTCTTGAGACCGGCGATAGAGAGAGCGCCCGCCGGCTCGAGACCTGCGCGGGTGTCGTCGTACATGTCTTTGATGGCGGCGCACACCTCATCCGTGGTGACCTGGATGACTTCGTCTACAACGTCCTTGCAGATGCGGAACGTTTCCTCGCCCACCGATTTGACAGCAGCACCGTCCGCAAAAAGACCAACACTGTCCAGAACAACGCGCTCCCCTTTGGCCAGAGACTGAACCAGGGCATTGGCGTCGTACGTCTCGACACCAATGATCTTGACGTGGGGCGCCATACGCTTCACATACACACCAATGCCAGAGATGAGACCACCCCCACCCACGCAGCAGAAGATGGCATCCAACTTGGACATATTGACCTGACCGAACAGCTCCATACCGATGGTTCCTTGGCCCGCGATGACGTAGGGGTCATCAAAGGGGGGGATGTTAATGAGTCCATCCTGCTGGGCTCTCCTGGCGCACTCCTCCTTTGCGGCGTCAAAGTCTTGGCCATGCAAGACGACGTGACCACCCAGCCGTGCGACGTTGAGATGCTTAATGCTGGGTGTAGCCTCGGGCATGACAATGGTCGCAGGGATCTTCAGCTTCCTGGCCGAGTACGCGACGCCCTGGGCGTGGTTGCCGGCGGAACAGCAGACGACGCCCTTCCAGCTGAGGGCGGGGTCGAGGTGGGCCATCTTGTTGTAGGCGCCACGCAACTTGAAGCTGAATACGGGCTGCTGGTCCTCACGCTTGAGGAGTACATTGCACTCGAGGCGGTTGCTCAGATTGACGGCGGGCTGAAGCGGGGTGACCTTGCAGGCCTCGTAGACGCGGGAGGTCGCCGCCGCGATGAGTCGGAGGTACTAGCCCGAAGCGTCATGTTAGAATACTGTTTTTCAATCGAGGTATTGGGTCGGGTTGCTGGGAACGAGGGTCTCACGTCTGGGTTGCCATCAGGCAATTGGTAATCCTCGGGCACGATGCCCTTGATACGATTGCGCTTCTCTTCAGGCGGCGTCGACGGGTTGGCGCTGTACTCGGTCAAGGACATCGCGTTCGGCTGTGGTGTCCGCGGGCGCGGCGGGTGGTCACCGTTGGTGGTGCCATTGAGGGTTCCGTTGGTCATGACGGCGACCACTGGGGGTTCTGTTGTCTCAGGCATGGTTGTGAAGCTTTGTTGAGAGTGGAAGAGGAAACCAGAGTCCGAATTGAGTCACTCTCGATGGCCCGGCATGTAGGTGGTAAGGTGGGAGTAGAAATTACGTCGACCCGAGAAGAGTCACGACGTGGACCGGCACGAGAAATGGAACCCGCCCGTGCTGGCCCCGAATTAAAACTGGAAATTTGTTCATGGTGGGGGGCGATCATCGGAGCTCAAGTCGGTGTCGCGGGGTACCTTAAGGTACGGATATAGGAAATCGGACGGTTTAAGTTTTTGCGGTGAGGTGTGCCTCCATGCGGCCGCCCTGTTCAGCACAATCTTCTGCGCTGAAGATTGGCTACAGCACCCTGTCCTTCTGCAGTGCCAGCAGACCCTGCCGCTTTCCCCTGTCGCTCCTCTGAGATTTTGGGGCGACATCGGTTGGTTGCAGTGACTGGGATGGCTCATGGATGTGGATGGTCCGTGCTTAGAGCGCTAAGAAATTACGGATATGCAACGTACATTACGATAGTAGTACCTACGGTAGGAAGTGTCGAGACAAGCTTAGGTAAGCACACTCGCAAATAGGGACTGATAAGATAGTGGACTGATTACATACGTACCTAGGTAGTAAGGCAACACCTCACAGTGACAATCGTGCCTGAGGACTGATGCGTCGGGATTTGCCGCAAATCCGCTCACGGGTCGAGCTTCTGAGTTCCGGCGCGCACCCCATAGCCAGTCCCCGAAAATCCAAAGAGGGTCCGGGCCCGAAAGTCCATTTCATCATCGAAATCGCCGACGGGTGGGAATTGCATGATCGCTTTCCTCAGCACAGCAAAAACGCACTTCACCTACCACCACAACCTATTACCTTACTGAAAGCCAATTGCATCCCCCACCATCATGCCCGGAGACGATAAGCCATCATTGCTCGACCGGCCTATGCCATCGTCGTTTGACGAGAACAGGTGAGCTTACAATCGGAGCTTCCCGTCTCTTCATGCGGGAGTTGTTCGCCACCAAAAGGCCGAGTTTACATTGTTTGTTCGGCTTGCTAACCAGCTCCTGCGACCAACAGCGAGTTTTACGATGAACGCACTTTGCACAAGATTTTTCGCAAGTTGAAGGAGGAGCCGCTGGTCCCTCTCGGTGGGTATATTCCTGTCCCAACGCGACCAAGTCAAGCCTCTAACCATGTGGTGCGCCGACAGGCTGCGGTCTTACCGTCTTTGCATTCGTCAGCGCGTGGAAGGCCATCCGGCGTGGTGACTCGGCCCAGGCCAACAAGATGTTCCGCGCCCGTGTCGCCGCTCAGGGTTTCACTGTGTTCGCCATGGTCGCCGGAAGCATGTACTATAACAAGGACCGCGAACGCACCGCCGAGCTCCGCAAGATCAAGGAGGCCAAGGATGCGGAGGAGAAGCGACAGAAATGGATTCGCGAGCTCGAAGCCCGTGACGAGGAAGAGAAGGCGCTTAAGGCCATGCTGCAGGAGAGGAGGGCGAAGCAGGAGGCGAGGAACGCTGCCGCTGCTGCCGGCGCCGGAGACGCGACGCCGGCCGAGGGCGAGAGGGTCAAGTCCGGAAGCGTTCTCGGTGCGCTGGGACTTTCGGGTTGGAACAAAGCGGCGGAGTTGGGTGCTGCAACAGAGGCTCCGGTTGCGGAGAAGCCGGAGAAGAAGGAGAATCCTAAGAGCTCGCTCGGAACCCTCGGCGAGATTTACGGCCGAAAGCCTGCAGCGTCGACCGACGAAGCCTCATCAGAGGAGCCCAAGAAGTAAGGGACCAGACTCATTGTGGAACAATTGTACCGACATACGGTTGCGCCTTGTATAGTATAGTGTTTGGCTTTGGGCATCGGCATTTGAGGACGGGCACATCGTCTCATTGAAGACTCTGCTCCGTCGTATATAAAAAGAATCACGGGCAACAGGTGGCGCATCTGGGTTGAATTCGAATTGTGGCATGGTCCGGTTTTGCGAGACTGCATGTACGCTTCGGTGAAATACCGACCTAAGTTGAGATATGAGGCTTCAGGACAAACCAAGCAGAATGCATCGACCAAAATATCGTTGGACAGTCGCAAATATGGTCGTTTCTCACTCGACCGGGTACTGGCATGAAGTCCTCGGTGGACTGAGATGTTGGATGATTTCGTTCCGGGGAAATGCTCAGGCGACAGTCACATGTAGAGGGGCGGACACGGGAGCTCGGGCCATTCGCAGTCAACGGGACGGGAGGTGACGTTGCGGGGCAGCCCCCCCAAACGAGTGACATGACGCGCCGCCTAGGGGGCCCTTGATCTGACGCCTCAGGTGCTGCAGCCGAGAAACTGGGTCAATTCTGGGCGCTGTACACTCTCTTTAGGGAGTTATCATTATGCAATCAGTTGTTCCTGACTGCTAACTCACCCGAGACGGCTTTCGTCATCAGTCTTGCCTTGCCTCTTCCTCCCGCCCTCCCGAAACATGGCAATGGCCTTGAACGACCTTACCACAGTCCGTTGCACAACTTCAATACCTTACATCGATGCCTCTTGAAGCCGGACAGCAACAAATTCAACATGGGACAAGCTCTGTCTGGCGAGACTTCCCAGGAGCTGACCCACGAGGAGCTTACTCGTGAACTGGTAAGTCGCATTGTGCAACTGCCTCTCCAGTCATCCCTCAATCACCCATGTCCAGACAGTCCGCTGTCCCCTTCGCTGAACATTACAACAGGCCAGCCGCTTCTCCGAAAAGTGTTTCACGTCGCTCGAGCTCTATTCCTTCAAGGATGTTTTCAAAAGTCTGGCAGACAACCAGGGCGACATCCGCTACCTGAAGGAAGACACTATCGCCAGGTTCTTGGAGATACCCGACATCCTCCATGCGTCGCCCGTCATATTCCAGATGATTTCGTACATTGGCGCTTTCCCCTTCTTGCAAGATGCGCCCGCCGTTCTCGGCATCGAGCAGATGGTCATGGTGGTCGTTATCATGACGGAACGGTACAAGAGAGTCCTTGCAAAGGGGGCGAGAGACCGAGCCAAGCTCCTGTTCAAGAGTCTCGCAGTTCATGACCGGAAAGCCTCCGAAGCGGTCGCCGCCAAAATTGCCAGAACCGAAGCAGAGAGCGAGCCCGAATCTCACGGTCATGTTGCCGGCTTCGCAGTCGACCAACCTGTGCAGGAGAACGAGGAGGAGGAAGAAGACGACGACGACCTCGCGTTCGCTGCCTTTGAGCTCTTGGACATTAACGACGCTGTAAAACAAGGCATTGTCCCTAGCGTCCACGGAGCCATGATACCAGCCGACAACTTCCGTAAGCTGCTGATGCTGCTCATCTTGATAGCTCCCCTGGGCCCCCAGGAGCGGCTGTCAATGTATTCTACCCGTGTCGCCGGCGACGAGCTGGACAGCCTCCGCGCCACAGCTGAAAATATTCTCGCGGCCTTCCTCAACGTCGAAAAAGCACCTGGCATCAGATACAGCCAGTTCATCCGAGTAATACCCGTGTGCTTCCCCAACCTCTTTAACGGATTCAACTCCCTCTTCGAGCATTTCCTCTTCTCCAAGAACCTAGACCTCTCTAAACATAAGGACGATGATGGCGTCGCTGAAAAGCACCCCGAAGAAATTGTGCAGCCGTTGTTGCAGGACAAGGCGGATATTCTAAACCTTAACGTTCTCTCCCAGTTGTCTTTCTTTCTTCCAGGATCGGACCTTTTCCGTCGCCTAAGACTGCTCTACTCCGGCAATGAAGCGGGTTTCTCCATGGGCAGTTTCCAGAGCAAGGTGTTCAACTGGAGAGCGCCTACGATCCTGCTGGTGCGCGGCACCCGCATCTCTGATGAGCCAAAGGGTCACCAGGAAGAGACTTTTGCGGCGTCCATACCCCCACGCCGGTTCCCGCATGGCAGCAAAGGAGACCGTCTCACATTTGGCGTCTACCTTGGCCAACCTTGGAGGCACACATCCAAGGAATGCTTTGGCGACTCGGACACGGTGCTTTTCCAGCTTGAACCGGTTCATGATGTGTTCCCTGCGTCGAAATACAATTCGGATTACATCTCCTTCACCAAGCCGCCCACAAATCGCCCCCTTCTCGGCGTGGGGTGCCCGCATCCCCGGCCGACGCAGGCGCACCGACGAGACACGATGATGTCTCTCGGTTCCGTCTCTCTCCTCTTGGACGACTCCTTCGAGTATGGTGTTTTTAATCACGACTGGACTGCGGGTGGAGGCGCGTTCCACACGAGCGTGTCCCGCAAGTTCGACTTCCAGGACAGATTCGAGATTGAGAGCCTCGAAGTATGGGGATGCGGAGGAGACGAGGAAGCAAAGGTGCAGGCCGAGCGCTGGGCGTGGGAGGCTCGGGAGGCCGAGGCACGTCGGAAGATCAATCTGGGATCCGGCGATATCGAAGCAGACCGGGCATTATTGGAGATGGCCGGCCTCGTTGGCCATAACCGAAGCGGCGGGTCAATGGCCTGAAAACCGCCTTGGCGGTTGAGAGTGGGCGGCGTACGGTGCGCAACTCTGCTGAGCACTCATATCAGAAAATACCTTGTTTTTTGTGGCGTTATCGGGTTGGGCTTTTGTGAAACTCGCTGCGTTAGGGGCGGATGCACTAGATCTACAAGGCTGTGTTGTTCCAGGTCTTAGTTGCCAACAGAGCCTGTCCGCCGTCCAGGACACTATAACTTCTCCCCTTGAAGGTCCTGTCAACGCTCTTCCTGACAACGGACTGCGTACTTCGCTTCAAGATTCAGTCATACTTTAGGACATCATGGAGTTTGTTTATTTTGATACCGAGCTGTCGAGCTTCCTATTCTAGTGAATAGTATTACCCTTGCATCCTATTATTTTGTTTACAGGAAACAAAGTCTAGTCTATTATCAAAAGCAGCCTAACTAATCCCCCCCTTCTGTTCCTCGCCGTTGTTCCCCGGCAGCATAACTGCGTCAAACCGTCCAGCGTCAGGTCAATGGCAGTAGCGGCGTGTAGTTTAGTCGACATTGTACACAGCGATAGCATCCTGGAAGGACCGGGACAAGGCCTGGCCGTTCTGGATGTCGTAGTTGACGAATTCACTAACGTTGGTCTGGAAAGTCTCGACCAAGGCTCTGCCGGAGCTCTGATGGTGAATGTCACTGTCAGCGAGGCTGCGTCATGGTGCGAAGATGGATGGCATCGCGAAATAACAAAGAAAGAAAAAACTGACGAAAAAGATGTGAGGAAAGAAAAGGAAGATATCAAGAACTCACGATGGCGGAACGCTCCAGGTTCTGGAGGACCTTGAGTATACGGGCGTTGGCATAGGACTGATACTTGGAGACCGGGGCCTTGACGGCGATGAGGCGGAGGAGCTTCTTGATGGAGAATCGGGGTCTGGGACGTGGTCTGGGGACCCAGGGGGGAGGCGGTAGGGAGTCGCGAGCGACGAGGTCCGCGTCGTCCGAGGCGGAATCGGTCGGGGCGGCCGGCTCGTCCGAGGCGGGGCTGGAGGGGGCGGCGGGCACTTCGGTGGGCCGGGGGCGGACGACGACGGGGACTCTGGTGATTTGCCGTTCGTAGCCAGAAAACTGGATGTGTAAGTCAAAGTTGACACTCCCCTCCCCCCCGCAAGGCGGGAATCTGGGTAAGAGGGCGATGGAGGGAACGTACGCGGTAGTAGCAGCTCAGGATGGCGCGCTCCTCGTCGTCGGTGAAGGCGGTGGTGGTCTGCAGGGCACGCTCGATTCTCCAGAGGGCCCACTCGATCTGGCGGAGGCCGTCGAGGACGTACTTTTTCCAGAGCGGACAGGTATCAGTACTTTCGTTGAATGAAACGTGACGTCTCTGCTGTGCCGAGACGCAAAGACGGACGCGAGGGGGAGGTGGAACGGGGGAGCGAAACGTACAGAGTATGGGCCCTTGTTCTGCACCAGCCAGGGGACGTATTCATACTGCCACTGGTAGACGGGCCTCTTGAGATCCTCGACCTTCCAGGCGATTCCGCGGTAGTACGCGCAGAGGGTCTCCTGGGAGATGCCGAGGTGGAAGTCGTTGTTGCCGTCGATCTGGATGGGGAAGGTCGGGTCGCGGGCGAGGACCTCGGCGAGGCGCTGGCGGCGGAGGGCGCGGAGGCGGTCCTCCTCAGCGCGGGACCAGGGCTCCTGAGCGTAGGAGGGGACCTCGGGGAGGTTTGCGGCGAGGGCGAACTGCATCTCGATGGCGGTCCAGCTGAGGGCGCCGAAGTCGTCCGTGTCGTGGTCGGCAGGGGTCGGATCCGCGACGTCCTGGGCGAGGAGTTCGGCCGCGGGGTCCGCGCCGAGGGGAGCGGAGGAGAGAAAGTTCACAAGGGGCTCGGCGATTGCGGCGTCCAGCGCGGAGTCCGGGACTGTGACCACCCTGGCGGAGTTCGAGGTCGCTGCCGCGAGGGCGGTGGCCAGCAGGGCTGGGAGGAGGAGAGTGGACTTCATACTGAGGCTGGATGGAAGAGTTTTGGATGTTATGGTTAAACGAGTGTGCTTGCTGAGATGGTCTGGATCGAGATTTGAGTGAGGGTTAGGGGGTTAGGGGAGTTTGTTTTATATTATCGCCATTTTGGTGTGATGTGTTGGGAAGCGTCTTCTGAGAGCAATGTCCGAGTTATGGTACCCTGAAGGACACTTTTACTCGTGAGATTCGCGTCTCCATCCTCAAGCGGCGGGTGGCTGCATTTACCCGGATGGTATTATTCTTATATGCTTTCTGTTCGGCATGGTTTGGACGCAGAGTTGTCATTAAGTAATTGCCAATATCGAAAACGGAACCCAACGCAGGATGACTTACAAAGTGAGTTTTGGGCCCCGTACACGGCGGTTAACTCAACATTACATTCGCCTTGTGGTGGGAGTTCTCTTGTTAATGGTGTCTTGGAAGGTTTAAAAGGATGCGCCATATGGAATCATCTTTGCATGCATGGCTGCTGCGGTGGATTTATAGATCGTAACCTTCGCCTCCGTCAGCTTGCATATGAAGCCATCGCGCTCTCGGATGGGCGTCAGCTCTCGATATATGGGAGCCCGCTTCGTATTCGTGGTTCTCGAGCAAGGAGCCTAGTACATTCGGTCTTTTATTATGGCGGAGTTCAAGTTTTTACACTTCGTTTTCATGTATTTGAACTCTGATGAAAACGTCGGATGGCGCAAAGCATCACCAAACGAACGTCTGCCCCCTTGAACACAACTTGCCCCTGCCACCGTCCAACACAAACTCAGACCGGAAAAGACATCATTAACACTGCGACAATAACATGAAGCATTCTCAACATTTCTCCGCATCCCTCCAAATGCATCCAGCCACTGGACCTTTCACCTGAGGTCCATCAACATGCCTATGGACTGGCAATCCACGGGCGTAACCCCGTCAGCTCCCTCTCAAACAGCGTCTTCCCCTTGCTCAACAGAATTCCTCGCTTCCTTCATGCTCGCGCCGGCTAGTACCGTCGGAGACAGGTAACTGATTAGTCCAATAAGGGGATCACAAGCCAAGCGCGAGCACCCCATATTCGGGCCCGTATAACATGACCGGCACGTCTGCGTCCGTGGTGATGACGTTGTTGATGAATCGGTGCCCATCTACCGTCGCCGCTTATGGAATAGGAGAGTGCTGTTCCTCTCATACCCATGCCGGCTCCTTTCGTTCGGCCTTTGTCGTGAGACTCGAGAAGGAGTGTTCTATCCAGGAGCTTCTCGAAGCGTCCCGTGAAAATTAGCTTACCGAGCGCAGACACGGCGCCCTCGTAGACGCTCGTTACAGAGAACGTGTGGTGGAAGTTTGATCACTTGTAGATATTCGAACACTGTGGCTCTATAAGAAATGTATCTTTGGCAAGGCTAAGACGCGCCCTTGCAATATCGGCACAAGCACCGCCCATTGGTGCGAATAACCATCCCCTCCCCTTGAAGGAGATGAAGAGGACGTGATAGTTTGGATACATGTGGGGGCTTATACCGAGCCTGACCACGAGTGTCGTGTATTGGGATAATTGTTGTTTAGAAGTGTAGATAATCATCGCATATCCGTGACACTTGAGCGAGCGGCTGAATGCAAAAGCAGCCATCCAGCGAGGTTCAGCAAGTCAAGCCAGTCTGTCCGTCAAGACTCCCTCTTTTCATGCCTTGTATGCCAACGAAGTACTCACCGTCTAGGAACCTCAAGACTAGGTGGTTTGCTTTTCACTAATCTCTAGAAAACATAGGCCAAGCAAACGATTTCCGTGTCCACTGCCCCTTTAACCAGTCTGTGTTATACCTCGACTGACAAGATAGGCGGACCTTTCCCAATTAATGGCGTCAAAAACCATGATGGTCATTGTACGTATCACAGATCAGCAGTAAAGGCCACAATCGGCGCAATAATGACGGCATGGCAACAAGGCTGCCACTGTTCATTCCTGCATGCAAGAGCTCATTCCTCTACAACATGCTGCTTTAGGAGCGTGCCCTTACCACCAGATCCAACACTAGTCACATCACTAACACAAGGAGAAGTCAGATACCAGGATAGACGGAGATCATTCTTGAGAATTCCGACAACCTCAGTCCACGGCGCCAAACGCGCTCGACGATCTCACTATTGTTGAGGGTAATAAACTAACCGAGCCACCACCGCCCATGTGCCCTTCAGGGTCACATTCTAAACACCGGATAAAAGAAGAGGAGAACAATCCCCTGATAAGCCACTCCAAGCCCCTTTTCCCAAAGCCTTCAGCCTTTAACTAAAATAAAAGAAAAAGATACATAATAATGGTCTTCGAATGCGACGGCTGGCCCAATGCTGATAACAACAGATACCTACACACATACATGCCCCATGTGACCACAAACCCAGCCCCTCCGTACTCACCGTGCTTCGTATCTAGGTAATACAGATTGCGACATCTCAAAGGTATGCTCTTCTAGCATTTCGAACATTCAAACACACAAAAACCATCAATCTCCGTCAAGACGTTGACTCGGCATCTTTGGCTGCGAGGAGCTCAATCATCTTTTCGTACTCAATGTCTTTGTCGAGGGGATCACGCCCCACGGCCTCACAGGCTTCTTGGAACACCACGTCAGATGATGTAGGTCTCTTGTCAACAGCCTTCTCGCTCTTCTTCCACTCCTCAAACCACTTCTTGTTGAACTTCTGGACGAACCGTGACGCGATAGGTCCCCAGAGGACCGACTGCTTCTTCGGTGCCGGATAATCGGGCGCCGCCGATTCCGGTTTCGTGGCTTGACCACCTACGGTGCCGGCATCTTTCCCGTTTTGGTCGGCTTCGGGCTCTCGCTCGCCACGGGGAAGACGCATGGCAAGAAGAACGTATTCCGCCCTCGTCATGTTGTCCATCACGTCGTCCATGTATCGCCTGACCTCATCGGGGTTCGCCACGACTCTCTGGAGGTACTCAAGATGACGGCCCGAATGAGCATGAAGCCGAATGGTAACGGGCTGATAGTAGTCCAGCTTTGCATCCCCGCCATACTCCAGCTGGCTGCCTTTACGAACAATCAAAAATGAAGCAATAACCTGTTGCCCACCTGGGAGATACTCCAAGATACTATATTTCGGGAACAAGTAGCGATCGCCGTTTCCGCCCGCAAAGTCCAAACAGATACCAGAGATTTCGGGCCTAGAAGGTGGCGGGGGGCCCTTGGAGCGCAGGGCTTGTTGTGGGGGCTGTTGACTTTGGGGCGCCGCTGTTGCTGCGGGGGCCGGAGCGGGCGAGGCAACGGGCGCGGGTGTCGCTTGTTGTTGTTTGACGACATTTCCGTTAGGAACGCCGTTGACAGGACCGGGGGTGCCTGCTGACTGAGGTTGAGGGGTTTGGGCTCCCTTCAGTTCCTTGTGCAGCTTGTCGAGAGCTGCCTTGAGGTCGGTCGCATCCGTATATCCCGGTTGGTTATCAGCAATCCTTCGTATCATTGCCCGCACCTTGGCGTCATCCAGAGCGGCTCTGACCAGAGCCACTACCAAGGGATCACTACCTCGGGGGGGAAGCAGTTCGTTCGATTTCTGGCGCGGATTTGTGGCGAGGACAATGTCGAGGATCGTCCGTACCTCATCGGCAAAGTACTTTACCGTCCTGCCGTCTACCAGCAATCTGTCTGCTGAGGGGCCTTGCTGGCCACCCTTCCTCTTGTACTCAGCCGTGATTTGGTCAATAATCTTCTGAAAATTGCTCAACTCATCAGGCTTTGCCTCGCCGGCCGCAACCCGCTTCATCAAGTCCCGCAGGTGGGGGTCTTCGGACGCCTTCTCCGCCAAGGTCATGATGATGGGATCCGTCCCTTGCGGTTTGGCGGCCGGTGCAGGCTTGGCTGTTCCCGGTGCCGGAGTCGGTGTCGAGCTCGATGGCCGCGAAGGAGGTGCTGAAGGTGTTGGAACACGGGGAACTGCTGGATTCGAGGGTGTCCCTGGCGCAGTCCCTGGCGCAGCCGTAGGTGCAGAGACCGGCGCTGGAGCGACCGGTCTTGCGGGTGGAGGCGTTGCGCTGGATTTCTGTACAGGCTCCAAGCTGCGTGGTGATGGCGCCACCTTGGGCGGTTCATTAGCTGCTGACGAGGGAGGCCTGGCTTGGGCTTGCACGGGCGCTGGCGAAGGAGAGGCGGGAGTCGCTGCAGGAGGCGTCGGTTTCGCCTCGCTTAGGTCAATCGCGGGTCCTGGATTGGTGGATGCTGGCGTCGGCGGAGGAGGCATGGCTCCATTGGGAGGACCATATTGAAGGATTGGCCGGAAAGTAGCTTGTGTTGTGGGAGCAGGAGGCTTCGGGTCTTTGATCGCCCACATGGTTGCCTCGAAAACGTGCGGTTCGATGGTGATGGTGACCTGGCCGATTTTGCTCATGGTATCCTTGGAGGGATTCTTGGGATCCTCCGTCGCGTTCTTCTTCCTCAGAGGCTTTGTCCAGTATTTCTCAAACAAACCCTCGGCCATCCATTTATGTCGTGACCGTCCCAGCGATTCGTTCAAGACGCCACTATAAAATCAGAACAATTAGCAACCAACAGCTAACAGGAGCGAGGAAATGCTGTCGGAGCAAAGGCTCTATATATACCTTTCTTGCAAAGACTGGTATTCCTTTGCAGGTAGGTCGTCAGGCTGGGGGGTTTCGACCGTCGGCAGTGGCTTGCCATGTTGGATGGACTTGGGGAGCGATGGAGGCGGCGGGAGCTCTTCGACGGAAGCTGGGACTGGAGTGACGGATCGCTCTGGAGGAGTTACGGTTCGCTTCTTCGCAATGTGTTCAACACGCGCCGAAGCCCTGGCGGGCAACTTCCTTTTTCTTTCCATGGCGATGCCGTCGCCGTCTCTCACACACTCTCTCTCTGTCGCAGCGTTTACGGTATCACGAGTATCTTTCCGAGCGTGTCGGGGTGGTCATCATAAGCGAAGAAGCCACAGCTGTGGACTGGGCTTGACCGTATTGTTGATGGGTAGGCGTATTGTATGTTTGGAAGGGAGAAGCTCGTAAGTGCGAGTTGAACAGTTCGTTCGGCACAGCTGGTTTCAATCTTGAGTAGTTGCGAGTGCCGTGACGAGTGCGCGGTTGCGGGATGGAGGNGGGGGGGGGGGAGAGCGGATGGGCATGGGATAACATGGAAGCTTTGTACCTGATGGAAAGGTGCCGCGGTGGTAGGTGCTGCAAAAAAGGTACAATTTCGGATGTACCTGAGGCTCCCATGGCGCTGTCCCCTTCCTCCAATGATGTTCCCCCGTCCCAAGATGCACCTCCAATGTCGTCCACTCACTGAGCTTCAAGCAGGTTTCTGCTGCCAAAGCCGCTGCTGCTGCAGGCGGCGGGAAGCAAAGAGAGAGAAAGAGAGGAGAGAGGCGGGCTGGACTGGCCTATAGTTTAACAGAACCCGAAGGGTTTGATTGGCTTGGAACGAATCAGAAAAACTGGGTACCTGCCGCGCCTGACTGGTCGGGTCCCACCGGCTACTAGGCAAATTGCGCCAATGCATTCGATACCTTGTATCGTTGTACCTCTCCCCCCAAACGGGAAGGGACCCGATGGACACCTCACAACGTAAGAGACGGGACGTCCTGCTGGAGCAACCTCGTGACCAAAGGGCCATACATTATCCGGGAGTCGTTTCTTTCATGGTGTAATCTACTCACTTTGTGTTCTTCCCCCTTCCCCTCTGGACACTTCATCCATCAATTCTGGGCTGGTCAGCATTGAATGCACCATCAATGTAATGACGAGAGGACACGAGCGGAAGCGTTGCAGGTAGGTTTACTGGATTGTGGCTGTGAAGCTTGGAAGAGGAAGGAATGAGGCACCTACGCCGATCGTAAAACTCGACTTGTCTATGCGACCTCATCCCTGGATCATGTACAAACCGAGTCTCAAAGATGACGGCGGAGAGAAGACAAGAAAACCAAAACAATCGAAATCCTGCACATGATATCTATCATGGCGGGAGTAATAACCCTGAAATTTGTTCACATGAGGCGAAAAAGGACGCAGGCCATCAGACTTCATCATCTGCTGTCGTCGGCTTGCGGCTGAGACCGAAAATGTGGAAGTCGCCGCACTATGGGAACTAGCTTCTACTAACAAAAGTACTTACATTTCCAGTTATAGAAACACAGATCAAGGTACCGAGCGATATCTTGTATCATTGCACCATCCCTGTCGATTCGCAGGCAATTGCAACCTCACGCCAAGTATCCAATCCAGTCAACTCATCAGGTTCCCATTTCCATGTCAACGGTGGCCACCGCACCGCCACCAGCAATTTGTAGATAACTCGTACGAAGCCCGCGCGATTTGACTTGGATCTCACAGGAACCCTGGTTTTTCGTCGATAAGGACCAGATCGCGTTCCTGTGCCATCATCGAAGATATCATGACACTCCCGCTGCCACCACTGCTCCGGACGGCAGTTTGGGTCGTCGTAGCCCCCCTGGGTGTCTACTTCACCTTTCTCGCACTGGGTGCAACGCCGTTCTTTCAGCGACAGTGAGCATCTCTCAACCCAGACTGTGATATGTCAGACTGGAGGGCTCACATGGTATCATTAATAGCTTCTTGTACGCTCACAAGATCAACACCCTCTGGTGGCGCGATGTCAACGAGCCTGAGAGATGGGGCTTTGCAAGTCAGTGCTTCTACTCGGTCCTGCCGTACTCATGCGAGAGATGTCAACACTGACATGTGTGCCTGCAGAGGGCCAAGTTACACCCTTCTCGCTTGACACTCCTGATGGCGAGAGCCTGTACGCCTGGCATGTCATGCCTCTGCCCCAGTACCTGAAAGAAGAAGAGAGGTTCTCAGCACAGAGACCAGGCTTCTGCCATGGTTTCACCGAGACCGAGTCCTTCAGGGCGCTGAAAGGGGACCCCGAAGCTCGTGTTGTTCTATCTTGTATGCCAGATACTCCTTTCTAAGATGCAACGGCTGCTAACCATCGGTAGTCCACGGAGTGAGATGCTGTCGACCGTATAATCCCTGGATTTTATGCTAACCACTCATAGAATGCTGGTGACATTGCGCAAAACCATCGCCCAGACAGCTATCACGTTATCACCGATACCTCGTCGTATCATGTGCTGACCATCGACTACCGTGGCTTCGGACATTCAACAGGCACCCCTTCCGAGGACGGCCTCATCCAAGATGCAGCCACTCTTATAGACTGGGTCATCAACGTCGCTGGCGTGCCCTCGGACCGTATCGTCCTCCTCGGTCAGAGTCTTGGCACTGCCGTAACGAGTGGGGTTGCCGAGCTGTACGCTACCCAGGGGATCGAGTTTGGGGGCATCATACTTGTCGCCGGCTTCAGCAACCTGCCGAAGATGCTGAGCGGCTACCGCATTGGCGGTCTCTTCCCTGTACTGGGACCTCTGAAGGTCTGGCCTGGCTTCCTGGAGTACGTGGAGGGCTTCATCTACGAAAAGTGGCCGTCGGCGGATCGTCTTGAAAGCCTGGTCAAGCTGACCAAAAGACGGCTCCGTCTGACACTAATTTCAGCCACCGACGACTCAGATATCCCGTGCTATGAGAGCAGCAAGCTTTTTCGCGCAGCTGCCAACGCGACCGTCCCTGGCGGACTCGACAACCACTCGTTCGAGGCATGGAAGGAGGTGCGCACTATCCGTAAGGGCAAAAATGCTTTTGTGACGACCTGGCATGCAGACCCCAACATCATCATTCGTCAAGAAATGTTCCCCTATGGTGGTAAGTGTCAGGTTCCTGCTTGTGCCATTAGCAAGTACTGATAGATGCAGGCCACAATGATATCATGGGATATGCACCTGTCATTCTTGCCGTCATGCGGTCTTTCGACTTTGGCGGAACTGCGTACGAAGGAGCTGGTTCGGATACCAGCAGTCGGACCCTATAGCCAACTCAATTCTTTTTGTTGATCTGGCTTTGAGTTGTAGGGCTTCTTTTACAGTTATTCTGGTACCAGCATTAGATCTGTGGTTGGAGGTGGGACACTAATGATGGCATAGACGTGGGTCGGCGCCACAGGTTATTGATGGGATTACTATGCGTCAGGGATAAAGGCGTTTGTTTTCTGATCACATAGTCGACTTTGATGTCTCGGCCACAGTGAACTTGAGTAGATTTTAGGCCGTTTCTCACGCAGCGTCGATTCATCAGCTTTCTGGGTTTCTGGCAAGATGTGTCCATTAACCCCCTTTGCTTAAGCAGAAATCATGGACACCGACTGCTACGCAGCTTTTCTATCTGTGCTCTTTGCAATGCGGCTGATATGACGGTATACCGCGTATGATTTCAGAAATGCTTGTGAAAAGCCAAGTATCCAGACTGAGGCCATGTGTGTTTTTGATGCTCAGGTTCGTTCCCCAAGCTTATTTCAGGTAAGCGGATGAATTCCGTTGTTTTGAGTGCCTATGTTAGGTACATGCCAGTCTCATTTCACCCTGACTTGTATCATCATCTCGTATTACATTTATGGTGTTAAGCAAAATATGCACGAGATACGAGTGCAAGTCCATCAAGAAAGTGTGACTGTAGGACCCTGGAACTATGACCTCCAAACCTAGACCACTAGGGATTAAGAATTGGCGCCCCGCAGTAGCGACAATTAACGAACCCCCCTCCCCTCTCCAGCAGCTGACCCCGCCATTACGCGCCAGTCGCAGCTCGATCCTGGCCGACAGGCACATGAAACCTAACTGTCCTCTCCAGTCACCAATGTCCGGGACCAAAACTTCTTCCCCGCCATTTCCACCTCCAAGCTTGTTATAGAGCTCCGAAAGCTCATTTTCACTGCCACGAACAACACCACCCACCCCTCCTCTGACACGGTCTTCCCCTCGCCGAATTCACGCAACAATGCCTACCGAAGAGTCCAAACCGCTCGATCCGGCCGTCAAGCAGGCCGAGGACGCCGTGGCCGCCGCGACCGACAAGGGCAAGGGCAAGGAGAAGCAGCCCGAGGCCGAATCCGACGAGGAGGAAGATGATGCGCCCGAGGGGACCACTCCCGGCACATCAGCCGGCGCCGCGAAGAAGAAGAAGAAGAAGTCCAAGAGAAAGAAGGTCAAGGACGCGCTTTCCGGCAAGCCCAGCGATCCTGAGGAGAGCATCAAGAATGCCATCGGCGGCCTCACCCCTCAACAGCTCACCGAGCTCCTCGCCCTGAACCCCGCTCTTGCAAACGAACTCGGCGTCGGTAGCTCCAGCAACAAGTCAGCCGAAGAAACGGCTGCCGCCTTGAAGAAGCTGAACCTGCAGGACATCATGACCGGCCTCGCTTCGGCCGGCAAGAATGCCAAGGACATGGCGAGCTACAAGTTCTGGGCCACCCAGCCCGTGCCCAAGTTCGGCGAAACAGAGAAGAAGATTGAGGACGGCCCGATCCGTGTTCAAAAGTTGGAGGAGGTGCCTACCGAGCCGTCACCGCTCGTTGACGGCTTCGAGTGGGTTACGATGAACCTCGAGGACGACGGTGAGATGAAGGAAGTGTACGAGCTGTTGAACGGACACTACGTCGAGGACGACGAGGCCATGTTCCGCTTCAACTACTCGCCGGCGATGCTCCGGTGGTAAGTATTGACCATACCAACAGCACTCGTTGGCAAGCTTTCAAGGGCTGACGATTGTTTCCAGGGCCCTCATGGCACCAGGCTGGCGCAAAGAGTGGCACGTCGGTGTTCGCGCGTCGCAGTCAAGGAAGCTCGTCGCCTTCATCTCGGCCATCCCTGTCAACCTGCGCGTGCGCAAGAACGTCATCACCTGCTCCGAGGTCAACTTCATGGTCGTCCACAAGAAGCTGCGCGGCAAGCGCCTCGCCCCCGTCCTCATCAAAGAAATTACGCGCCGCAGCAACCTCCGCGAGATCTGGCAGGGACTCTACACGGGAGGTGTCGTGCTGCCCAAGCCCGTCAGCACCTGCCGCTACTTCCACCGCGCGCTCAACTGGCAGAAGCTGTACGAAGTCGGCTTCAGCCCGCTACCGCCCAACAGCAAGCCGCAGTACCAGATCCGCAAGTACCAGCTGCCGGACGCCACGGCGACCAAGGGTCTGCGCGAACTCCAGGAGAAGGACCTCGATGCCGCAGGCGACCTCCTATCCAAGTATCTGGCGCGCTTCGACATGGCGCCCCAATTCTCAAAGGACGAGTTCAGGCATTGGTTCCTGCACGACAAGAATGCGTCGGGCGAGCAGGTCATCTGGACCTACGTTGTCGAGGTATGTTCCTGTCCACCGCCCCGCGAAGCCTACCGAGAGACTAACACCAGCCACAGACTAACGGCAAAATCACCGATTTCTTCTCCTTCTACTGCCTCGAGTCCACCGTCATCAACAGCTCGAAGCATCAGGTTGTCCGCGCCGCCTACCTTTGGTACTACGCGTCAGACGTCGGTCTCGCCACGCCGCTGGACAGGGATGCCCTGAAGACGCGGCTGAACGCTCTCATCGGCGACGCTCTCGTCCTGGGCAAGAGGCACAAGTTCGATGTCTTCAACGGCCTGTCCTTGTTGGACAACGGTCTATTCTTGGAGCAGCAGAAGTTCGGACCCGGCGATGGCCAACTGCACTATTACCTGTTCAACTACCGCGCAGCCCCCATCGCCGGCGGTGTGGACATGAGAAACAAGCTGGATGAGGAGGGTCTGAGCGGAATTGGTCTGGTAATGCTGTAAACCGACGAGACGTCATGGAATGAGCAAAAAGAGACATTGGAAAAGCACGGCATATTGCTGCACCCACGACGGCGTTTTGGGGAGGGACAGATGTGAGGTATCAACGTAAATGAATCAAAACCGTCACGATATGAAACTATTTGTTCTTTCGCGAAACGTGCTACATGCTGCATCAGTGCTGCCGCTCAGCAGCCCCCCGAGTAACGTCACCGTTGTGGGTTCAGCTTCTCGACCGTCGCGATGCGGTCTTCCAGCCATTTGTTCATCCACGGCACCCGGTCCATGATGGGGGCGTGGCCCATGCCGTCAATGATCTCCACGACACCGGGATTCAGGTGCTTAGCCAGCAGTTTCCCGTGGTGTACGTCAATCATGACATCCGCCGTGCCGTGGAGAACGGCGATGCGCTCCCTGCCGATGGCGTCCGCAAGCTGGCGCAGCTGCTCAGGGGACTTGTGGTGCCAGCCGGCCGCGGCGAGCTGCAACAGGAACCCGCGGATGCTGAACAAGCCGGGCGTGTTCCTCTTGATGAGCTCCTGGGCTTGGAAGCGCTGGAAATTGTTGTCGAACCTCCCGTAGCCCTGGCCGCCGTCGGCCGGGCCGCACTTGTGCGTGGCGTCGTTGGGAAGCTCGGCGGCCTCGTCGGGCATGGCCAGCCAGTCGGCGGGGAAGATCTTGAGGGAGGTGTCCTGGATGCTGCGGTCGACGGTCTTCGGGATGAGCATGGAGGCGCGATCGACGAGGTTCTGGAGGAAGGGCTTGGTGTTCTCGATCCAGGGGGCGGTGCAGAGGAAGGTCGCCGAGGCGAAGAGGGAGGGGTTGGCGAAGGCGATCTCCTGGGAGATCATGCCGCCCATGGAGATGCCAAAGAGGTGGACGCTCCGCGGGGCGGTCCAGCCGACGTGGGACAGGACGTCGAGGGCGTCGAGGGCCATGGCCGAGGTGGTGTAGCGGAGGTAGGGGACGTCGGATTCGCCCATGCCGCGGTTGTCGAAGACGAGGACCGAGTACCTGTCGGCGTGGTCGTGGCCAAAGTATTTTGTTTGGCGCTGCCAGGAGGTTTTGACGCCGGCGAGGCCCATGACAAACTTTTGATCTTGTCAGCTTTTCACGACAGTTTCATTGACGTGGGTGGGTGCGGGCGGGTTACGATGATCTTGGAAGGGCCGTGACCGTGGATCTCCCAGGCTATGTTGAAGGGCCCGCCGCGGCCTTCGGCGACGGGGCATTTACCCTTGCGATCGGGCTCTAGATTCCATATCGTCGAAGGGAACGAAGGGTGCTTGATTGTTTCTTCCGCTGTGGGGAAGATGGGGATTCTAAAATAGGTTGTCAGTCAGTTGGACTCATGAACAGCTGGGGGTGAACGAGCGAGGGATTGTGTGATTACTTTGTGGCCATGATCGCTTTGTCTATTTCACTCCAGTCCTCAGCGAGAGGGGAGGCACAGGTGAGAATGGGACGCCTAGCAGATGCCAACTCAAGATTGTTTATGATGTATGTTTACTGATGAGATGTTTCTATTGGGAGCCGGAATGGGCGAGTATCTTGATATTTTGGCATGAAACAGAAGAGATTGGAGAACTCCGCTGGTGGCGATGTGAGTGAGAGGTCAGGGTAGGGTGTTACAGGTGAGTTTTGATTGAGGATAGTGAGCAGCGGGAGGATGAATGTGTGCTGAATGAATGAGCCAACCCCCCTGTTACTGTGACGGCGGTGCAATGAGAGGAAATCAAGCAGGTGTTTCTTTTTCTGCGAAATAGATCGCCTCCTGAGGTTTAGTTCAAAGCAAGTGGTTCAATCAGATCGCTTTCGATGCTGTAGAGACGCATGTTGGGGATAATCATTACAATCATGGGGTGTTTCAGTGACCAGCCTAGGAGGTTAGTGGATCTGTGATATCAGGATACAGAAGTGATGCGCTACGGATAGGTGGTTGAAGAGGTATACCCGTAGCAGTCCCGTTCCGTCTGATATGCGTCAAAGAAACTTTCTGCCTCGGCATCAGGGAGCTCAGTCGCTTTGCGGGAGCTCTCACAAGCTTCAACACGGGAGCTACATGACACCCATTCTGATGCCGAGGGAGGTCACGTTTTGGAGACGAAACACATCGGATGGGGTGGCATTGTGTTCTAGAAGTGACAGCTTCGCGAAACTTTGCTCGGCCTGTCACGACGACGACGAGCGTATTCCATGCCTAATTTCAGCTTCCCTTGGCTGGCGTCTGCGTCCTGGCTGTATCGGGTTTTGAGAGCTCTGGAGCGGAATCCTGTCCGCGGCACGTAGCCGAGAGCTCGGACCATCTGCTGACTGAGTGGCACCCAAGACAGAGAGACACCGCCTTCCCAACAGTGGGACACTAGTCGGCAGAATCACCAAGCTGGCGCAACTGTGACCTTGTTTCCCTCTTTGCGCAACCACCCATCAAACAACACCCAAATCAACACGACGCATCCCCGAAATATCCGCAACGCCAAACTCTCTTACCCGGTATCTCGCATAGCTCGACCCAGCAGGTTCCCAGCACATGGTTACATCCATCATGATTCGCGTATAGCTACACCTGCACTCCATCATGTGGCTTCCGGTGCCATCTTCTGACAGCCTCACCCGGCAGCGCATCGCCGTGGTCGCTTTTTCTGCTGTCGCCGCAGCATACGCAAGTTACTATGCTTACCAAGCCAACCGGTCTCTCAACGATGATGCTCTCCACGGTCCTGGTCTTCACCGAAGCAATGCCGTTCGCCGCACCCGTAGACGGCCGCGTCGCAACACGACCGGCTCAGCCTCCTCTGAAACCTCCCACCCCGACGAGAACGCCGACCTCGATGCCATCCAACCTTTGAACGATACCGATACGATAGCGGATGGCGGAACCATGGACGAATGGTGGAACGACCCCAACGGTGTGCCACAAGCTCGAGCTGGCCATAACATCGTCAGCCTTCTGTTCAGAGTCTCTGAAGACAATGCCAGGCGGAACGCTTGTGTCCATCGAGGCTGCGCGTGCAACGCGTGCGGCATGGTGCCCATTCGCGGCGTACGGTACCGATGCGCCAACTGTGCCGACTTCGACCTGTGCGAGACGTGCGAATCCCAAGGCGCCCACATCAAGACTCACATCTTTTATAAAATCAAAGTCCCCGCCCCGCCCTTCGGCCCCCGCCAGATGCAACCCGTGTGGTATACCGGCGATCCGGACACCTGCATTAGGAATCTGCCTCGAGCGTTGATGGCGAGACTCAGTAAGGAGACTGGCTTTGAGAGGCCCGAGATTGAGGCCTTTTGGGAACAGTTCACATTCATGGCCAACACAGAATGGCGCGAGGACCCAGACGAACTTCAGTTGGCCATGGACAAAAAGACGTTTGAAAGATGCTTGGTTCCCTCCGGCGGCTCCCGGCACGCGACTCCTAACCTCATTCACGACCGTATGTTCTCCTTCTACGACACCAATAACGACGACCTCATCGGCTTCACCGAGTTCCTGCATGGATTGGCTTATCGCAAACGCAAAGACAAATTGCGTAAGATCTTCGAAGGCTATGATATCGATGGAGATGGCTTGGTCAACCGTCGCGATTTCCTGCGCATGTTCCGCGCATACTACGTTCTTTACAAGCAGATGCATCGTGACATTCTCGACGGACTCGATGACCAGCTCATGGGCAGCACTGAAGCGCAGCAGCTCGTCGCTAGCAGACAACCCCTCAGCAGTCTCTTTGGCCGTGAAGGCAGAGTACCCAGAGCTGACGGCAACAACCGCAGCGAAGGCAAGATCTTCCATCCTAACGGAGACGTTGAGCTGGAGGCTGGCAGGCAAGGTGCCGTAAACGAGGATAGAGGCGATACGTCGACAAGGGAGGATGTGCTCACCAGACTGTTCGCCCCCTATGTCGGCAGCCCCTGGTCAGTCCAGATGCGCTCACCCGACAGCGAGCCTGACACACCGTACTGGGACGCTCTGCTGAACCCGCCAACAACCTTGGACGACCTTCCGGACCTGCTAACTGGGCGGCGGCGTGAGCAGAACGAAGTCGATTATGACTTTGATGAGGAGCTCGGTAGCTCCGATGGAGAAGACAGGGGAAACAACAACTCGGACGCGGAGAACAGAAGCCGGACTGGCGGCAGTGCGGCACAGGCCAGTCGAGCCGAAGGTCGCAACCAACGAGTCGATTCTAATCAATTTTCAAACGCAATGCCCACCGAGAGCCAGCTTAGGGCTCAGGTTATCAACCATAAGAGACAGATGGCTCCGGGTATCGAGAGGAGACGGCGACAGGCCGCTAGGAAGCAACTGCACGACAGATGGAAGAGGAGGCAATTTTACCTCGACGAGGAAGAAGGCGGCCTGGCTCCGGATGGCTGGCAGTCCGACGAGGATGTGTTGGTAAACTTTAACGGCGTCGCAGAGAGCTCCAAAGCCGCCCAGCAGCAAGCTCTGTCGCCGCGATCTAGATCGTCGTCTAAGGTCCGCTTTGCGGAAGACATGGACGACTACGAAATCAGGTCCAACCCCTCGACATCCTCTAGAAGTGTGCCTGAACGCTGGGGTGACTTGAGGATTCCAGACGAGGAACGCGATGCTGGCAAGGAAATTCTGTATCAAGTCACTCAGCAAGCGTTCAACGAGCTTCTGGATGCCATCTTCAAAGACAAGGAAGATCTGGCTGTCAAGGCGGCTGCAACCAAGGCCAAGCGAGATAAGCACCGCGCTTTGTTCGAGCACCTGACCGTCGAGGAGCCCAAACGCAAGGCGGTCGAACCGCGGCAGCCAAGGAAGGCGTTGGACGAGAGCAAGCCAGTTGCGGAGCGATCTCTCGAAGAACTACTTTTAAGCAGCGGCTATAGAATTGAGGACCCCACCGAGAACTCGGGCGCACTTCCCGCAGCGGTACCGGCGAGAGTGGAAGAGACCATTGACACTGATGAAGAGGTTGAGGACCAACCCGACAAGGCCGCCATGGTGGTTGAGGAGGTTGAGTACCGCGATCCGACCATGCCACAGTTCCGTCCCAACAGTGAGGCACCCGCCATTTCGATACCGTCGAACGACATACCGACTTCCTCCGAGGATGCTTCATCATCGGAGAAGGCCCGAAGTGCAGCCTTCAGCAAGAAGAAGGCCAAATCCAAATCCTCACCAAAATCTGACCGAACTATTCCGCACTTCACCCTCCTGGAATGGAAACGTCTTGACTTGGCGGAGAAGGAGGCTACTGAACGCGGCGGTTGGGGCAAGCTAAGCTTCGACGAGTTTGAGGAGATCTACAAGACGCAAGAGAACGCCGGCAATCGACTCGACTACTTGGGTAGCTGGGTTGACTTCTGTATCCCCTAGTGCGAGAGGGACGGCAAGCCGGCGGGCCAATCGCTGGACCTAGGTGACTCGAACGGTCACTGGACACAGTCAGTTCCAGAGAACAACACCCGCAGGATCGCAGATGAAGGCAGCACCACAGAGAGCAGCGGAACCCTTTACAGCGCAGGTGCTGTGACACCTGGGCCACATCCATTCGTGCATAAGGACGCGGCTGAAGAACAGGACCCCCATCGCGTCGGTATTGAAGCCCCTAGATGGTGAAAGGACCCCGAAGGACCCATTTCTCTTGACTTGATCCGGTGTGGTTTGGATCGTCCTATAATGAATGGATTGAGCAGCTATGGGCCTGGTAGTCCGTTCTAGGTATCTTGGCGATTCAAGCGCACGAGGCAAAAACAGGATAGGGAGGAGACCAAGGAATGGTCACAAGTGAAGTGTATTTTTTTTTTTGATCGCGGAGATTGGTCGGTGATCAAAAAGCACCTGCTCAGGAGTTTTGGAGCAGTTAAAACATGTACATTGACAAATACAGTTAGGTCTGTGGCGGGTGGATGCACCGCCAAATGACTAAATATTCTACGTACTCCCTTCTATTGTCCTCTCTCTCTAATGTTGTTGCAGATCAGGGAGTACGAGCAAACAGTAATCGACGATCTTCTCTCCTTCACGCAATTCAATCTCATGAAGACAGGATACGGCCACCTTCCGTAAAAATGGTCGCGCCGGTAATGTTCCCGTCCTTCATGAGGTACAGATAGGCCTCGACCACATCCTCTGGTCGACCAAGGCGGCCGGTCAGACACTTGGCCCGGAACAACTCCCTCGTCTCTTCAGGCAGCGTCCGGAAAAGCTCGGTGGTGACGGGTCCCGAGGAGACGAGGTTCACGCGGGTCGGGGCGAGGTCGCAGACGAGGCCGCGGACGAGGCCCTCGGTAGCGGCGGCCGCGGCGTCCGCGACGGCCCAGCCAGGCATGGGACGGTGGGAGCTGGAGCCGTTGGTGAGGGTCAGGGAGGTATCCGGGGAGCGCAACATAAATGCTTCCGACGCTCTCAGGACGCCGGTGAGGGGGACCGGGGCGTGGGCGCGGAGGGCGAAGGCGCTGTCTATGTGGGCCGGCGTTGTCTCCGGAAGAGGGGGAGGGTGGACTGAGGAGCCTGCTGTGTAGATTATGTGGTCTATCTTCTGGGAGCCGTCATCAGTTGCTCTTTTGAACCGGGTGGTGAGGTTGCGGGAGAGGTTCTTGTCGGCCAGGTGGATTTGGTAGGTTGAGATACGGGCGGCGGGGAGGGAGGGGTAGGTGGTCCGGAGATTGTGAAGAGCGGTTGAGAGCTTGGTAGCGGAGGAAGACGCGAGGAGGACTGTCGCGCCGTGCTCTAGCGAGGCCTCGGCTGCGGCGTAGCCCAGGCCCGAGGAACCCCCAATGATAAGGATGCCCTTGGGGTCGAGTTTGGTGATGTATTTGGGGGGCATGCTGCGTACTGCGTTTTCAAAGTGACAAGTGAGGCTGGAAGTGGTTTTGTGCGTCTGGTCGAACTTCGGTTGGCGGATGATTCAATTAGTATTTGGAATGAAAGTTATATTCGATCATCATGCTTCTCTTGGTTGTATCGTTCCCACTGCTTCTTATGCTGTCCCAATGGGTTTGCCGTCCGCCTTGTCGGACGGACGAACGATACGGAAGGCTTGCGAAACACCGGGATCCCATCATCTAGGCGAAGGGATCTACAGATTTTTGACGTGCCTCTCGAGCGCCCTTCTCCCGGAAACCAACTTATTCTGTCTCCCGTCGTTGTTTTCCGGCTCGACGGGCGAACTGAAGGAACAGTTCGGACGCCGAACAATAGCGGCAGATCTCCGTGGATGCAACAGCCGATGTAGGTTGAAATAAACCTTGTGGGGCTCACCTTCATCCGCCGTTGGGAGCTATGAATCAAACGTCCAATTACCAGTACTTGGCCGGCGCAGTAATCGCCGCGGATTCCGTGGTGGGTGTGGGGCCGGTTGAGAGGCTCCATAGTCTCCCGGCGGTCGTTCGGCCGAAGGTCCGTTGCGTTGCGGGACCAACACTAAGGAGCGTGGAACAGTACAAGTGGAACATCACTTCCGGTTCGGTTGCTCAACGTACTCTAGCTCGCCGTGACTGGAATCCGATGAGCTGACAACCTCTCTCTCTTGCGTCTTTCCACCGACAATGATTGTACTCAAGGAGGTGAACCTTAGTTGACTTCTCGGTTCCGCATCTCATCTATCCTTCTCTCGTATGTATTTACTTGCTCAACGTCTCCTTGACCAGATAGGTCGGTAAACATGGGCAGGCTTTGATTGCAGGCCCCTCAAGGGGAAGAAACCCATGGCCGGCAGCAACCAATAACTATAGGGGATGTAAAAGTAAGAGATCAGTAGGATAAAGCCGCGTTTCTTTCACTGGATTATAATCTGGCACATATGATACATAATGCGTTTTCTGTAAATATATTTCGGCTGTAAGAACCCTCAGGACCAGAGTCTAGAAGATATCAAATGTTTGTTGGAGGCGATCGATGAAATAGCCGTTTTCGTTTTTCTCTTCTTCTTTCCCTTCTGTTCTTTCCTAACACAGCTATCTAGACCTCTCTACCAAAACATTAGTGACGTAATTCCACTATGTAAACTTTGAATGGTTATGAAGCCACTTTCACTCAACACTTGAAGCTTTTCAGAGTAGGTATAAAAGCACAGCGAGCCTAGACTTCCATTTTCACCTTAATGTTGTTTGTCTGTAGCAGATAATAAACCTCAGTAACTCTACCGTCCGTTCAACAACTCGAATAATGATCCACTGCTCAATGCATCTCCAACATGAAGTTTATCACTCTTCCCATCGCCCTCACTCACCGCCGCCCCAATCAAGGCGAGCTGTACCCTCGATACACCAGGACGGGCAACAACTGCTTAATGAAAACAGGGCTCATCGAGTTCGAGGTGAGTTTCGATCCAGCAATTCAAAGCCTTAAGGAGATATGTCATATAGATATTGGCTCCTTGGTATGATTTGTTCGGCACTCTTTGATTCTACGAACCACTGGCCATTGGTACTGTCTTCCTCAGTATTGAGCTGCTGAGTTGATTTATTCAAGTCTCCTGTACATTCCTTCAGCCATGTTGAGGCAAGAGACCGTTGTCATTTAGGATTGCCATTCAGAGCAAACTAGATACGTGTCTGAACCGCTTGGTTTGAGACTTGGTGGATGATGAGAGACGAGGTGCTTGATTTTATTCAACTACACGTTTTACATGGGTTCATGAGAGCCCCTTTCCATTAGGCATAGCTGCCCCGAAATGATTTCACCTGTATCTCTTCAAATCTACAACCAACTGGCGTTCTCATCCTGATGTCGAGGCAGTGCTGTTCGAGCCCGAGAAGTCACCTGGCAGGGCAGAGAACATGACATCGCTGGCCAAGTCTGAGATACGGCCAAGAAGGCGCTCGAGAAGACGGTAGCCACCTCCTTGGGCATACTTAGGAAGCTCTGTAGAAATAGTTGTTAGCATTTCTATCACGCAAATGACTTCCGAAGGTATGACGTACCATGTCCGGCGAGAAACACGCGGGCAAACGTCAGGCCTCTCTGCTCAACCCAGTCACCGACCTTTCCTGCGGCGCTCTGCGAGGACAAGTCACTGTACGCCGTGGGAAGGAAGAAGGTCTTGGAGGGGAACTCGTCGAAACCTTGGTGTCCGTTCCACGTCATGTTCTGCAGGACCAACAGCGTTCCGTTGGTCGGGATACGGTAGTCGAGGTTTCCGCTGGCGATGATGAAGTTGTTGGTGTGCTCGATCACGCGCTTCAGAGCGCCCGACGCGAAGGGGTCCAGACTCTGGTCGCCGTTTTTGCCGAAAGGGTTCTCATCGGTGCACTCCTTCCAGTCCTTTTGATCGGTAGGGATGTGGATGGCCTTGCGCATCTCGGGGATGTTGAGGTATCCGTGCCAGGTCTTCTTATCGAAGCTGATCGGGACGCTGGCGTTGTCGCCCGCGTCTGCCCAGAGGAGGGGGTCCGACGGATTGGGGCATCCCTGGGAGATGTGGTAGACGTTGGAACAAGGGCTGAGCTCCGCGAGGCCGTCGTAGACAGTTCGGGAAATTTGGCATTCTGTGCTCTCATTTCCTGGAGGGAAGGGGCCCACGGGAGGGAAAGTGAAGTACTTCTCGCGCATCTCGGCGTAGCCGCATGCCTTATCGGCGGCGCTGATGCGGTCGTAGTAGTCTCCGGCGCCGGGGTAAAGTCCCATGACATTCTGGTATTCATTGACGAATGGGAGGGTAGCAACTTGCTGCTGGAAATCGTTCGGTACGGATCTGATGTACGGGCTGAACATCAGGGCACCGGAGAGGTTGTAGTCGGCAGAGTGATTGGACTTGATCATGGCATCACCGATGTAAGGGATGTAATGGCCCGCATAACTCTCGCCGGTGAGATGAGTCTTGCGTCCCTTGGTGCCGAACGTCTCAATCCAGTTGTCGTAAAAGCCAAGGAACTGCTGCGCGACTTCTTCCTCCGTGGTGATATTGGGTGTGCCAACAGAGAAGCCGGTCCCGGCGGGCTGGTCGACGTAGAGGATGTTTGTAAGTTGGGCCCAGCTGTAGATATTGTAGACGGGACGGTAAGCAGAGGGGAACCAGGTGAAAGGGCCGTTCTCTTGAACAAGTCCGATGAACGAGCTGCATCCTGGTCCACCGTTCAACCTAGGTAGGTTTTTGTTAGATATGTACCAGACGCAAAAGCAGAGGCTCCGCATACCAAATGGCAACTTCATCAGAGGCCTTCTCGTTTTCGCTTGGGAAGTACCTGTGCGATAGCGGTGTCAGAGAAGCTGTTTTCCCATTGCACATCCGTGTCACCGTAGCCCATCCGAAACCAGGTCGACGAACCAGAAGAACAGTTTTCGCGTCTCGTTCGACTGCTTGGAAATGGGTATCAACCCGGCGTATGACTCGCCAAGGTCCCAGTCGACAAAAGGGATCTCAGTTCCATTAACAAGATACTCTGGGACGATGTAAGTAAACGATGGTAGATTTCGACAGGCAACTCTTTACTTTGGGTCTTTTCGTTTAAGAACTGATATTTTCCGGTGCTCTGGCGTTGTTGGAGGTGGCGGCGGGCCGGAGCTCGCCTTGCCTCTGCAAGTCGCTTGACCGGGTTGTTATGGTCGACTCGCCAGTTGTCCTGAGCCAGGACTGAGCATGGCAACAGCGCCAACACCAGAGCACGAAGAGATGTGATCGAAACCATGGTCGACAACTTTCAAGATATTGAAGAAGACAAAAGCTTCGTTGGGGGAAGCATGGCATCACACAAATGACGGTTCGCCATCCATAAGTACGAACTTCACTTCCGGTAGAAACAGTCTATAGCCCCGGTTATTTACGAAGCTTTTCGGCTCAGTTATTACAACACTTGCACATCTGGCCAAACGTCATATATTTCTCATTATTCGATGGGTAGAAGGAAGTACAAACGATGGAACGGGGGAGTCGAAAGCCCGAATTCCATGTAGCTTTTCCCCTGCAATGTCCCACGTCGGCGCAGCTACTGCAGAGGGAAAGCCGCAGTTCTTTCTGTGTTGTTTCTCGCGCAAATTTCCATTTGATTTGAGATGCAACTTGAGTAACTATCTTGCCGTATGGAACCAACATAGGCAATTATCTCCTCTGGGCATACGCCATGATTGGCGGATAATACCGACTTATCAATTTGGCATGAACATGTTTAACTCCAAGTGGGTTCGGTCAAGAACGGCCGACCATCCGAATGAACTTTATAGCCGGGACTGTAATTTTACGAAATGTGAACCACAATGCTATCTCAGCCGGCGGGAGAAGTATGAGTCCGGCCCGATCGGAGGAAGGGTAAACCCAGCCCTCTGGGTCCGAACCTGACTCGCCAAATGTGCCGATGGAAAAGTAGGGGCGGAAACCCCATTTGTTGACAAAATAAGCATGAAGGTCATGGGATGAACAGCCCTTCCCGCTTGCCAAGCTGTGTCAGACGCAGGTTGTTCTGCACGTCTTTCCCGGCGTGGGGGTTCACGACGACTTGGCTTCGGCGAATCTCGCTGGCGCAAGGGGATTAGGCGGCACGCATGCTCCGGAGAAGCAAGGACGGATATACGATGTAACAGCTCTTATCATTGGCGGCGGCGTTTGTAACTCAAAAAGGAATGTAATCAGACCAAAGTGACCTATCCACCGTATGAGCTGCCATGATCGCCGATAGCCTCGAGTTTATCTCGAACCACCTGTTTCATATATGTTGTCGGTCTTACGAAGTCCTCGGGTACTGATCTTATCTACATCCTTGTCACCTCTCCATGTGATAATTCGTCCTCGTGCACGATCTATGTAAAGGCTGGCTTCCGATGTCTCCTAAGAAATGTGATTGAATGATGGTTTTCAGCACCAAAGGTGACAGCAGGAACCGGAGCCCCTAACATACATTTATTCCCTTTGATTATCTGTCAGAAAAAAAAGGGTTTTGAAGAACAGCCCTACAACTTCAGCTGTTTCTCTCGCGTAGCCCTTTTTAGAGGAACGTTTCTCAATGTGGCATGTGTTCGCGTCGCGGCTCCAGCAAGTATACGCCAATGTTAGATCCACGGTCACCGTCCTGCGTTGTTTGTTTCACTAGAGACATATCTTCCTTTCTGTTTACAGGCTGAAGTGAATCCGCAGAAAATAGAACCACGCGGTTTGGATTTGCAGCATCCATCCCAGCCATTGACCTGGATGTCTGTGGCATGGTGTTCCGTACTATTTTTGGGCCTTGCATAATTGTTTGAATGCAACAGTTCAATGAGATGGAGCCTAGTCGTTTACGAGTTGTATGACTTTTCCGGCGTTGTTAAATTTGTCACGAACATCAATGAGCTGATTTTAATTGGCATTTGCAGTTCATAATGGCATTCATCTCACCACAGAATCGCCGCCCTTTCAAGCCGTTGAAGACTCTTCAGGCTCAGAAGAAGGCAAATACTCCGTCCACTCGTTTCGTGCCATCCAACCCATTAGTTCGTCCCAGTTCACACACTGGTGTTCGGTGCCGAATCCTGTGACAGCCTGCGTCTTTCGATCGGCGACTTCAACAGTAAGATCCTTGATTTTGATTTATTACTTGACTGAGACTGGCAATGCGGGTCACATTTGGACTTACCGGACGGCACGTGAGGGTTTGACGCAATAGTTCCCAGCAGTGACCAACATGATAGACATCGACTGATTTGTTTGGATCAAATCCGTGAGTGTGAGCATGCTGCGGGCGAGAGCTGTTGTCTCCCGGTACTACCAAGTCCGGACGCGCCTCGTAGAAAGCCCCACGGAGCATGGTGAGGCAGTGGATTTGATGGAACACGGCCAGGCAGCTCGTTTTGGGGGCGATCCTTGGGTTTGTGAAGAAGCCGCCCTGACGGGGAAGCAAGGAGGCCCATGCCTCTTCGCCCTCTTTATAAGGAGGCTTTGCAAAAGTCTCATTCAGAACAAAGGTTCGGGGTTCTAACTTTACTGTGCTCATGGCAGTCAGAAATCGGTTCGTTGAGGTATGGGCCTTCAGGCTGATAAGTGAATCCTTACAACGAAGCTCCGAGCGAACTGGCTCATCGAAGTAATACTGTTTCGAAAAGCTCCGAGATACGTAGCTGCTGACGACGGCAACCAATACGAGCAATGTGACGTAGATAACGTGGATTTTGCCGCTTTGCCAGCCGCGTTTCAGCCATGACGGCTTCGTTGTTTTTGAGCCACCTTCTCCATCTTCGATCTTGTCATACCCGTGAGACTGTAGCCAAGACGACATCACAAAGAGCTTGGGATATCCGCAGGGCGTCGTTGCGATATCGACAGGACGAACAGCACACAGGCTTAGTATGTTTCCGGAGTATGACTGCTAGATGCAGTAGCCTATGAATGCGACCGAAATGATCTTGAAAAAGAGGTTGAAGTTTTCGGCACTTCGTATGTGGGAAATCGTGCGCTAAGAGGACAGTCTGGCTGGGACTTATCTGACCAGTTTGCCCAGGATGCAGAGTCAGACTCCCGGGGTCGTCCCACTACAATCCTCTTGCAATATACAATAGTTCTACAAATCAACTAGTTTATTTTTTTACAGACTTGAAATGCGGTTAGTTGGCTTGCAGACTCCACTATGAAATGATATAGTAGCGATGCCTGCAATGCCTAGGCTCGGCACTGACTCGCGCGAATGCCCGCTCAAATTGCACCTGACATGACTGATAAATGACAGGTCCGAATGCCGCACGAGAACTAGTCACGTATGTTCCTACCTCGGTAGCGCATGGGTTGGACCCTGCTCCGATGCCTGGGCGACGTCCTGCTTAGAATTCTTGCTACACCTTCAGGGAAAAAACCAACTTGTGCGAACCAGAACCTGGTTGGGGCTGTCATTCAAGAATCCTAAGATAGATGGCACGCTGATTATTCTTACAATATCGACAAGGCTGTTGTCTGCCCCACGCACAGATTTACACCAGACGAATTCAGCTCCCACGGACCAAGTACAACTACTGTGATCATCACACGAGCCTAGAAGTTTAGTTATGCTTATTTCTTTTGGTGCCAATGCAAATATATATTGCTGACACACTAGGAGCGGCCCGTTATACGCAGACGTGGAAACCAGTTGAAAACAGAAAGCTTCGCTCCTTGGGATTTGAGGAGGGCTGAGAAAGGTTTTACCTGCGTATTCTACCTACATCCCCATCCCCCTTGAGAATCCAAAGCATCTATTATCGGATTGCGCGTTACACAAAGTCGTACTCGATGAATTCGATGAAGAGGCTGCTTCCCATTGCATAGACAACGCTCAATTGATGAGATGTTAGTAGCCCGTTCCCTTGTTCCGAGCAAGTGCCATGCTGCGTCGGCATTCTGTTCCAGTGTCAGACTCCCAAGGACGCATCCGGGCCCCGGAGGGCGGGACCGGAGGGACGTCATCACGGGGTGTGGGCTAATCACTAGCAATTTTCGCAATAGGGCATGAGCAGGCAGATGCGAATGAATACAATACCCGATACGTACCTGTTGCCGCGCCGACTTCTTCACTCCGTGTGAAGCAACCTTGACATCCAGCCAGGACTTTACACTCAAACTAAGATGGCTTCCGAGCTGTCACATTCGATGCCAAACAAGATGAGGAGGCAAAGATGAGGTGGCAGCCTCGGTGAGCAAAGTTTTTCACTGGAGCTTTAGGTAAGATCACATGACAGGAGTAAGATTCGTCATAGACTGGAAGCTTGTATAACGCGGGGTCGCTATATGCTGTCTAGAACGGATCCGCTAAGGGATTGCTTCCTCTGCTTGGAACGCGCTATCTTTCCTCAGCCCATACGTTGTCCGCGCTCTCTATCATTCATCAAAGATCACACAGACAACTTCACCGGCAATCGAGATATTGGCAATGAAGCTCTTCAGCAGACCAGTGCTCACGTCTCGGTCGATAATGACTGCGCGTCCGTCCGCCTGAAGACCAACAGCAATTTGGGTGCCAGCTTTGTTGATGGAGAACTGGCGTGGGATCATTCCGCCAGAGGGGAATATCTGAGTGAAGTTCAGATGGCCGTTCTGGTGATCGATGGAGAACGTTACCAGGGCGTCCGATCGGATTTGGGTGCTGTTGTTGGGGTCAAAGTTTGGGATGTTGAACAAGCTGACGTTGCGCGATGAAATGATAAGATATTCGGAGTCGGGCTATTTTTTCCTTTATTAATGAACCCGCGTAGAACAGAAAACGTTGGCAGGAACCGATGATGCTTTGCCGTCTTTGTGTAACACTTACAGAAATATGAACCTCGGCGGCGGCTGCCCCGGCGGGCACCGTGTTATCCGGCCCATGACTGCCGACCACGAACACTTCCTCGAAGCTCAGGGTCTTGTTGCAGTTGTACTTGACTTCGTAGGTAGTGATCGTGTTGCCAAGCTCAGCGAGAAGGAAGAAGAACGTCTTCTCTTTGGTAACGAGGAACCTCGCGTGTCTAGGGCCGCTCCCGGCCGCCGCAACAAGAGGAGCGATGGGCGTCAGGTGGTACGACTCTTGGTCAATAGCAAACACCCGTACAAGATCGGCTCCCAGATCCGGCACTAGCACAAACTTCCCCGTGGGGTCCAAGATGGCTTCGTGGGGGTGTGGGGCATTCTGAGCCGGCTTCGGCCCGGGCTGGTCGAGCGCGTACGTCCAGGACTGCAGCCGTTTGATTTCACTCGGATCGGCCACGGAAAAGACCTCGAACGAAGACGCCGGGCTGGGGGCAGGTTGTAAGCTTGAGGTGGCCGGCTTTCGGTGCTTGGTGTTTGGCCTTGCTGGCTCGATCTGCGCCAAGAAATAGAGTTCAGGGGTCAAGAGATTGGTTCTTACTAAGAAGCCAGGGCGATGCCTCCGCCGTTTTTCCCATAAACGACTGAACTGACTGCCCCCTTGATTGTTGCAAGTTTTCCGAGGGGCACGAGTGTTCCATCGTCATTCTTCTGAAAAGAGACGAGCGTTCCGTTGGGGTTGGTGAGGCCTCTGTCCGCGCAGTAGAGCAGAGACTTGGACTGGTCGATGGTGAGCCATGAAGGGTTGGCCGCACACTCGGTGGTTGAAGCGATGGCTTTCAAGGTCGCCCCGGACTCGGAAGTCTGAAGATCGAGAGTTGTGACGGTGCCTGCGTGAGAAGCGGCGTAGAGAAGAGTTGAGGATGCCGGTTTGACGGACATCACGGCCAGGAGCCAGGTGAGCTTATCGACACCCAACATTGCGACTGATCTTGTCTCCAACGAAGATTCGAAGAAACATGAGCATACCGAAGCTCGTGTTGACGAGCTGCACTCACGTTTATTAAGTCCCCTGAAGCCATGCTCGGAAATGTAACCCTGGCGCACCCGCCAAGCCCATCGCCGAGTCGTTTTCCGTGCGGGGTTGGGATGACCCTGGACGCGTTTTGCGGAAATTCCACCTATTAATTTAAAAAGGCTCGTAATGTAAAACTGCTTCAACATGAAGTCGTAATTCGCGCTATTCCACGTGAAGAGTTGGAACAAACGATTGTCGTCAGTGATTGGCAGGCTTGTCAGGGGTTGCGGATAAGGTTTGGGAAAGGAAGCTCTTGGCGATCCAAGGCGACTGAGCATGGGACGAACACTTGAGCCGATTTGCCGTGCATGCCGTTCGACTCATGTCGTACATGACGTATTAAACTTCACCACATCTCATATCACCAGTCGTGTCTTCCATGGCCATCGTTTGTGCCACTGATCCCCTGATTGCTATCGTTGATGTCTCCGTGAGCCTTGTTTGTCATTACCGCCGCCGCCCCCCTGGCGGACCTGATTTTGTCGTGGCCTTTGCCGAATATCCTCAAGAGTAGGTCGGACGGTAAGATAAACCAGCAAGGGCAACAGAATCCGGAGGAATCGGCAATTTTCAATATGCTTTGCTTTTTTAAACGGCCGGGGTCTCTGATGACTAAAAATCATGGTCCGTAACTCCGATGCTTGTTTGATTTCAGCCAAAAGCCCGGGATGAGACAGTTCAGCTGGCTTTCGCGGCCTTCAAAACTCGTTATCCTTCAAAAACTAGACTGGTGGCTTCGTCAATGGCGCAACAAGTCCCAAGGGAATGAATGTTTGGTGGCCTGCGTTTTTGAAATTGCCTGGGAGCTGGCAGGTGGCAGCTTCTGATTCCCGTAATAACCACTTGGCCGAATTTGTCTGCCTTGTAATTGAAAAGCAGAAGTGGAAGACATAGAGTTGCTGACTTCGTTTTTCACCGTATGTTCTCCCCACTACTATCATACCGACCTATCTTCGGAACGCAAATTGAAGCCGACGGGACAACGGCGTTCATGCATTTCCTCGTACAAGTTAACATATGCTTTTTGGAGTCAATTCTCATAAGATTCTTCAACATGTACTTGTCGATCTTAGACCCTAAGTAGGATTGTCTCTGTGCATACTCATAGGATTAAGACCAAGTTTGGGAAACCTGTATCAATCTCCAAGTTGCATACGACGTCTTGAGGGACACACAGCAACCGGTTTATACACTGGCCAATATCTTCAGTGGTTGTATGTTCAACGACATTGAAGTCGCAATGCCGGAACGATGTACATAAAGCATAAGAGATTTTAGTGACGCATTGGCCCAAAACCCATCAAAGGCTTTCTTCACAAATGGAGTGATACTAGGCGAATTCGAAGCACATATATTTCAGAAACGCCGCGATATTCTCACACAAAACTGACCAGCACGTAAATCCGCAGGTCATTTTGCCAATAAAGTGAAGGCTACCACATTCTTCGAGCTTGTCACAGAACCATTGGATCGGTCAACAAGAAGTATCAGCTCATC
Source organism: Colletotrichum chlorophyti (assembly GCA_001937105.1). Classification (NCBI taxonomy): domain Eukaryota; kingdom Fungi; phylum Ascomycota; class Sordariomycetes; order Glomerellales; family Glomerellaceae; genus Colletotrichum; species Colletotrichum chlorophyti. The sequence goes on along the minus strand of MPGH01000059.1, from coordinate 327,759 downwards.
TCAATTTAGAGCGGCTACTGCCTGAATACAAACGTGTCATCCCACCAAGTCCTTCAATACATTTCGACCAAGCAAACTGAAGTAGCACCATCCTGTAGGCCTTTTTACACGCGGCTTACACCCATACAGAGTTTCTCTGTTCAAGAACTTCTCCATAAGTGTGTTGATGGGGAGGGCAAAGTCGGCATAATGGCTGCCCTGATAAATCACTATACCGCAAACAATATTAGCCTCAACGAAGCAAAACCACACGCAGTCACTCGCTTTCTCTCAATGAGAAGGCTTGATGGCCTCCGCAGAGTATAGCGTGCATAGAACGAGCTTATAAGTCGACGCAGCCTGAACATAGTACTACATGTTTAGTATGGTTTTTCTGGCGAACTTTGAAGTTCACGGCCACTTGGAAGAAAGCTGACTGGATTCTGCTCACTCCCCTACCCTCTAAAATCTGATTGTAATGACTGAGGACGGAGACCGCGGAAGGTTCCCTCTTCTCAATGTCGGTGAGACGACATCTTGATAGTTAGAGCGCTCCCAGCGCTTTTGATAACATCATGTTTTCGTCTTTGACTCGACTCGTTCTGCTCTAGACTCAGATGACATTGTTGCGGGGACGTGTGCTATTGTTTAGTTCATACTGCAGACGTGCCGGCTCGTATTAGACGACAGTTCGGGGACAGGCGAGGCCCTTCATCGTTGAAAATCAGAACGTCATGGGCAGGCCTAGATTCTTCCAAATGAAAGTATTGGGAGCGTAGACGAGGACTTGCGATCCGCCACGGCATCAGAGGTATGACATACATTTTCACTCCTCAAAGCTCATATAAACTGTGCAAGTCGGTAGGAAACGAACGACAAAAGAGCGGTCCGGCCTGGGCTGCTTTCAAAAACATGCATAACTCGTCGAATATCCCATCGCGGTGACATAAGCATTCCTCCAGCAAGAGGTCCGATGCTGAAGTGGCATCGGAATCCAAAACCTCGACCAGACATCCGAAGATGCCAGGAAGGTTTTACGTTGTTCCCATGCTGCAACGTGAGTCGCCAGGATCTTGACAAGATGGTGGCTACCCCTCTTCCTGATGGTGGGCACAGCATAAGTCCAGTCCTATTGTAGGTGCTTGAAACGAAGTCAAATTCGACGGACGAATGGGAAAGCTCGACCACGAACTCTCCGCCTTCAGGTTGGACTGAGGCCCACGAGTCGCATGCCGCCCGTCACGTTCAGACAAAATCCATAAGAACAAGCTACCCCTCCTTCCTCCTCCTAACCGAAGCCTTGCTGGGAATCATGCTTGAGCAGCTCTTCAACATCCACATTTCAACTGAGGCTTCACAAATTTAAAGGCGTCGAATTCGATTTCATGAGGGATAATGGCGCCGTCGGCAGCAGAGAAGGCTAAGGCCAAATTCCAGGCCATCATTGACGATCCTGGACGACACGAATCAACCTGTAAGAACAAAGTTGAGCCAAAACATCGAAGTCTTCAGCACACTAACTCTTGATGAAAAGACTTCAGAAACCGTGTCTTGACAACCAGAACCCCTTCCGGCGGTTCCGAGTTGACCAACGTAGTCACCCGGAGGGAGAGTACTAGCAGTCAAGGATCGACCAACCAACAACATCACATCAGGAACAAGATCAAGAACTGGATCTCCCGACCTGCTATTTGAGCAAGTAACACGTAGCTGGGGATCCGGTGGCCGACGGCTGGTGTCAAATCGAACAAATGTTAGTAGAGCGCACAGCAAAGGAGACAAGAATCGAAGCTGGACAGGAGTGGTGCCAACGTCCCAGGCCGAAACTATTGTTAGTTTCTCAAATGCTCTTTTTGATGGCCACATTATCATTGCCGATGTGATGCGGGTTGAATACTGGGTTCGCGCCTACCTCAACCTGAGACTTGTGTAAAGAGACCGGACGCCGTACCAGCACAGAAATTAGAAGAAACCAAGCACAAGCTTTATATAGAGTTTGCGGAACCACGAACCTCGAAGATCACGGGCCACAGTATTCAACATGAACATGTGCTTATGGCTGATGGATACAGGTCATCATAACAAGGTTTTCAAGGACCGCGACGGAAGTCGAATTGCGTTGCCAAGGATCGATCTCCAGGGCCATCTGGAGTAGCTCTATTGTCTGCGTCCGAGTTGGGTAACATATGAAAGCGGCAGGCAGTCCGCATTTCCCGCCTGCTGCTGACCTACACATGTTCTCCCACCCACAAGTTGGACCTAGTTGTACAAGTCTACTATGGGGGAAGGGCCAATCTAGATGCGTCAGCGTACTCTAGAGTCAGCAGCTCTCAAGTACCCCAGGATTCTCATCATTCCAAACTCATTACTCACAAAGCCTAGCACGGTCGCGCGAAAGTATAAGTACCCGGCACAAAAGATTCGGAGCACAAGACTGCCGTTCATGGTGAGGGTACTCTTGTGTATGATAGAAGAGAATACCTTGCGCTTCACAGCTCAACATTTGCTGGTAGGCTTCATACCCAAGCGGGGCTTCAGTTGTAAGGATCTGTCTGGTAGCAGTTGCAGAGGTCTTTCAGGAATCTTGCAGCGCACTCGACAGCGGCGACGACGACGACATTCCATCAAACCTGTCTTATCCGGTGCCAAACCCCGCTTCTGTGGCGGCCTCGATGTCTTGGAGACCTGCGGCTTTTCCATGTTTCAAGTAGCATCGGGTGCTAACGACGGAACGCTCGCGGCCCGCAGGTGGAGGGCCTCTTCAACCTCGCCGTTCATTCCTCCAAGTTGGTCGTTCCGTTTTCGGTGGATCAGAGATCTACCGCTTCAGCCTGAGAATGGACTGGTGCAAGTGGCTCCCGGTATGTCAAAACGACTGTAACGCGCAGGCGACGACGGTTTACACACCAAGGTACTTCCACCCACGTCACGTATTGTTCATCCACCCGATATTGCTCCGCATTGCTATCTGACCTTCGTATGTTGACAGCCGTTATTATGGGGTGCTTTATATTACCGTCATGCGATTTTGAAATTCTGTTTCATTCTCCCAATTGCTTACTTTTTGGACGTCAGTGATCGTGTCTGCATCCGTCAGAGTCGACAGAAGACGGCGGGGTCGCTGTTGGATCCTGGGACGATCCGGTGAGCTAATGGACATCGCGATGCGTCTTCTTGGCAAACAGGCATCGAGTAAGTGTCTCACTCGCAACAGGAAATATACTTTGCGACATGTTGCGGAAACAGTGTTCAGCCGGTTTTACACACCGATCAGCAGGTCGTCGGCGAGTATTGACGAGTCTTAGATGCTTCTCTCCGAGCCTGCCCGTGGCTCGAGTATCGCGTCGCATACGTCTTGTTCCCGACTACCAGGCAGCCGAAGGGGCGTCACTCCAGCAGACGCTCTACCTGGGGCAGCCATCTTCCCCTTTGTCATTTCAGACAGGACGTCAGATAGCCGCATCACCCCACCGCTAACGAAGACATTGCGCGCATAGCCATCAGAGCCCTGAAAGGGACGATGAGGGCGATCGTCATGCCAGTGACGCCAGCTTGAAAGCGGAACTTGTATTAGAGTCAGCGGGAGGAGGAGGTTTGTGTGCGAGGTTCGACGAACCGCTGTCTATAAGACGGCGGACGTTCTGCCCATCGCAAGTGCAACTCATTGCTGACCTCTTCGGAACAACGAGTCTCAACGCCCCATTTCGCATGCCCCTCTCTCCTCAAGAAACACAAAGAGCTTTCAACCCAAGTCCTGTCAACCTCTGCTGACCGCCAAGATGTTCGTCTACGCCGGCAAACTTCAGTGGCAACAATACATGCTGGGCCAGGACGAGACTTTCATCATCGTCCTGCCCAACGGCCCGGTCCGGGTGGGCGACACGGCCTACCTCTTCTTCCAGTGGACGGAGGACGCGCAGGGTGTCAAGAAGGCCAATTGCTTCCAGAACCTCGCCGTCGACAAGGTCTCCAAGACCCAGAGCGGCGACGACCTCTTCACGCTGAAGCACCACTGGTACTCCTGGGACATCACCACGCAGAAGGTCTACAGCAAGCTCAGCGTCACCATGTCGAACCCCTCCGGCTACAGCAGCACCATGGGCCTGACCCGCGTCTGGGAGTCCCGCAACGACGAGTCCGACGGCGCAGTGCGCATGTGGACCGGCAAGGTCAACTGGCCCAAGTACGCCACCGACGAGATGGCCATCTTCATCGTCCCCGAGGGCTTCGGCGAGGGCAGGCCCGTCCTGGCGCTCTGGCAGTGGACGGTCGACTACTCCGGACAGAAGAAGGCCCTCTGCTTCCAGAACGCAAACCAGAAGATACAGTCAGGCGCCGGCAACGGCGTGAAGTTCGCCTACAACTCCCACTACGACCTGACGTGCACCTGGAACCAGACGACCGAGAAGCTCTCCGTTCACATGAAGGAGGGCTCCGGCGTTGCCCAGGACCTCGGCGAGTTCGCTCTCTCAGCGCTCATCGACCGCCACACTCAGTAAGACCGACAGTCGCCGCCTCCCCTCCCCCCTTTTCCCCCGGATCCGGGGCCCCAGTTTCCAGCCTACGTGACAGCTAAACGGGCACAGTGACTTCAACCCGCCCGAGTCGGCCCCGCACAGGGCCGAGTCGGAATTCCGTCTCCCCCAGCCGCAGGCCTCGTTGCCGCGGATTCTCACACCGATGCCCTTCCCCCGTTCGCTCGTCGAGACTTTGACGCACACGGCGGCGTTCATCGACCAAGCAGGTTATCTCGCAAAGTACGCCGAGGAGGTTCGTCGCCCCCAATGCCTCGCAGTAACAAGGAGGAAAGAACCGCTGACATACGTCCCTCCCCCTCGCAGAAATTCAAGGCGCTCGACGCAAAGTATCACCTCCGCTGCCAGGAACTCGACGCAGCCAGGGCCGAGAACGAGGGCCACAAGGCCACGGGCCAACAGCTCCAGGACGACCTCAAGGTCGAAAAGGAGAAGGCCGCCGGCTTGGACAAGCAGCTCAAGGAGGCCCGCGCCGAGGCCAAAGCCACCGAAGAGCGCCTCAACCAGAAGATCAGGGACATCGTCAGCGCCGGCAGCGAGCACGACGCCGCGGACCACAAGCTCATCGAAGAGGCGCAGCGGGCCAAGGCCGAGCTCCAGGAGAAGCTCGACAAGGTGCAGTCCAACCTCGAGACGACACAGGCCCGCCTTAGGATCGCGCTCGACAAGAACATCGAATACGAAGTCAGGGTCAGTGAGCTGAAAGCCGACGCCGCGGTGCAGAAAAAGCACAACGAGGAGCTGCAGGCCGAGAACACGGAGCTCAAGAAGGCCCAGGCCGACTCGGAGGCTTCGATCAAGAGACTCCAGGCCAAGCTGGACAGGACCGCGAAGCAACTCGAGTCGGCGAACCTGCTTATCAAGAAGAGGGACGGCGAGAAGATTCAGCTGGAAAACGAGAAAGCGGAAGCCAAACGCGAGAGAGCAAAGGAGGAAGAAAACGCACACACGCTGCGGATGAGCTTGATGGAAGCCAGAACGAAGGCAGACGACCTGCAGAGGGAGGTGGACGATCTCAAGACGCAGCTGGAAGCTGCAGGTTCTGCCTAACGCCGGGGACGCTGTGTTGTTGCTCCCTCTATACATCTCAGTCTACTATCTTGAGCCGTCCTTCCTACGACGTTCAGGTTCTTTGGCGGCGCTGTTCTCCGAGTGATTGCAATGTGCCAGAGCCTCAGGTGAGGACGATATTGAAATGGCCCTCATTCACGCAGACGTTCGCTCCCATGCGAACATTTACACCAGTTGCAAGTGTCCAGAATCTTTTGTCACTCTCTTTTGGTCTGTTTGTCGTCATTCTACCTTTGCCACGAGTTTTACCCATGAACGGCTGCCGGTCAAGAGCAAGACGTGGAACGAGGAGAAGACGAGACGGAGACGGAGACGGACAGACAGTGAGGAACACGTGCAGACACTAACTTTGATAGCCCGGGCGATGCAAGCGCTGTTATCTCAATGTGGCCACATACTGAAGTTACAAGAAGCGGGACAAACCCTAACTTCGGCCGAGCACGGTGCAAACGGCTGGCCAAAGTCATATGAGCATCTGAGGGTAGAGTTGCTAAGCTGTTGATGTCGCCTGAGTGAAAGCTGTGGCACATCATCCTTGCCCACGGCTGTTTATGTTCACCCGTGTAATATCTACCTCGATTCGTAAACAGCGAAACTTCTGAAGCGAAAGATGATGATTAAACCAGGTAAATACTTGTTCGTATTCCTCCATCAACCCGCCCATGCTAGATGGTGAACGGAGAACCCAACTCCCAACAAACAACAGCAAATAGCCTCGCCAAAGTCTTCGTCCGTCTATCAATAAAGCAGACAAGCCGTAGGGGCGGCTCAAATCAAAGAAGTGAAGCGATGTGGTGTGGTATCTCGTCAAGCCCAGCGCCTTCTTGCCCTCACCCTTTCCCCAACTCCCTACGACTTCTCCGGCTTGGGAACGTTGGGGGCGTCCTCGGCTATGTCCGCAGCGGGGTGCTTCTTGCCCTTCTTCTTGGACTCCTTGTCCTTCTTGATGGCTGCTTCGGCAACGAGCTGTTCGAACACGAGGTAATCTCCCTCTTCCTCGGGGGATCGTTGTGCCTGATGACTCGGTTAGTTTCGTGACAGGAACATTTGGACAGATGGCAGAAACGTAACGTACCTTGGAGAAGATTTCACCAATGATGACCAGGGCCTCAGCGCGCTCCAGCCTCTTGGCCAAAGGCACCTTCTTATCGTTCAGAACAGCGTCGCACACTTCGCGAAGCACACTCTGAATCTCAAACTTGGAACCGCGCCATGCGGCGGTGAGGATCTTGCCTGTGACGCGGCGCTCGTACTCGGCCTTGCGCTCCTCGGACCATTCCTCACCACCCTTCTCCTCCATCCGAGCCATCTCCTCGATCGTCTGCTGGGCATCGATAGCGCTGCTGATGGTGTTCCAGGTCTCCTTCACGATCGTACCCTTGTCCTTGACGCGGCTGAAGAAACCGCCGATACCAAGGAACTTCTGGCTTCGGATCAGCGCTGTCGCCTTTGCAAGGTAGGTTTGACCAATGGCGTGCAAAATGTCAAGGCCGAATGACTCCATCTTCATGTTCTCGACCTCAAGACGAGTCTTTTCTTGGAAGGACTTCGTCACGTCGGGGCCCTTATCAGTCTCGGTCCACACACTTATTCTGTCGAGGAGTTTGCGGGCGAGGGTGTCAACTCGCTCCTGGCGCACGCGAGCGCGCTCCTTATCGTATGCAGCGAGCTGCTCCCGCTGCTCCTTGCTGAGGTTGCCCTTCTTCTTCTCCTTCTTTCGCAGCGACTCCTCTGACTCTGGCGCGCCCGTGACCTCATCGGATGGTCTATCCATCAAAGCGGGCCGGAGGGGGATCTGCGTGCGCTTCGAAGTGCCCGAGGTCCCAGACGGGCTGGGTGACGGCGTTCTGGGGGGCAGCGGAGGGGGAGCTGCACCGCCGGCGGCGGCGGCTGCAGGATCTTGGGCCTTGGTGGCCTCCTTCTCTTCTTCGACGACGACAGCGGGCGGTGGTGCGCTAGTGGTTCCTGCAGCGGTGGTGCCCGCCTTTTCGGCGTCTGCGGCCGCCTTCATGCTCTCCTTCTTGGCTTCCTCGGTTCCAGGGAACTCGCCGTCGGCCTCACCAGCTTCGCCCTCGCCCTCGCCCTCTTGCATGGTGATGTCCATAGTGGCTGTCAGGTCCTTCATGAGACTGATCTCGCCGATCCAGTCGACGAAAGCATCACCGCCAAAGATGGTGCTGAAGAACTCGGCGGGATCGGCAAAGCCCTCCGAGGGCTTCGCGCTGTCCTTTCCATACTTGTCGTATGCGGCTCGAAGGTCCTTGTCGGATAGGACTTGGTAGGCTTCGCCGATCTCCTGAAACTTCTCGTGAGCGGATGGGTCGTTGGGGTTCTTGTCTGTCCGAGGTGTCAGTAGTCGATGCGTGCGTCGAGGACGTCTTCCCGAGGAAGAGAGGGCAAGAAAGGAGGGCAAGGATTCGACTAACCCGGGTGGTGGACGATGGCCAACTTTCGGTAGGCTTTCTTTATCTCGATGTCGGTAGCGGTGGGCTTCACGCCGAGCGTGTCATAGTATGCCGTATCGACAACCATGGTCGCAATGGTTGAGGAGGGGTATCAGTTAAAAAAAGAGTATCGTCTATGGAGGGTATTCGGCGCGCAAGAATAGGAAGTCGTTGGTGAGTACACTCTCTCCGGAATATGGGCGGAGTGTTGCGAGTTGATAGGTCTAGTAGTAGGTAGAAAGGTAATATACCAAGGGATGCGATGCGTCCGGACAAAAAGTGATTCAAGCAAAATCACAAGGAAACAAATACATGGACGATGGATCTGGAAGGTGAGGTAAGTCAAGCCACACAGGCAGGCAGGTACGTAGTTGCGGTGGGCGGTGGGCACTTGGCGGCGGCGGTGGTGCTGCTGGTGCTGGTGCTGGTGCTGGTGCTGCTGCTGCTGCCCAGCGCCCGATCGGTGTTCTGAGAGTGGATTTACGTTTTCGCGGTGCCCCGCCAAATTACGTCGTTGAGCAAGTGTTTTTTGTAGTGACGCTGTTTCAGTGGGCAGTCAGCAACAGAAAAGGCGACGCCTACCATGCCTGTGTCCAGTTAGGCACCTTACGTCCCTGGGGCAGTCAAAGCAAACTGCCACCAACTGGTATCTTCCAGATCTTTTTTTTCACCCTGGTTTCTTACAACTAAGCTAACAGCGAAGCCATTCATGCATGCAGTGGTCGGTCTCTCGACAGGCGATGAGGTGCAAGCCTGCGGAATGCCCACTATGGCCTTGGAGATTACGCGGACAGGGTCCTGGCTGCAGGGATGACGTTGCACGACTCAATCATCTGCCGACCGCCGATGGGCCACTATACGGTATTAGTTCTACTCTATTATCTTCCCATCTTACGGATACATAGCTCTTCTTATGAGGTTTTTCTTTTTCTTTTTTTCTTTTATTCTCATGACGAGCTTGGGTAAATCGCTTCGAGTCCGTCAACAGTCTGAGATCAAACCGGCCAATGGTCGTAGAGTCCCTAGCTTGTTCAACAGCAGGGGAAACATCGCGACATCTTCAACCTTGCCAGCAATTAGCGGCGCGAAAACGGAGACGTGTTCGTAGCATTTCGACACCCAAAGTTCGAACTCCGGACAACGCCGAAATGAACCATTCCCTGCACTGCCCATCCCGATTCAGATGGAACATTGCGGAACGTCGGTGAATGCACAGCACCAGCTCGACTGATGGTCTCTCTAGATTCATGCTAAACTGTGGCACTGACAACCTCATCCCGAACCAAGTGGCATTTTGGTTTCTCCGTGCGTCACTCAGTTCTCTTTTAAATCCTGCTCAAGCGACCACTCCCCATAAACCATCCGTTGAGCCCGGTTGCGTTCCCTTTATTTGACACCGTTGGCCTTCATGCGCTCGAAGCAGCCCCTGTATGCGTCGTGCACCTCGGGCACCTCGTAGTTGTACTCCTTGAGCTTCTTCACCAGCTTTGTCGTGTCAAGCTTGCAGTTGCTGCGGCCCGCCTTGATCACTTTGGCCTGCTCCTCGAGCGAAAAGTTCTTCCACGTGAATTCAGGTCGCACAATCTCCTTGAACAGGGAGAGTACCTCGTTGTGAGAGATGGCGCCGGGGTTCGTGAAGTTGTAGATACCCGTGTCCTTGTGCTCCGCCATAAGGATTGAAGCGGGCAGGAGGTCGTGGAGGATGGTGTTGCTGTTGGGGATGTCGACGACACGGTCATACTTGGCAATCTTGGTGACAAAGTTGCGAGGATGCAGGTCATCGCTAACGGGCATGCGGAGACGGAGGATGAGGCAGTTCTTGTAGAACTTCATGACCTATGAATAAGATGTGAGTGACAAGCTTAGAGAGCTGGGCGGCCGGAGATCAAGCCTACCTCCTCAACATGGCCCTTGGTCTCCGAGTAAAAGCTGCCCTTGAAATTGGCGGGGTCGGTCTCGAGGAAGCCAGGGCCGCCGATGGGGTGAGCGTCGTCATACTGGTAGATGCAACCGGTGGCGAAGACGGTAATGTGAATGCCCTTGAGGAAGCATGCGTCGGTAAGGTTTAGGGTGCCGATGACGTTGGATCGCATCGTGGCCTCCTTGTTGTCCTCGCACCAGTCGACATTGGGACGACCAGTGCAGCCCGCACAGTTGAGGACGTGGGTGGGCTTGACTCTGTCGAGCTCGGCGAGGACAGCCTCGCGGTTCTCCATGCGGATGGTGGTGGTGTGAACGTCCTTGCCGTCTCTCTCGAGGAGGACCTTGAGGTGGTTTGCAACCCAGCCCTCGCCTCCCCAGATGAGGAAGCGGTTTGCCGAGTGTCCGTTGGTGGCCATGGTTAATGATGCTTTGCTGTTTTGTTCCCCTTTTTGGTGATTTTGGTCAATTATCGAAAAGGCTGTTGGAGGAGGGGTCGAGGCCGGATTTGTAAACGCCAGGTGTCGAGTCGTGCCGGGATGGTGTAAGTTGTAACAGAGATGACAGGCAGGGTAGTCGAGTCGTGGGCAGCCTTATATGGTCNAAAAAAAAAAAAAAAAAAAAAAGGGAAACAAATTGGATAATTTGTAAGACAAGATAATCTCAGGGAAGGGAAGGGGAAGCTGCGAGAGGGGTGATTATTTATCTGGGGTAAGCATGGCGGGTGGGAAGGAGGTACGACCTAATGGAGAGGGAGAAACTTTATGTTCAGGTACGAGTCGTATCTGCATTTCAGCTTGTGGTTCTCGACCTCTGTTCCCAGCCAGCCCAATGTGAGGTAGAGATATTGGATATTAGATACGAAAGGTACCTTGCGCGCCCGTAAGGTAACAATAACGACGGGAGCGATAACGGTCCCTGAGCAATGGCGACAACTCATGCTCATATCGAATGAGTTCCCACCCCCACCTCCGGGACTGAAAAGAGGCGACCTGCAAGGACGAGGGACTGCGACTGTGTCCGCGGTCAATAAAACAACCCCTTAGCGAAACTTACGTACCTCGAGTACGAAGCTTACGGGGAGCTATGTTCCATATTGATAGCATCTATTTCCAGGACGGGAGGAGATGTGATGGGATGACATGAGGCTGGAACACCTATTTTCTGTCAAGAAGATCCCTCATTTGACATGATATGATGTGTGTGTGAACTGTGCGCCACAAAGCTGAAGTCGACGCTACCAGCGAGAGCATACAGGGGCAAAGGAAAGGCGACGGCGAGATGAAATTGTTAACGAGAGACATGGAGAGGAAGTAGCTACTTGCTACTGGTTATCATTATAGTTTCAGCGACAGGTATCATAGATGGCTGTAGCCTAAGATGAAAGAAGGCTAGACAGGTTGAAAAGACTCCCTTGGGAATGCAAAGCAGTGAGACATTGCCGTCGCGAGCCTCACCGCATCGCAATGTGCTTCTCGATTCTCTCCGGGACAGAGCGACGCCAACTAGGAGTGGCAATGACTGGATGGAGCGATAGGGGCGGTAAGGCAAGGTCGGAAAAAAAAGAAAAAAAACGGGGGAGCCGTTTTGAGGTACGACAGAAGGGAATACTAGTGAGTGAGTGCCGTGGAGGCCGGTGGGGTCTTGGAGCCGCAACGGGACTTGGATCTCTCTCCTGTAAAGGATCTCGTCTGCCGACATGCACATGGTGTTTACAGCGAAGTTCGGAATCTGTCATGTCGTATCGAAGCCTGGGTCCGATTGAATGCATACTATAGTTTTGGATGGTTCGGATGCTCGGGTTTTGAGGGGGAGGCTGAGCGGTTGACAAAGGGGCAATTAGTGTGCTGTGTTGGTTGGACTGGAGGCTTGCGTGATGACATTGGATGCGCTGCCTCCACTCTCCACTGCTGACACACACACAAGCAAGCGCACGCAACGAGAAAGTGAGAGAGGCACCATGCTGAAATTTGTAAGTGGGCTACGGCATCTTATGAACGGTCTGGACTCCATCGCCGTTTTCCACAGATACGAAAACGGGGGAGACAAACACCATGTGACCTGCGATGCTGATCGAGCGTGACAGGCCACCCACCCGTTTCCCTAAAGCAAGGCACCTTACGCTACGTAATTGACACCTAGGCAATTAGGAAGCAGACCCTGAAAGAATCCAACCACCAGCTGCACATGAGGGGAGAGGGCATACCTATGCTACCTTATCCGTACCTTATGGCCCAGTGGCAGTGGGAAGTGAACCAACCATTGGGAAACCCCGCAGCTGCGAGGCACCTTACGTATTGTAGGGGAACTGGCTGCTAGTGACTGGAGACCGTGCATCATCCGGTCACCTGTGACCTGCCATCTTCCAATCATCTCTTGTCAATTCATCTCATAGGCTCGCTTAATTTTAGCCGGAGCGTCCAGCCGGTGCCCGGTGCATGCCCCCCAATTGAGAGGAATGGGGATTTTGAGGTTACCTCCATCGTCTGCAGCCTGCATCGTCCCTGATGTTCGCCGTCGGATCATACTGTACAGTACAGCTTAGATGCCTTGCCTTACCTTAGTCAAGGTAGCAGTTGACAGGACATCAACTGAGGCTTTGCCATTCGGATGTCGTTGTGTGAAGGTACTACATAGCATTTACCAGTCGGGTCCACCGTTCCAATGCGCCGCCGCAGGGTTTTATTTTTTCCATAACCCAACACACCAACAACAAACCGAACCGTTGGAGTATGGAAGCTTGGCAGACGAGAGAAAGCGCGCGGTCTACCAATAGAACCTGAGCCTTCTGAGGTGATCCAATTTGGAGAGAAGGGCCTTGGGGGGGAGGGGCTGACTGCCTTCTGTAACTGCAAACTGTGCCGCTCCCCTTCTGGCTCTGATCACTGCTTTGCTGACCTGGGCGTCCCTCCGACCTTCCTTGCTCGCCTGATTTGGGCGAGGTGCCGGTGCGGATGCGGATACCTGGGTACCTTTTGGTTACCTCGTAATATTACTGACTGCTGATGACAATGGAGGCGGAGAATTTCGCTGCCTCCTATCCCGTTCCTGCTGTTTCCTGTTCTTCCACGTCTGCTGTTGATCCCCGTTTTTAAAGGTCAGGCAGAGACTGGGCAAGTAGCTGGCTGTCACTTCAGTCGGAACAGATCAAAATTGCCTTTGCTGTCTTGGCTTGTCCCGTCCCCTTCTTCAACGTCGTCTCGTCTCCCCCCGTCCCGCCCTTGTCCATCTTTTCGTTCTCCTCGACCGAGTCCGGACCGCTGGTACCTTGGAGCCCAGAACCTAAAAAGCTACGGCCATCTGCACTTTGCGCGCGCATACTACCACGACCCACGAAAACCAAATATACCAAGACTCCCACCTCGCTGCTGGACAACCGTGAGCAGGTCGACTTCACAACAACACACTTGCAACCGCCTGCACTTGGCCTCACCGCCCCTCTTGAGTCTGACCTCGCCGAGTCGACTCCTTCCTCTCCTCCTCTGACCGAACTCTCTTCCCGCAGCCCACCGTCTGCTGCGACAGCCACTCGCCAATATGGGTGTCCTCTACTATGTCCTCCACCCCAACCAGCTTCGAGCCATCATCCAATGGTACTGTGTTGCTCCCATCCTGCCCAGCCTACGACATGCGCCTGTCTTCCTCCGCTCGCACATAACGCGCCTGCTAACACGTCTGCAGGAAGGTTTGGCACGACCCAGTTCACCGTCGCAATCCCGAGAAGGAAGACCCTACCCTCAGAGCATGCTTCGAACACCTCGAAAAGACGAGCCGCAGCTTCGCCGCCGTCATCCAGGAGCTTAACCCTGAGCTGCTCGTCCCCGTCTGCCTCTTCTACCTCGTCCTGCGCGGCCTCGACACCATCGAAGATGACATGACCATCGATATCAAGAAGAAGGAGCCCTTGCTGCGCCAGTTTGACCAGTTCCTGGAGATTGATGGCTGGAACTTCACCGAGAACGGCCCCAACGAGAAAGACCGCAACCTGCTGGTTCACTTCGACGATGTCATTACCGAGCTGAAGAAGATTAAGAAGCCTTACTACGACATCATTAAGGACATCACCATTAAGATGCAGAACGGCATGGCCGACTACGTCATCAAGACCGAGAACAAGGAGGAGGTCGTCGCCACCGTCAAGGACTACGAACTTTACTGCCACTACGTCGCCGGCCTCGTCGGTGATGGTCTGACGCGTCTCTTCGTCGAGGGCAACATGGCTAACCCCAAGCTGCTCGAGCGTCCGGAGCTCACTGAATCTATGGGACAGTTCCTTCAAAAGACCAACATCATCCGCGACGTCCACGAGGACTACCTCGACAAGCGCCGCTTCTGGCCCAAGGAGATTTGGAGCAAGCACGTCGACAGCTGGGACGACCTCTTCAAGCCTGAGAACCAGCGCCAGGCCCTCGAGTGCAGCTCCGAGATGGTTCTCAACGCCCTCAAGCACGCCGAGGAGTGCCTGTTCTACATGGCCGGTATCCGCGATCAGAGCGTTTTCAACTTCGTCGCCATTCCCCAGAGCATGGCCATCGCCACGCTAGAACTCGTCTTCCGCAACCCCGCCATCTTCTCCAGCCACATCAAGATCACAAAGGGCGACGCATGCCATCTCATGACCCAATCGACTCAGAACCTGTTCATCGTGTGCGAGACCTTCAGGAAATATGTCCGCCGGATACATAAGAAGAACGACCCCCGCGACCCCAATTTTGTGCAAATTAGCGCGCAGTGCGGCAAGGTACGTTCCGCGTTCTTTAACCCATGCCTTTGTCTACGTGGTAAAAAGTCAATTGCTAACTTGTTATGTCCAGATTGAGCAATTCATCGACTCATTGTTCCCCAGGCAAGATCCGAAGAAGCTCGGAGAAGCGGCGAAACAGAAAGAGCGGGGCGAGCCTGGCATGGACCCTGGCGAAGCCTTCGTGTTGCTGGGCATGGTCGTGTTGACCCTCTTTTTCGTCTCTGGTCTTATGGTGAGTTTTGCACCAAAAATTTCTTTTCCCTGTTTCTCCTTTACCTCCTTTACCAACTTCCTTCACCTCCTTCTCAACTTGAACATCCACACCTATTCTCCTTTCTTCTTGTTCTTTTTTTTTTTTTTAAGAAGAAAAATTCATATACTCGCTTCATCAACCAAATAACTCGGCGACTAATCACTTCATCTCAGATCGGCACTGCTTGGTTCTTTGGTGCGCGGTTCGACACGCTCTGGAAGACAGATAGCGTCTACTGGCCTGGCATGGAGCCCAACGCGGCACAGCCAATCGAGCACAAGGAGCTGTAGACCAGACATGCAAGAACAAAAGCTGTTCTTTTGCTTTTATCTGACCTGTTGACAGTACATATTGACGAGGAGTTTTCGGTTGCTCATTGCCGGCCTGGCTACGAAACATTGGGCCCTTACTAATCTTGCTAATACATACCATCCCCCGTGATGGCTTTTTCGCGCCGAGGTGTTCGTTCCATTGAAGCCATTGTGTCATCGATCTCGAATGAGAGTTTTTTCCTCAATTCCCACACCAACCTGAGAGACCAAGCACGGATGTCAAATTGCAATCCAGTCCCACCGCAAGGTGGTTATGACTGTGGTTGTGCCGAAGAAGTGCTGATATCAAACCCCACCGGCAAAGACCTCGTCCATCGCGGCGGGTACGGGGCGGGCGTGTCTTCCATCGTTCCAGGGACGCGCTCTTCTGCTCCGGCTTGCAAACATTGTCTTTCTTACTCGTGACCCGTTTTGTGTCTTCCCAGCGTGACAGGTGTCCAAGGCTGTGCTCGGTCACCCACGTGTCCGTCATCATCGTCTGATTCACGGTCTTAAATCGGGCGGCCGGTCTACTACGTAGTAGTGTAGCAGCTCGACTGCATAGTATAGGAAAGAAAAGCTCTTTATACCTTGACTCTGCATGACCCATCCCGCCCCCCGATTTGTCGAAACCAGGAAGCGGGATTCCTCCCCGAAAAATGAGAAGCCAAGGCACGTCGACGTCGGGGAGTAACCTGGGAGGACGGGCGTGATATAATATCGATATCAGCACGCGGTCTGCGCATAGAAGCCAAGGCACGTCCATGACAATGCGGACGAGCAACGGCATTGAGCCTGGGGCTCGGGGGCAAAAGTGCGAGATGCATTTCGGACGAAGTCGCCGTCGTACGGTGCATTTGACATGGCCTTCCTTTGTCGTATCCCAACCCCTTCCCGGCGGCTTCTATCCGGCGGACCGACTCCCCCTCCGTCTTTGTTTTTTTTTTTTTCCTTTTTTTTTTTTTGGCTGGCCATACTACTGGGTGGGAACGGAATCTCCATCATTGGCCACCGTCGAGAAACGCGGTGCTTGATGAGATTTGGGAGGAGGAGAGGGGGGGATCTGTTCTCGGCGTGTTATGCAAAGGGGCCGAGTCGTCGCAGCTTTGGACGACGCAGCGTATTTATTTGCTTGGCCCTTTTCTCTCTGAACTTCCTCCCGCTGTCTTACCCTCCTATATCTTGTTCTCCCTTCCTGGCCTGTTGCATTGATTTTAAAAGGTATCCTACACAGGCAACGAGAGAACCCGCCTTGGCTGAACCCCCATCCGTCTAACGGTAACCTAGTAAGTCAGGGAGGAGATACGCCGACCGCAGAGGTCAGAAATCGAAAGCCGGGTTCTCCCCCGCAGTGTTTCTTTTTTTTTTCTTTTTTTGGGTGATGGGGGGCGAAGATCGGGAGATCTGTCCATGTACGTTGTATGACGGACGAGCTTCCCCTTTCTCCAACTTACCCAAACATGCTCCCTGCCCATTACTACCGGGCACCCGGGGGACACGTTTAAAAAATGGGAAGAAAACGGGATCCCCCGCCTTGCTTGTCTTTGTCTTTGTGTCTCCCCGCCCGGGGTTCCCCCAGCTTCGCTGGATCGACCACCGAATCTATTCAACACGCAAGTGGTCTCGTCACGGGCGCGGAGGCCCGAGTCCTTTGGTATCGAGGTTTCTGCCTCAGCCATGTGTCTTGGAGGGGTTTAAACTCGTCTTCCTGGCGGCCTCATACTAATCAACACACACCCGCTACCTTCTTTCTTCGGCCTGCCGAGCCTGCCGTGCCGCCGTGGGCGTCGTGACGGGTTTTCCAATCTTTTCTTCCATGCCACCAGACCGTCTGTCAATCTGATGCCAAGGCGAGGCATGCGCAAAGCCTGCCGCACCCTCACAACACACACACACACACATAACACATGCACATGCAGTAGAGACGTCGTCTGGTTGTCCTGTGTTCGTCTTCGTGTTCTTCCTTGGGGCATGCTTGTACGACTCGTGCGTGCCTCGCTATCCATTCCCCGAACCCCTCCCTCTCACGAGCCACGACCGACATCCGTCCCAGAGTTGTTCTCTGCGTTTCTCTTCCTCCCAAACCATGTCTCGGAATGAAAGTGCCCCCGGGCATTTCTGTGGATAACCTAGATTCGGGAGGGCCGTCATCCGCGCATGTATGGAAAGGGGGAAAAGAAGGTTGCGGAGAGGGAAAAGGTGGAGGAGGAGAAACTGTCCGAGGGTTTTAGACATCGGAAGAAAATAAACGTGCGTACAAAAGTATTCCCACCAGCCCCCTCTCGTCCTCTTCACATATTCCTTATCCCTTGGAGGGGGAGGGCAGGTGTTCAATCTCTCCGCCGGGGCATTCTTCCTAGCTGTCCCCTTTCATGTTGAAGGATACCTGACCTCGAGGTGCCTAGTCAGGATTCCGAGAGTCAGCAGGCCCGGCCCGGCTGCGAAGGACGGGAGAAACGAAAAAGGGAGAGAAAGAGGAAACGTTCCGCGCTAAGTTCATCCCATCGGGTCCTCCCTTCCTAGCGAGAAACACTATTTCTCGGAAGCCGTTTTAACCTTCTTTCACCCACCCTTCTTCCCCCCTTTCCCTGTACGGGTGTCATTCCCACCAACCTCCCTCCCTCCCCGCGAAAGGTGCGTCCTGCGGCATGGCGTCACATTTATTCAAAAGCGCTGTCCGATGATTTCGATGCGACTCGGCGGAAAGCCTACTGGCCGGTTATCCGTACCTGTATTCTATGTGGTAGGCTATACCTCTCGGGGCGCCTGACATGGTGAATTCGTCTCGTTCTTTGCCATGTTGGATTTTGAGTTCCTCGAAGCCGCTCCAAGCCGAGACGTGGTATGCAATCAATGACCAAGGCGTTCCCTGTTATCTCTCGCTTCTTTCATCCCAAAACAGCTTCTGCTGCCCAGTCTCACGACTGACGTTGGGCATCGTGTGTATGGAACCGTGATTGCAGAGTTACAGGGGGTTTGCAGTTTTGCAGCGTATCAAGAATACGAAGACCGTCATTGTCTTTGAAATTATCTCTCGTGGCCATGTTTAAATCATCGGGATCGAACAGTTAAAGCCACTGCCGATTAAGGATTGTTATATGAAATTTGTAATTTGAATTTGTAAATTGTCCGTAGCTGTCTGCTCTCATTACTGGTTTCCTCCACGGGAATAAATACAGATTCCTCCTCTACTTTGGGCTTTACGGTAAAAGAGTACAAGAGGAGAACAAAAGGAGAATATCCAAAACAAATCCAAAGCAAAGTGAGAAAGCCCTGGACAGAAGAATAGAGTCCCTTGATTTGTTTGCCGAGACAAGGTTGAGATGACACGAGGAAACCAGCCCCGTCGAGGGTTTTCTGATTCTTGGTATGTTTTCGACTTCTCTGGAAAATGTGCTTCTTTCTTTGTTTCTGCTGCTTTGCTCTGTTTTACATACAGTTAGGCCCAGACTTATCTCCAGGTCGGGTCTTTGGCTGGTTGTGCTCGCTTGCTTGCTTGAATATTTTCTTTTGGCCGCGCGCCATGCATGTCTCTGCGAATGACTGGGTATCCTCTAAAATGCCGTGAATTTTGTCGTCTCCCCTCGAAAATAAAACGCAGGAAAAATTGACGTTATTAAAACCAAGGAAAGAGAAAAATGTCAACAGGACGCCATGATGCTATGCCTGGTCTCCTAAAGGTACTTTGCCAATAAATGCAAATGTACTTAGAGCTGACCGTTGTTGGCAATCAAGTTGGTCGTGCCGGGGGTGTTGCGCTGAACGGAGGCGCCCGAGGCCTGGGCGAGAGACAGCATGCGGTCGGTGACCTCCTTAACGGTGTTGAGGTTCTCGAGGCTCATGAGGTAGGCGGCGAGACCGGCAACGTGGGGGGAAGCCATGGAGGTTCCGGAGAGGGTGTTTGTGGCAGTGTTGGAAGTGATACCAACGGAAAGGATGTTGACACCGGGAGCGAAGATGTCGACGGACGAGCCAAAGTTGGAGAAGGAAGCCTTGCGGTCGTTGCGGGCGTCGATGGCACCGACGGTGATGGCGCTGGGGGCAGAAGCGGGCGAGGTGTTGCCGGCGTCCTGGTTCTCGTTACCGGCAGCGACAACAGGGACAATGCCGGCGTTGTTGAGAGCCTGGATGGCGCGGTTGACAGCCTGGGAGGCAGAGCCACCGAGAGACATGTTCATAACGGCCTTTCCAGTGAGGTTCTTCTTCTCGACGTCGTCGATTACTGCGAAGAGTTAGCTGTGCAAGATCTCAAGAGTGGGTCAGAGACAACCTACCGAACTGCATGCCGGCCAAAACACCAGAGTTGGAACCAGCACCATCGCCATCGAGAACCTTGACACCAACAAGGTTAACGTTCTTGGCAACGCCAAAGGTGCGACCACCGATCGTGCCGGAGACGTGGCTGCCGTGGCCGTTCTCGTCAGTGTCCTGCGCTCTCATGTTAGCTTCTGGCCTTGTTTATACCAAGTCTGAGGTAGTTTAACATACCACATTGTTGATGAAGTTTCCACCAAAGGTCGCGCGGCCCTCGAACTCGGAGTGGTCGACGAGGATACCAGTGTCCACGACATAGGCTGTAATACCATCACCACCACTCTGATCGAAGACGTAGCCAGTCTCGCCAGCGGCGGCGTGAGACATGCGGACGAGACCCGGGGGAGCGTTGGTCTGCGAGACGGTGGCGGACAGCTTGACCTTGGCATCCTGCTCTACGTAGGCGACCTCGGCAGCGCTCATAACATTCATGATCATGTTATCATCAGCCTCCATGACCGTTGCACGCCAGGCGTTCATCTTGAAGTTGCGGGTCGAGGTGCTGAGAGCGCGGCCGTCGAGGCTGCGCTTGCCGATGTTGCGCTTCTTAATGGCGGCGGCGAAGGAGGACATCTTGGACTCAATGGCATCATCGTCGAAGGTGTTGTTGTAGACGACGATGTACTTGTTGGGGATCAGGTCGGCGGCGTTGAGGTTTGAGATGGGAACGCCCATGAAGGTGCCAGAGTCGGTGTTGGAGCTGCCGCCGAGGCCCAAGGGGACGGCGAGAGCGGTGGGCAGCAAGGCTGCGAAGATGGAGGCGGCGCGAACCATGTTGAGTGAGGGTGTATTTGCGGGTTACGTATGTAGACAAAGATTGATGTTGATATTTAGCAATGAGAGGACACGGGAGAGAACTAGCTCTTCGTCGTCGAATTCGTTAATAAAGAGATGGAACAGAAGCGAAAATGGAGACCGCTGGTCTATAAACAGTTGCTGAAGCAGGTTGTAGGTCGACGATGAGAGAATAAAGATTCCTGTCGTCGGAAGGTTGCCACAGAGAGACGTGTGCGAGAGTGATTCGAAGAGGCTGGGTTCCAAAGAATGCTATGCCGAGAGAGAGCCAAGATAAAAAGGGATTCGGATACCAGTCACGACACAAAGCCTTTGTATAAGATCTCTCAAACCGGTCAAAAAAATCCCCCAAACCAGATGAAACGAGGCGTAATAAATGAATAGGCGAAGAAGCGGACTTGTCGGAGGGAGGTCGTTTAGCTAACCGACCACACAGAGGAGAGTGCGTGATAGGAGAGACTAAGAAAGGAGAAGTTGGTGACAGAGAAACAATAGAGAAGAGGGTAGTAAAGACAAGCGAGAGAGAGACGGAAGCAAGAAGAAGTAGGAGACGGAAGGCCAAGCACAGCTGAGCCGGAATGGAGAGGAGAGGTTATGGAGAGTATTTCAATTACAACGACGGAGTGG
Source organism: Colletotrichum chlorophyti (assembly GCA_001937105.1). Classification (NCBI taxonomy): domain Eukaryota; kingdom Fungi; phylum Ascomycota; class Sordariomycetes; order Glomerellales; family Glomerellaceae; genus Colletotrichum; species Colletotrichum chlorophyti. Next base: position 306,766 of record MPGH01000059.1, on the reverse strand, counting down.
ATGCAGGAACAAAAAAATAATAAAAAAGGATATGGAAGGAAGGGGACGACGGGAAGGAAGGAGGCAAAACCGGGGGTCAGAGGTACGTCAAGTACCTTGCCGTGTTCAATTGCTTGAGGTAAGGTATCTGAGGCAAGGTACCCAGGTACCATACATAGATGGCCTTGACCTTGACCTTTTACCTTGGACCTCAACCCTGACCTGGGACCCAGACCTTGACCTTGACCTTGTCTGCTAAAAGTGACCTCCTCCTGGGCAAGGGGTGGATTGTGTATTGAAGTTGCTTGATGGTTTCTGGGCAAGCCAAGATAAGTCAAGACGAAGCGAGCACCTTATTACAGACCAGATACAGAGAGATTGACAAGAAGAAGAGAGCGCGTGTGATCACAAAAAGAAGAGAGGTACACTGAAGAACGAACGATGAACGGCGTGAACGACCTGGGACGGAGAGGGGGGAGACGAGAAGAGGGACTGTGCCCTATGGTACGGAAAGGATATGTCAGTTGTATGGAATTTCTTGCACAAAGTGGACAACCCAAGCACTGACGCATATCCTCCATGGAGGAAAAGCCGAGGAAGGGACGAGAATGATGGTGGAGGAAGAAACCAGAGACAACCCCCCCCAGAAGCAGAGGATGGTGAGGCAGGAGCAGATGGGGTAAAGCGTCTACGTACCTGCCTTAGCTCGGATCAGTACGTACCGACCCCACACCTGGCGTCTCGAAGCCGATACGTACCTCGCCATGGCTTGTCTTGGCTTCCATTTGGGTTGATGCATCCCGTCCTCAATTCAGTGCTCCTTGTATTTAGTGTAATGCTGCCAGGTGTCTGCTCCTTGGCACCGCTTGGTCTTTTTAGAGGTAGAATACCGACCTCTAATCGACAACGAACACCTCTTTGCTTGCGGAGATACTCGCTGCAGAGACCAAGAGCGAAAGTGAGTGTCAGCGCCAGTCTCACGATTCCGCATCTTGTCACCAGGGGAGGGTGGTGGACAGGGACAGAAGATGGAAAAAAAATACAAAAAAAAAAAAAACATGATGTAAAAACAAAAATAAAAATGAAAAAGGGATCACCAACGCAAACCCACTCCCACGCATGTTCCCAATCGCTAGCGTCGTCTCCGTACCCGCCTATTTTCCTCTCGGGACCATGCCGCTGACGCTAGACTAAATTGAGATGCCTCACCTTGTCATGACGGCGCGCGACAAGACGGGGATGGCCCAGACCAAGGGGCTCTCAGGTCAGGCAGCCCCCCCAGGGCTCTGAATGCCCATTCTATGTTTTCTGTTCTTTTTCGGTAATATTGGTCTTGTTATTGTATTATTCTATCGATTCTGCTATTGCTGTCTACCTCGGCGCGAATCAACTCGGTATCGTCAGCTTCCCTCTCATTTCACAATGATGGGTCTCGGCCGCGTCAAGTCGACAGTTGCCCGCGGGGGGGTTGCTGTTCCATGGGGGGGGGACGAGGTGAAGCCACTGCCCTGCATGCCTACGCCACCGCACAACGGGAATTAGCCAAGCCCAGCGTGAGAGACATCAACAGCCATTCATCCCCAAAGACTAGCGTAGCCCCTTTCCCTCCCTCCATCAGCGGCGTGGGGCCAATGAATGAGAGATGGGGGGACATGGTGACGGATTCTCTGTCGCGGCACTCGGCAGGATGGATGGTTTTGCCGCTCGCTGTTGTTGCACGTTGCCTGTACATAACTGATTGGATCATGGGTCTTGAGTCTTGAATCTTGAGGAAGGGAAGGCAAGACGTTTGGTGCTAATATACCTTACACGCAAACTACCCGATGTTTGTCGTGCACGCAACCACCAGCCAGCACCGGGCATTGCGGCAACTTGTGCAACCCGTGAGAAACATGCACGCATGCTCTGGATCTACAGTTGGGGAAATTGGGAACAGCGGTATTGTACCCATGCGTCCAGTGCCCAAGAGGGGGCCGGCCGGCGGCAGAGGCGTGTTCCAACAGAGCAGCCGGCGCGTCTCCCATTCCAACAAACCACTAAATCCCTTCCACTGTATCCGTACTACGTACGGTTACGCGGCGAGTGAATGCCGCGACCACATGAACAGCCTGAAGCAGAAACCTCCGAGAAGAGTCCACGGGGGAGAGAAAAAAAAACACCGGTGGTCTGAGTCCTGTTGTCATCCCTCCGTTCTATAAACCCCCGATGCAGCGACAATCCTCAAACAGCCAGAGTTGGTTGGCTCCCGTCTGTCGGCGTTTGGCTGCCATACCCTCAACCTGATACCTTTTGTAGATACCAACGGCAACTACTGCCCAATGCGCGGTGTTTCCTTTTCTTCTTTCGCGATTCGAGTCCTTCAGTTGACAGTGCAAGCGCCTATAAATTTTTTTTTTTTCTTTCATTCAAACGTGGTACACAGTATCGTACTGTTGAGCGTCATCCTTCACCCGCAATGTCTGAGTACTACTTCTCCTCTTTCTTATTTTCTCCGCCGTTCCTTCTCCTTTCAACTGGCGCCAGACCCATGCACAGCAAGAAGACGTACCGCACAACTGTCTCCACTTACCTTTACCCGAACGGAGAACCAGTCTCCACTCCCGGGCCCGTAGCGGCTCCCCTTTTGGGAGCTGCGGCAGCCAAGCGCGCTGTTGACTGGCCGTGCCAAGTCAAACAAGTCCAACAGGTCCAACGCCCATCCGTCGATCCCATCCCCCCTTCACTAGCGCCGGTTTCCAACCCCGGTTGATCTGGTCTCTCGACCCCAATTTTAACCCCTAAATCTGTAACGTCAAGGCTCGATGCGTCACCCACAACTCGACTTCCTCCCACCACCTACCTGTACTTACACTCCCTGTGACTACTACTGTACGCAGCTTTCGAACCCCCGTCCCTCTCGCCCACGTTTTCAAAGTCGCCTACCGAGTTTTACCCTGGCCTGCCTAGGAGCTTGGCCGATGCAAAACTCCACCACCTGTAACCTGTACAGCCGCCACTGATATTGCCCTTATCGCGTTACGTGTGCGTCTCCGTCTTGTACTGTCTTGTCCTCCTAGGTTGCTGTGTCTTGGCCCTCAAGGAACTCAGTGTAAGCGAAGGGAGGGTAAAGAAGAAGAAAGGAAATAGGTTCCTGGTCTCGCTGGGGATCCTGTAGTGATCGAATCCTCGACAACCTCACGTCAGCCACGGTCAGTAACCGACAACGCTCCCGTCAGACGCATTGCATCCGCGTCGATACTTGTTGACGTCGTCTTGGCCCCGTTTCTGCCAGCTCTTGTGCAATCCACCATCAGAGAATCTTGACTCCGCGCTATTCCTCTCGGCACGCGTATACACTCTGTCCCGCTCATCGCCGTTGGCAACGGACAAGAAGAGATCGAGTTATGCAAACACACACACACACACACACATACACACACACACGCGGCCCCATTTCCCGGATCTGTCAGGTTTTGCTAGATGCAGCCGTCATCTAGACATGGACACAGGGAGATACGCTTCGCAGCTGCAGCCTTCAACGTGACCCGTCATCCATCCACCCATGTCCTCCTCATCGAAGGTGGCCCCTCCTCCCTTCTTCGGTCATGTTGTGTGTTCAGTCCCGTCAAGCGGCCCAGATGACTCCGCAAATCCTGGACGAAGCTTTACCAACTTCTCGAAATTCCTTCACTGCCGGTTTCCATCTGCCGTTCCCCCATACCTATCTCTTGGCACGCCTGACTCCCATGTGCCCACCCACGAGGTCCTCCCAGATGCACGCACGCACGCTTTGCACGTCACTCACTCACCATTAACATAACAAACCACGGGCAAACTAAAGGCCAACCCGGGACAAACCACCGAGGCAAACCTTGACATATGCGCCTGAGGAGTGAATAGTCATACTTTCCGTTCCAAGCCATGGATTGCGGCTCCCCCGTCTGTGAGACCTCGCGCCACGCGCCTGCACTACATCCCTCGTCCCTACCCCCGTTCCCCCTAACTCTCTAAGCCGCAAAGACCGGCGCGGATTCGGATTGGACCGTAGATGTGCGTCAAGTAACACCCCAAATCTCCTTGGCCGGCTTAGCCACCCTGATCAGGGTATCCGCGATATTGCATCTCAATGCGCAAAACCCCCCTCCCCCCAGGCGAGGCGACCAAGCCTTGGAGAATATCGGTTCCCAAGACCGGTGTCATGCAGAAACGAAAACATCAACAGTAGCAGCAACTTACACCGCCTGTCCCCTCAGGATAGGGACCGAATACCACCTTCTAGTTGGCATCGTCTTCAATCTCGAAACCGTTGAAACCGTGCCTCCTGTGCAACCTGGGCCCGCTCCTCGAGCCCGGGGTCAGACTTGGGATTGTCGCGGGAGATTGACGAGCGTCTGTGGTCTCGTTTGACGTGACGTGCGCTCCCCTTCTTTCCTCCCTCTTTCTCTCTCTTGCCCTGTTCCCAAACGTNTCCGTACCGTTCATGTCCCCACCCTTTTGCGCCAATCCTGCCAAGCTTCCTGGAAAGGGAGCCCGCAGCCTTCAAAGGACATCTTGTTGATCTCCTGTCACGAATCCCTAAAAAAAGACTGGAGGGCGGGCTACATTGAAAACCCTGAAGGGAGGAGGGGCGCGCGCCAAGCCGTTTTCCCTCTCCCGTCGTCGTACAGAGTTACCATCGCCTCCAGGCCAAGACACTTGGGGTTCTAGACGGGAACACCATGGAAGACAAGGAGGCGAGGCTCTGTCGTAGCCTGCAATGTGTCAGCTGCCGCTCCATGCCGTTCCCCGCTCTGCCCTTGCGGCCGGCCGTCGCTTTGGTGAATCAATATTTCATTAATCGGACGCCGGGAAGCCCAGTATCCAGCTGCCTGAGTGTGCTACAAGGTTTCCCGTCGAAGAGATGATCGACAAGGTTATCATCCGCGCTCCGCCTCTCTTACCCTAATCTGTGTGCCCTGGCGCGAAGAAGAAGGGGGGGAAAAACGGTCAACAACAACCCAAATATCGAATTTCCCCAGCGACCATGCTCCCTAAACTGCCCGCCCAGGCCTTTGCGCGTGAGCGTTGGACACTCGAGCACCAATTTTCGAGCCGCAAACGAAGATCATCGGCCGGAGGCAGAAGCCGTTCGGTCCCTGTCCCGATCGATTTGGAACCTAAATTACCAACGCGAGAGAAAGGGAAAAAAAAAAAAAAAGGCCCTACCGGATCTAGATGAAGCGAAAGTATGAATAAAGTGATGAGCGACAAGTAACGATACACCTGGTCGCACGATCCGCAAAACGGCTTCAACTCTAATTAATCGCCGTTGGTCTCTTTAGTCTGATACTCAATCCGGGATTGCAAGCAACTCCAACACGGGGTTGTTGTCATGGTAAACGCCCGATGGAGAGCTACCCAGGCAGGGGTCATAACCCGAACGGTTCGGGTGAGAACTCGATGGTTGGAGTGGGTTATACTACGTTACCCCCTTGCAGCCTAGTCTGCAGAGTGCACTACCCACGCCTTTTGAGAAGAATTCCCCTTCCTTCGTCGCAACCCGGCTTGGACTGCCAATCACCACACCAAGGTCGCACGAGAGAGGAGCAAGGTGAGGCCGCGCACGTTCGTTGCAATTTCGGGAGCATCCCCTTCTCGGTAAAGAGCGATCTTTTTGGACCGTGTGGACACCGTGAATCATGGTCGTAGACCCAGGTTCCCAGCGCTGACTGACCGAGTGTACTGCCTGTATGTAGATGTAGTCGAAACGAGTGCCTTCATCGTCTTGTGTTGCGTTGAGCAATGCAAAACCGAGGCTAATTGAATTTGAAGCAAAATCAGGGACGTTGTCGTCGTCATCATCATCGTCGTGTAAACAACGGTATTGCATGCCCCACGTCAGCCATACGCCGCGTCGTCTGCCACGACGTGTCTGGCAGACATGTAAGACCTTGTGCGTTGATTGGAAACCAGCAAGAGGCTCAAACGGTCAACCACCATCAAACGCGCGACCTGACCCACCGAGAAACACCATCGAAGACGCAGCGATGAGGCCTCGTCGGGATGCGGGGGAGGGGAACGCGTGCGCAGCCCATTGTTTTGATTCATTCGTCTCTCTCAAGTCATGAAGAGCCCTGACGACGGCTTGGTTCACAACTACTCTTCCTTGTCTGTTTGGATTCTCCCAAATCGTGCTGACCAAATTGCCGTGCTGCGCCGCGTGGGAGGCCTGGACCGCCGGCGGTTGTCCTCATTAGCCAGATCAGGCGAGCAAGGCATGGGTAAGCATCGTAACCCGATGTTTGGCTATGTGGTGCAATCCATATGTTTGCGCAACTTTCCGTGATGTCAAATAACGACCGGGTTCTTGAAGTGGCTGCTCCCTTGGGTGGGCAAATATCGTCGTCGTCGTCGTCTACAAAGGGGGGATTTCGTCTTGTACCTTGCAAAGCGCTGGGAATCCGACCGAATCCCCGCATGTCGCATTCAACCTGGGCAAACATGCTGCTTGCTGGGGCTTGGAACCGACACGACAGACGAGGCTAGGCTCTTCAAAGCCTAGACGGCGGCGGCGGTGAGAAGACACCGATTGGGATAAATTAATAAAATCTGCCGAACATGCAAAGTCCGCGGGCTAAGCTCAATGCTCACCCGGCGCGGCTGAGGCGGGCGAACTCACCAACAAGCAACAGCCATGGCCGGGTTGACAAGCGACAGCGACAAACCAGGGTATGACCAAGAGCAATGCCAGTCGGGCACCTTTGAAACCACCTGGTGCGGCGGGTCTGCACATGTCCCATTGGAGCAGACAATTAACACGACGACGGATGAAACGTCGCCGGCCTCGACCAGTCTCCGAGACGAACAGGGATGGGCCCTCATGAAATCCGCCTAGCACGTCGTCGACCAGGGCCTGCAACTTATTAGGTAAGGGTCCTGAATGACGACGCTCTGCACCAAGTGATGGATGGGCCGACGAAAGCTGCTGGGTGGGCTCCCGCTCCCAGTCTGAGGTCTCCGACGTCCAGCAAGAACCCATGCCATCCCATACCATCTCGTCCCATAGTGCGGCTGACGTCCAAAATATGGCTCATGTGTATGGATATTCTTATGGGTCATGGATTGGCAATTAGCGGCCTCCCACTCTCTTGGCTCTCGAGTCGTGGAGGAGTGGTTTTGCTCGAGGTCGCTTGGACTGGTGGGACAAATAACCACACAGCAAAACTTGAAAAGGCTTGACAGGCCGACTTCTATGACCCAATGTGTAGTAGTCCACTCTATCATCTAGCTTGTCATCAGTCGACCATGACTGGCAGACTGGTCGCCACCGCAAGCCCACACTGAATCTTGGAATTTGAGGAGGGGCGTATTCCCCTTCGCGATGCAACTCGGCATACTAGTACGTACGTGTAGTAAAAATATCTCTCGCTCACATCCACGACGTTGTTTGCGCCAACACTCGTTGTACTCACCGTTGTTTGGCAACCGTATCCGCTGTGACGTCTTAGTCGCGAAATTGATAAATCATCAATCGGGTAATCCATTCTGTCCACGAATAGGAGCCCCGGCGAGATGCCATGCCAGAGAAAATGCGAACCTCCTTACCACTGGGGCTCGACAATCCATCTGCGTGGATCAGCATCTTCAGAGATCTTGCAATTTCTGCTTGAACTCTTTCTTGGCCAGCCCGGCCCCTGACTCCAAAGGCATGCCGATCCTTCTCCAGCGGGTTCCAAGTTGTCGGCCCGCTCTCGGAGCCTGGTTTGTCACACTCGGACTCTCCGGGCCGCGATCGAGGTTGATTGGACTCCGCTTGTGTTCGGCCGTGGTCCAAGTAACGGGCCATTTGGAATTCGTTCTTGCCGGTTGTCACAAGGTACGTCGAACGACTCTGGAACCCTCTCTACCGGGCAGGACTAACCAGTGGAGCAGAATGTAGACGTCCAGACCGCCCATACTGTTGTGCTTCTCAAGGTGTGACGGTTTCATGAGGGTGCACGTCTAGTCGCATCAGTCGTAATCGTCTCATCGGGAGTTTTCTTGCCTGAAGTTGGCGTGTCCTTCTCCGCCTGTTCGTCTTCAAAAAGCATGCGACTGCTCCCTGCTCGAACATCGCCAAGACTCTGCCCGCACTCATTGTGGACGCACTGAACGACGCCAATTCTCACCCTATCCTACATGTCCGGCAGCAACATGGATCATTGCGAACGTGTTGAAGAAAGAGGGGACCCAGTATTTGCAGCGAGACGCAAGCCCCTCTGGCATGTCCGACGTTTGTCGCCGCAGCAAAGGTGTATCAGGGCTCCCAAAACAGCCGTTGTTTTCTTTTGCAAGTCCGCAGCATGTTCTGGCAGAATATTGTCGATATGTAATAACATGATGTTGGTCTTTGGTCTTGGTCTCCGGAAGAGCGATTCTCAGATACGTTGCCAGGACATCGCTGATCAAGATTTCCTCTATCGAAAAAGGCCTTGCGTGTGTGGCCAAAACCGAAACTATCCTCTGATACTCTGTTAACTCCGCGACGATGATTCTCATTGCCTACCTGAGCCCCAACGGAAGCACATCCTTCATGTGATCCAATCCCGTCGGTAGCACCGTGGGGTGCGATCATTGGTTATTTAAAAGAAACAGGGCGACGACCTCCGCAAGCTGGTCCGCTGTGTTGCTCCAGATGGGCGTCATGGTCGGAAAGAGCGGGCGGCGCACCAGGTGAGCTGTCCAAAGAGATGGTTGCCCAGCGACAAATCTGCACGTGTCGTTTCAATGACTTTGAGTTTCCTGGGCGTTTCCAACAAGCTGACGATCAAGCAGGCGTAGCAAATGCAGGGTGTTGTGGTCGCGCATATTCGACTCGGACTTGCTTGAACCTTGCTCTTGGCACCGGGCAAGGCGTATTCCGCAACCGCGGCGATCTTTAGTTGCAGCCAAGCCAGTAAGAGTCAGCTGGTTATTCGAGTGTGCTATGGTATAGATAAAAGAGGCCGTTCCCTCCGTTAAGTTGTCTGTCAAGCGTTGACTGTTGCGACAGAAGCATTCCAAGGCGACATTCTTGGAGGCATGTCATGGCGGGCGTCGTTATTGTCGTTACCGGGTCTCAAATGGAACATATCAAACAGCGCCGCCTGGGACCGGAATGTTTCTGTCAGGACGATAGGTTGGCCAGCCAGCGTGTCCGACTCAACATTCTCTCCACAGGCTCGGGGTTGGTGTTGATGTCTTCATGACTATCGGGTCAAGGTTAAACTCTCTCATTTTGGCTCTGACCAGATGGCCCCGCGTGACTCTTTTCGACGAGAGAAGGTTGACTGTGGCAGTTAGAATGCCTGCTGTAGAATATCTTGAAACGGTTCCAGGAAGGTAGGCGAAGGCTACTCGAGCAACTCAATGGCGGATTCTGGCGTCATGGTGGTTGGTGCGTTGTAATTGTCATCTCTTTGTCATTCCGATACTCTGAACCTTCAGCCAGGACACTCGACAGCGGAACGTGGGGGGTCGTCCTTCAGCCGCTTTATGCAGGCTGGACTATCCCAGCGAGACGCTTGGAGATGGTGCATGTTGAATGGGTGGTTGATAAACGAAAACGAGGCGAAAACATAACCGTAGGTTATTGAATCATTCGCAAGACTGGAGGGGGGGCAATTGCCCCATCTGCCGACGAAAAGAGTCAAGCAATAGCTGAATCTACGTGATTGGATACGGATAAGCCGAGCTCATGCATCGAGCGACGAGGCAATGAGACGGGATGGGATGGGATGGGACGGGACGGAATGACTTGCTTCCAACGCCGTGCATTGATCTTCGGACCTGCCGTGAAAGGCACATTCGAGACCACGATCCAGCTGAGGTAAGTAAAACCGGAGGCGGAACGCATCGGCGAGCCAGAAGTCCGATCTCGACAGGGTAGCTGAGCGAATGACTAAGGTAGCACGAGATAAGGCAGGAATGGCGCGCTAATCTCGCTTAGGTCATGGGAGAGTGATGTGGCGCTCGGTCACTCACTCTGTGATTTTCCGCATTACAACGGGGTTATCGGCAACTGCATCTTTGTGTTGTGTGGCTGGACTGCTGATGCTGTGTGGCGCACCTGTCGGTACGTATCATCGGCGTTGACTTTCACATCGGGAGACTGACTCCATCTCCTCGGAGCTCGTCACGGCAGGACGGCTGTGCACGTCTCACCTCGAAGCACGACCAGGAAGGATTCAACACTCGACTCGACATTGGGTAGTGTTTTTTCATGCGGCGTTCGGCCCATATTCAACGGTAGAGACCGCGTGCCGCGAGGGACGGTCGGTAGGTTTATTTGTCGGTGTGCTTCGTTGGTTCACGTTTGCTCTCCCATTCGCCGCCCAGGCTGCTTCATCTATTGAAAGTTCTCGGTTGTTTGTAATTAGTTCCTGGTCTTACCTCGAGTCACTTGGTCAATCTTCGCATTGTCTTTCGTTGCCTGAGTTTCCCTGACTTGTCGGCCACAGCCAGCCTCAAATAGAAGAGACGAGAAGGTGCAAAGGGTAGCAAATCTGCTCACCCAACCTTGCCAGCAGCCTCTCGACAAAGGATATCGCCATCTCGGCCGTTTTCTATCCACGCCTACCTGCGAGTTTGAGAAAGGGCCAAATGCCGGCGTACCTTTCCCACGTTCCGAGACCTGAGGTAACTCAACCCAGTCCCAGCTAGCCAACCAACCAATCCGAGCCTTGGGTACCTTAGTGCAGTGTTTGTTGTTCCGTCCCAGTTGTATTTCACTTTGGTTTCCCCTCCCGACCCGATCTTCATTGTTTCCCCTCGCCAAGAAGACGAAAAAGAACCACCTTCATAATAGTACGAATCCACCGTCATACCTCGATCGATACCTCATCCTGCCTTCGTCAACCTTCCGACCCGTGCCGTTCTGGTCTTCCAAACAGGATCTCATTGCTGCTAGATCATCACACAACCACGCCACCCCCCCCGCATCCAACCGTCCACGTTGCTCCTTACAGCGGTAACTCGGATTCATTATTACCTGACCGTCCGTCTGCTGCTGTACTACCCCGCCGGGTGTCTCGCGCCTGCCGCACCGCGTTACCCTGCCCTGTCCTGCGCCTGCGCCTGCGCCTGCGTTGACGCTGAGGTGTTTTGGTGTGTTTGGTGCTGCTTCACCTAAAGTGTGGTAGGCTGCGTCCTTTATCGTTATTTTATTTCCTCTCCTTTCGTTTTCTTTGGTAACCCGAAGAGCAAAGAGCGAGCGAGAGACAGAGCGGGAGGAGGCCAGCGTCCGGTCCGCTCCAACAACAGCCCTTCCCTCTTCCGAGCGTCAAGCGTCCGGCGCCCGTTTCATTTCCAGACACACCAACAGCCTTCGCCTACTCCTTACCATCGCCTTCCCTTTGTCGGATCCGGTTTGGCCTGGTTCGATTTGGCTCAGTCTAATTTTCGTCCACGGCACTTGCGNTCGTCTCACTGGACACCTTTTTTTTTTTTCCCTTTCCAAATTCTGTTCCGTTACATTCCCATCGTCGACGGCTTTCTTTCCCCTCTCATTCATTTTACCATTCGTCGTCTGGTTCTTTTCTGTTCTCCATCCCCTCCTCCATTGTTGTTCGACAAGACTTGACGCCTGTCTTGCGTCTTGGTTTTCTTCTGCTCCCTCGCTCACTTACTTTCCTCACTCCTTATCACCATCCGCTATTGGACGATCCTCCTGCCGATTGCGCACGCGACCGACCGCGTAAAGTGGCTTGGGCGAAGCGAAGCGACCCCAGCGCAGCGCTACCTTTGACGCTACTTTCCCGATCCCTTACCTCACCTTACATTACCTACCTGACATTACCTTACCTTAACCTGGCCACCGGGGACCATACCTGACCCGACCTGACGAATACGGCCAACCAACCGGCCTACTACCATCGTACCAAATCACTCAGCATTGTTGTGACCCCCCCGGTCTGGGTATCAAGGGTCTCTGAATTATTGGGACTTCATTTCCCCCACCATCGTCAAAGCAGGCCAACCCAATCTCCCTCCGTCTATTTTCCTTCCCTTCCCGCCTGATCAATTCCGCCCGCCCGCCCCCTCCCCCCTTCCAACACCGAACGTCGTCTTGCCATGACCTTGAAACCGCTTCACACTCTCCGAAAACCGTAGCTTTTCGACACCATTCGGTACCAACTTTCGACTTCGACATCTCCTTTGCTCCTTTCCGACGACAATGTCAGTTTGCGTCGTCGACCAGTCTTTCCCCCCAAACGACGGCGACGACGCCCACATCACGAATAACGTCTCCAGAGGACGAGACCCCTCTGCTATCGATACGCGACAGTCGCGAGACGACTACAATGCAAATGCCAACGCCACCCAAGAGTTGACCTCGATCATGACTGCCTCCCTCATGACAACGATACTCAACACCGCGTCCAACCCAGTATCTCCCGGTCCTTCCAGCCCTCCCCTCGAACAAGCCAAGAGCAATGACTTCGTGCCCCCGACTCGCCCGAGCAGCACTCCCTTTCTACATCCCGACCAACGGATCTCGGACTACTGCGCTCCGATGGCCGATGACGCCGATATCTACGGAGGCCCGGGCATCACCACCCCTCCCTACTCTCTCGACGCCCCCGAGGCCCCTCCCTCCTTGAATCTCAATGACCTGCCCGCCGAGATTCACGAGTGCATCCTGGACCACTTGTTCGGATACCGCGTATCTACATCGTCCAAGAGTTCGCTGGGCATGCAAAGTGTGACCAAGAGCTGGGGGACCGCGCTACGGCACTCGCGACGGCGGGAACTCTCCGAGCTGGCCCTCGTGAGCCCTGTCTGGAGGATCTTGATTCAGGAACGTCTTTACCGCCACATCAAGATTAAGGCGACAGTAGAATCGCTTGAGCTGGCCATGGCGTACTTCAGCGAGCACCATCATCTCCGGAATTATGTAAAGCACATTGAAATCTGGTTCCCCGTCTTCCAGCCAAAGTACGGACCCCTGGCGTTGAGCACTACCCTCGCTCTTCCCACCGTGACTATGGACGGCTTGACAAATGCGACATACACCCTGCCCGCCAACAACTGCAGCCTTGAAGAGGCCTTTTCTTTTGTCTCACTGGCCCTACCCGACGTCTGCGTTCTGACCATCGAGGGAGGCGAAAGGAAGAAGGCCCCTAAGGTGCAGCACAGCTGGACCAAGCGCCCAGCCGGCTGGCATCTGCCCACTCTCAGATCAGTTCGGACGTTGGTCACAAAAGGCCAGTGGAACCTCATGCGCGACGACAGCGATTTCGCGGCCATCCTCGGGGCACTGCCAAACCTCAACGAGTGGCATGGGTCTTACAGCAAGCCCAAATCCAAGAGCTACCTGAGCATGGCCAGCATTCTTCCCAAGCTTCCGACAAACCTCACCTACCTTAACATTTGCTTGGAGAGCGATTACAGAAGGGAACTTACTTGTCCGCCATTCTACATGAAGGTCTCCAACCAGGTTCACTTCTGCACGAGACTGGCCGAGGCAACACCCGCGCTAGAGCACTTGGCGTATACAGGCCGCGTATGCAAAAACTTCTTCAACATGGCCGCCATTCGATCGGACCCGAGAACAACGCGGTTGAAGACGATTGATTTGACGGTCAAGAATTGCTGCCGCCCTGTTCCCCAATTTCATGACTCAGGAAGTGGCATCCAGGATATGAACTTTATTCATTCCTTTGAGATGCTCGTTCTTGCGGGCATCCACTCCATGTCGACATTGAAAGCTCTGGACTACCTTCGGATTCGCTTCGTGGATTTGGGTAAGTGTTTTTGATTTCTGTTATGCCCCTGACTATTTTTGCTAACGGACTTTCCAGACTCACCCGTTCCTCCACTGAATCCCTACTTCGTTCTTAAAGACGGCTGGTGTTCGGGCGTTTGGAGCGATAACATCCTGGCAGAGTTGAACCGAGTCCGGCCAAACGCAAAGTTTGAGCAGTTGAGTGATTCGTTTGGCGAAGTTGGTTTCAACAAGGACGGTCGGATGATTATCAGTCCTGACTATCCTCGATCGCGAGTATTGTCCCTCAAGCTTGCCAACTACGCTCTTCTCGCGGGCAGCGTTGCTGCCCTTCCGTAAACACCCATTGGAGTGCATAGAATATAGCAGGCTGGAACCTCGACCCAGCCTGCACTCCGCTTTCTCATTGATTTGACGACAACAACGAACATGCAAGCACAGCAATAGGTTTTCATTTTGAGGGCGTTAAGTCGAGTTTCTGCGCGATAGAGGGAGCATCATACCCATAATCTGATTTTGTGCGTCTGGGTTCACGGATTGTTTCTACGTCAGCGGAGTTCGGGCTCGGCACATGGATGATGAGTAGGTAATACGGAGTCTTGGACGGAGGGAAGATTTGGCACTCTCAAGGCATGTTGTGATGTATCTCTGTGCATCCAAAGGGCTGTTTTAAGCTCCCGTCGTATATGGTTAACTAAAAAAGGACCCTGTTTGCTGCTGAATATCTTGATGTTTTCAGAGGTTCCATGTGTGTCTTGCGTTTAGACGACGGGTACACCATTGGGTTTGCAAACTTGACTTGATCGGTGCGAAAAAAGTCTCCGTATTGTGTTATGATTCGATGAATGATTTATCTGCACTTGTTGACCAACGGCGACATGTTGCTATAATCCATGGACGGGATACAAACAGGGTAATTATTGTACCTAGGAGCTACAATAACGCGAGGCGAGGTTTATCAAACGGTTTACGGAAAGCAGATCCCTGGGCTCAGTAGTCAGGGGACAGGGGCAAAATCACTTTGCGGGTTTGAGCGGTCTCTATGAGAGGGTCTCTGGTGGCTTTGCAGGAATCGAGGGAGCGCCGAGAGTGCTCTTGATCTCAACCCGGAGCTATGTTGCCTGCGATTCGCATTGGTGGGTGTCGGGGTTTCCGGACAAGGTCGAAGGAACATTGATGAAAGTTTCGCGGACAACGAATGCTCAGCAGGATTTGAGCATCTTTCTGTTTCTTTTGCCGACGGTGAGGTGAAGATAAAGCCAAGGGCGAACGGCTGCCTGCTGACGGACTTGTGTCGTTGTCAACGTCGTTTTCCAAGATGGTTTTTTTCTTCATCTGCTTGTAACTTCGAAGGTGCTCAAGTGTGATTAAGAGGTTGCGGCGACCTCGGGAGCTGGGACTTGCTGGAGTGAACGTCTCACAACTCTAGTTTGAGCCCAAGAAGTCTGGAGAGGATATTCGGAGTATGCGTGATGGTACGTATGGTATTGTGTCGATTAGACCGAGAGACTTGCCCTGTTAGCTATATACCCCGAGGAGGTTATGGAGGAGAAGGAGAGTATTCGCCGAGTCCCCAAGTAACTCGTCGAACGAGATCTCTTGAGGCTGGGATAATACTCCATCCGGGCTCGGAAGACAATTCATGTCCTACACGTTGAGATCTTCAAGAATCCTGTGGCGTGCCTGCGACACCTGCGCCTTCACGCCTTCGTCATGAGCCGAGAGTCACTCCGCCACGCTGCCAAAACGCCCCTTCTTCCGCGATGCATGCTGCTGCGAGAACGATGTTGTCGCAACCAACGCTGCGCGACTTACTTGTTCACTACAAGACAGATATCCGAACAAACGTGTGCGACGCGTGCTACGACTGCCTCGCCGACACACTCTCCCAGCGACACAGTTTCTCGACCCATACCACACTTGATATCCTAAAGGTTCGAAGAGCACAGAGTGAAAGATACGAATCACCCTGCCGTAAGGCAAGCGAGCGTTTCCGACTATAGTAGGCGAGAATGCAAAGAAGCCAGTTTCTCGCGATAACAAATATATTGCCACGCCTGTACGCACCGTGACAGCTCGTCGCCGGCCAACGTCCCACCAGTCAAGCCCCAACGACACCTTCTTATCGTTCAGCCTTACGACCCTACACAATGTCCTGACTCCAGCTCACACCAACCTCCACCACTTCCCCAACACTCATAGGACTTTCCGCGATCATGAGAGCCCCCTTCAAGCAGCGCCAGCAACCAACCACCATCTCCAGAGCCCCGCTTCAGCAGGTCCCGTCCCGCTCACAAAGCGAAAACCATCGTCCATGAGCTCTAGAACGGGGCGAGGACTTNGTTGGCTCAGTGGTAAAGCGCCTCACTAGTAATGAGGAGATCGGGCGTTCGATTCGCCCACGAGGCATCAGTGCTTGTCCATCAGGATCTTATCTTTTAAGTTTGGTCCTTTTTGGTTGGCCATGGTGTTGTGCTGCGACTGCCCACAACATCGTTGGTGTAGAAGTAAACCGCCCATCGTCGCTGCGCTTTCATGTAAATGACCTTGGATCGCGTTGGGGATAGAGTCGTATGCGATTTTGTGAGCCGTTTNCACATACGACCATACCCATTGGAAAACTCGGGATCCCGTCCGCTCTCCCATAGATAAGCCAATGAGGGCAGTCTTATCTATGGGAGACTGTGTTCTGCTAACAAATCGGTGTGTGAAACGGAATGGGCCCACAATTTATCTTACGGTGCGACAAGCAGTGTCGAATTCTGTCCCCGCGCGCCGACCATGCCTGCCTCTCTCTACTAAATGCCCACCTGATTGCTATCTGCCGCTAGTTAGCTAACTTCTGGCCTGCTATTACACCAGTCCTGTCTCCAACAACGCTCGACTAGTGATAGCCAATTCCATTAAAACATAAAAAAAAAGAGGGTCACCTCCTATTAATGAAATTTCCCTTAGCTACTAAATACCTAGTGTGCCAGGGCCTACTTCAGTAACTAAGACTATAGATATAAACCATAGTGCTAGGTGTAACCAAGGAGCCAGTCCTAGCCTTAACTTAGCTTGTAAGGGGCTATATACTTACCACTAGGTCATGAGAGCATCTCCTAGGCCTAGGCTTTAACAATCCAGAACTATATCCTCTCTAGCCAGTTCCACAGCTTCACAATCAGCTACATCAGCTCAAGCCGGTCAATCTCCACCTTCCCAGACCAAATATCTATCTCCAAGAGCTTTATAAATTTGGGTTTTTTTGGTAAACTTATATCCCAGGAAGAGAGATACAAAAATCAGTGTATCAATATACAGCAGCAGAAACATCTTTGCGCTGAACCACCCAGGGAAGAACACGTCAAAGCCGTTGAACAGGGCCATCGTCTGAGAATTCTGCAAAAGGCTATTCCGGCACAACGTGGTAGAATCCAATGAAGGAAAAGGTACTTTTATTACTCATGATACAATCGCTAAATAAGTCCGGACCCCTGCCTCCCAAGCTACCCATGCTTAGCCGTATCCACGTTCACATGTTCCTCTCGTCTCCACTTCACGACCCGTCCAGCCTCCCTTCTTCTCATCACGAGCCTTCTCCTCATCGCGAAAACCTCCCGGCTGAATGTAGGGTACCAGCCAAACAAACCCGACGGTTTCCTTGGCAATCTCCTTCTGTCGAGAAACCGTCTGTACAACGTGCTGCGTGGCCTTGACGCCGTTGGGTAGTTTGAATATCTGGAGCTGACTCTTATTGTCCAGTCTTAGGCTTATCTTGTCGGTAGTGTCAGTGCAGAGGTTGCTAACCAGCACGTCATTGTCGACAAACTGCCGAAGATGGCCTGGCAGTTCAATGCCGTCAGCATGTAGCCTCTTGTTTCTCGAATTCCAAACAAGGTCGCGCCAGTTTTCGCCGTAGATCTCGCGGGCGTCACTGAGGAGATTGTTAGGGATTGCGACTTGAAGAACTGCTGCTTTGATAGGAGGCAAACGTTCAGCCTGGTATCGAGCGTACTTGAGGGCGACATCGTGGTGCTTCGTGAAGTAAAGAAGCGTGTTGCTGGCTGGGTGAAAATCCGTCGGTGCCGTGGAGTATAGTTTTCCGATTCGGAGGCCTTGAGCTTCGCTGATGCTATCTTGAATTCGTGCCTCGGAACCGCCTTTGTACATCATGGTGCGACCATCGATGGCCTCGGGGGGAGTGGGTGAAACTGTCGCAGGTGAAGGAAGACTGCCAGTGCCACTACTCGAAGATGCACCAGAGCGTTCCTGACGACCAGGAGGAAAACTACGACTGCTTGAAGATGCACCAGAGCGATCATGGCGACCAGGGCGGATAGCAGGCGTGGGCTTTTTGTTTTCATCGGGAGACTTGACGCGATCGATGGTGTTTGCTTTGCGAAGTTTCTCGATCCTTCTGCTGAGACCGGCAAGAAAGTCGAATGTTTCCTCGAGGTTGTCCAATGCCCACTCTTCAGCGCTCCGTGTGCGTCGAATGTCATTGAACTCTGGATTCATGATTCTTCTTTGCATGTCCTCCGAGATACCCATGTTATTGAGAGCTGCATTCCAGTCGTCATCGTCGTCAATGGCATTCAGTTCCATAGCCTTAGCCTTGATGTAATGACGGCCTGCTTGGATGACGAAATCTTGCTGGTCTTCTTGGTCACACCAATGACGCCAAATCCTGTCCGCAACGTCATTGTCGAAGCCCGCGAAGAGAAGAATCTCCTTGCTGTTGAGATCATCGGGAACATCGACGGTATCCTCAGAACTGGAGGAGCTTGAGTATGATGCCATGGAGATGGTACGGAAACCAGGTCCTCTCTTTGCTGGTGGAAAGTATGCCAGACTCGCAAGCGAGGCTTGTGAGAATGTTCGAGTCGGCATGGTTCCTTGATTGTAGAAGCAGTGCGGATTGGAGAAGGGAAAGAAAAAAAAAAGTTGGTTGTCAGAGAAAGAATTTAAGAAGATTATATGTCAAAAGAAGACAGTCACGCGACTTTCAAAAGGTGATGCAAAGCTATCTCCGGTACCTTCTGCAGCGTGATTCACACCTCAAGGTTTTCAACAACCATTGTTGTAGAGAACAATAGGGTCAGGTGACTTTTAAGTGATTCACCCCGTTGCTTCCAATACCTTGGCTCTAGGCCGATTGACAACATATTTCTAGTGACGAGCAATCAGTTTCTGTGATCGACTGAGACTTCCGGAATAGACTCGCCCCTTGCCTTGTCCTTGAAGTGGACCAACTTGCACAATATACTTTTGTGGCCTCGTTGAGCGGAGCGCTTGAGGATCCCTGCCCAGGCAAATGGACGTTGGCGCTGTACCTCAGGAGGACTTCCATCATCTCAGTGATTCCCATAGTTCTATAGTCAAGTTTATCTACTGCTACTAGTAGTGGGACTAAGCTAGCACCCATTACCAACCCTCCTATGCGCCAACAGACTATTTGGCTGCCTGAGCATACTTACACACAGAACCATATGGCCTGCCTTGCCAAGGTAGGCAGCGCTAAGAAGAGGGGAAAAGGGGGCGAGGGCAGGTGATGGTGCGGATTTAAGAACTGAAATCCTGTTAGTGACTTCCTATTTTCCAGAAGTAGGATAAGTAGAGGGAGGGGGAGTGTACGTATCTAAACGCTATTTACTACAGTCAGTACAGTTTGACACGGGAAAAACGGAGGAACGCCGTTTCGCTCGGGATTTATTTTGTTCCGTACAATGGGGCCAAGATGGGAGCTTTGCCTTCTGATGATGGAAGTGTCATGCTTCACATTCAGGACGTCAAGGTTCTCACAGCTAAGACTTCATGAGGGCCGGACTAGTAGTTGGGTCGGTGACGACCAGCGAACACCTGGAGTTGTATGTTTTCTTTTTCTTTTCTTTTTTTTCTTTTTTGTAGTCATATTGGCTGTCTTCTCCGTTGCGTGGTGTTGTATGGTGCAAGTCTAGGCCAACCTACCATCACTCGTTATGATATAGCGAAAAAGAGACAGTAGTAATCGCGCGAGAGCGACTTGCTCCGTCCGGTTGATGGTTGATGGATGAGCGCTCTTTGACTTGCTCTCACTTCAATACCTACACTAGAGTGTGTGTGCCTCAAGTCCCGATCTTGCCAGTGACAACCGCTCCCCCATCCTGCTCGCTCGTTGGCGTATTTAATATTGAATAGTTAACGGAAGGACGAGCGGGATAATGGGTGAGTCCAAACTCTGGACAAAACGACTACCTTGGTCCCGCCTGTTCTGGCAGCAAACAGCTGGACAAGACTGGCTACCTCGTTCTCTGGCATCACGGCGGCCTGTTCCCATGTTAGTATTGGACAGGCAAAGTAACGAACCAGTGACGCTGATGAAACCACTCGTCAAGGATAGTGAGCTTACAAGCAACATGCTTTGTTAGGGCATACACTCGATGATCAGTTGTTGGTCGAGTCAACAACCTTTGTCAGTCATGATGGTGCCTCGTTCATGCATTCATTCACCTGGGGCAGAAGGACATGTGGACTGTCAAAGAAGCCCTCACCTTCAAAGGCACTTGGGCATCGTACCCAAGCGCCTATTCCGAAACTCGAATCATGCTAACGCAGACCGTTGTTATTCGCCACGACCGACAGATCCAGTGTTCTGGGCATTGTGATATTCCCCTACATGCGCCCGGCGGCGCGTCTGCCGACGAAGCTGTAATGGCTCTCTCGCAACCATGTGTTGGGCACTGCGACTCGGAAATCATAGATACTTTTACTAGAAAAGAAGAAACAACAGGATTCGACTTGGTCATCCCTAAGGGCACATCTCGACTTGACCTGAGATGCACGCCTGAAGGATACGTTGCGGATCAGTCATTGTCGAGTCTTTCGACCTGCAAGAAGCCAAACACAGACACCATTTGGACAGAAAGGAAAAGCTGCGCGAGTTTCAGGATAACAATTACTATACCACTTGACTGTGTGCTACCTGATGTGGGGGGTGGCCTGGCTATATATATATCTGTGCCTGAACTGGTTCCATGAATTCCTCTTATAACCATCTCCATGAACCAAAAACACACAGAGGAATCAACTCTCAAGGTTCCAGGAAATTTGTAAAAGCATCACTTTAATCACTGATTTCATATCCACTTCTCCATCGAATTCGCCACCATCCCAACAGCAATCCCAGTTTCCGTCGAGGCATGTACTCATGATTGACTGAGGGCGAGAGAAGGGGCCGGCACTTGGCTACGAGTATCGCGGTCTCAGAGGTCATACTACAACCCTCTCCAAGTCTCAGATTTCTACCTCCCACAAGGAAGCAGAAGGCAGGTGAGATGTGGAAGACGCGCCACGGCAGCCAGCCACCAAGCCCAAACACCAAGCCTAGCCTCGGGCAGAGTCTCACGCGAGGTAAACCCCCCGCAGAGCCGTGTCTAGGACCAGGCAGGGATAGATGAGCTCCCCTTCCACATACAACACTGAGACCGTTGGGTGGGTTGTCTGAGATGGTATACTCCCTGTCTTCCGCTCCAATCGCATCGCATCCGTCATCGAGTCTCTCGACCGGCGTCAGTGTGGACCAAGACAATGTTCATTTTCCACGAGATACCCCCCAGTCTCCCAGAAACAAAGAATTTTGTACGTCACGGGACAGCAAGATTTGATCAAGGCCAGTTTTCCTAACTGGTCTTGTTGCACTATGATTTGGTATGATACAAATCGGCTTGCCATCATCTGTCTTCCCTCCCTTCGTCCCCCTTTCGTCGTCTTTTTGGCGCAAAGTCAACCGACCAACCAGCGCGAGCCGATGGGGCATCATGAATCCCAAAACCGGCCGCCCAATATGTTCCGTTCTTTTGTATGTAAAGTGCTTCGGGGTATCTGTTGGTACACAAATATAGTGCGACAAAGGAAAATTGGAGAGGCCAAAAAACGTAGAAAAAGTGAAAGCATTGTTGCAGAACTCCTCCGTTTTTTGTTCACAAGGGAGAAGATGACTCGCCGATGTCGTTTCGTGCCGTTCCGATAGGCCGGATTTAACACAAAAGAGAAAACGCCGTGGTTCCGACTGATCCTTATCCGAGTTTGTTTCCCGTGCCATGCAGAAGGAAAAAAAAATCAACATGTTTGTGTGGGAGTGTATGAGGTTTTGAAAAAGAAAAAGAGGTTGTGTCCTTGAGTGGTGATGTCGGTTCGATACCGGCGCAACGTCCAGGCTGCGACGGGAGATCCAGTCTGCTGGGGTTAAAACAGAAATTACGTCGTAATGTTGTATTTGTCGTACTAGATGGTGTGGTTATCCACCGTCCGCAGGCAACTCGATTCCGCTGTCACGGTCCTGAGGCTCCTTGCTCCATTGCACGGTTAGACTCCTTGGGGACTCCAGGGGACTGCTCGGCACGGAGATGTCACCGATGGGTTCCTGCACCTCGTCCCCATTGTCGTTGTCGTCTTCGTATTGCGGATGGAGCACTCGTGGGGGAAGAGGCATCTCAACATCGCTCGGTCGAACGCTGTATTCCAACGCCTTCTTCCCCTCCTTGATGAGCTCCTCGGTCCAGTTCAAGCATCTCTTGATGCTTTGGTTGATCTTTTGGCTGTCAACAAGCAACTCTCTGTGCTTGGTGAGGTCTAGCCGCAGGCGTTTCTCGTCTCGGGTCCTACGGCGTGTATGCCGATCCACATCAGGATTGGGACTTGCGGCAGACGTTGAATCAGTCTCGGAGAGCTCCGACGACTCGAACATGGAGTCATCGAGATCTTCAAAGTCGTTTCCTGCATCTTCTTCCTCGCTCAGATCTGACAAGTCCAGCCCCTCGATACCAAGTCCTCCTGCGGCCCCGTCTGAAGGGTTGCGTGAGGGCGCGAGGCTGGATGCGCCTGAAGGCACCGAGAGCCGACCTGATCGTGAAAGCCTCTTGTACCTCCTGATCTCTGCCGTCTGTTTCCTCAACTGCCTCTCGAGTGACCTGTTGATGGCCTCCAAAGAAGCATTGGTAATCTCCAAGTCCTGGACCTTGCGCTCTCGTCTCGCATTGACGACCATGTCGTTCAACGGATCGCCATGCGTTGACTTGGTCGGACTGTGAAGGCCATCCAAGTCCTTGGATTCATCGCCTGAGCCCTGAACCTCGTCTCCCTCGTCCTCCTCCGCCTCTTCATCGAGATCCTCTGCTGCTTGTATTATGGACGCAATGGTGACGGGCTGGTTAGGAAAGAAACTCGGTATCGTGGGTGACGGCATCTCGGAGGGGGTCGAAGACTGCGAGTTCATAAATCTGGACATGATCATGGCATCAGTCGGTGGGTTCTCCGAGCCAACGTGGCTGGCCACTTGTGAATGTGTATCAGTGCTGGTTCTGCGTTTGTGCGGCGGTGGTGCCAATGGCGGCGGACTTGTCATCTGGGCTCGGGCCACGGCATGAGGCGGCAGGTTATTACTATTCTTCAACATCGGTGCAGCCGTCAAGGGCACCGGTCTATTTGGTGAAAGTGGCCGTTGCGCCATGGGGAAGCCGCCAGCTGAGCCTGCGGATGTCCGTGGGAGCTTGCCAGATGTTGACGTGACCGACCCAGCGGCCGAGGCAGCCGACGAGGGTCGGAAACCGGGCTGTAGATCCGGGGCTCCATTCGCGTAGAAGAACTTGCTGGATTGCGGCTCGGGCGTGGGCGCAAGAGACGGCGAGAGAGACGGTGCAAGCGACGGCGCCAGCACTGGTGTAAATCCTAAGCCCGGCGACGTAGGCCTATTCTTCTCGACAGCATTGCCATTGGCGTACATGAAGGTTGAATTTCGTTGCGAGGCAGCAGCCATGGGTTTTGGCTGAGATTTGAGTTGGGCTTTGGGTTGGGACGCAACCTGGGCATTCTGTGCTTCGCTGGCGTAGAAGAACTTGGACTCGGTGGCATCGTGCCGACTGCTGACGGTAGAGGGTGGGCTGAATGTGACGACTTGCCGTCTCGGGGGATCGGCCAAGTGGGTTGGTTTACGCTCCCAATCTGCATCTCTCTCAGGGTTCGGGGTACCGTTCGGAGTGCCGTTCGGGGTTGTATTGGCGCTATTGACTCGGCTCTGGCGACTGCCGGACCGTGGGGTGATATTTGTTGTGGCCAGGAATGGCGCCGGGCTCGTCAAGTCATCCCTCGCGAGGCCAGCGGTCGCATGTTGGGCCTGGTGGTGGTTGCTATTATTCGAATTGTCGTTGCGGCGACGGCCCAAGGGGGGCACGACGGGGGTCGGTTTCGCAGCGACTTTTGGAGTAAGGGGGGCTCTTCCGATTGCCTTGGGGCCGAGGGAGGGCAACGGGGGTTGGCGGGTGGTTGTGCTGCCCCCTTTCTCGTAGGGGGGCATCGTGGGCGTGGAGGAGGTGGAGGGAAAAGCTGATGATGATGTTGGCGAAGGCGTGGGCGACGGCTTCACTCGCGCGGAGTCTGTTGGATGGGAGGGGCTCAGGACATTTTGGTCTCGGTTTCGGAGGGGAGTGCGCGAGCTGGAGGGCAGGGTAGGGTGCTGTCGTCGCGAGGATGCTGGAGTTGGGGTTGGGGCTGGTGATGCGAATGAAGTGGTTGTTCGAGGTGAGGGCAACGGCGAGGACGAGGTTGTGTTTTGGTTGGAGGAGAGGGTTGTTGTTTTGGTGGTATTAGCCGATGCGGTGGTTGTGGTGGATGTTGCGGTGGGAGCAGTTGTAGTAACAGAGCTACGGACAGGCGTCGGTGTGGGCGTAGGCGTGCGAGTGTTGGGTGTGCTGCGTCGGGGCCCGGTTGTCGTTGGTGGGCCAGTGGGCTTTGGTGCTGCAGGAGTCGTCGTGGTAGCGGTGGGATGGCTATGCGTGCCTCGACATTGAGCGACCGTGGGCTTGCGATTTGCGGTGACGGCGGCCGACGGTGAAGGTGACGAGGAGGAATTCGGCGGTCGTCCGTGTGATGAGGACGAAGACGGAGCAGGAGAAGAGAAGGAAGATGAGGACGAGGATGCTGCAGTGCTGGTGGTAGCGGGGTTGTTGCGGGTGGCAGGCGTGATGGATGGCCTGATGTTCCTTTTTGGTCGGGACGAGTCGGGCGGCCTGTTTTTCTGCTGGACAGGTTTTTGGTGGTGCTGGTGGTGTTTGGGGGTGGATTGTGGCGCCAATGGTTGTGGTGGTGTCGATGTTGTTAGATCATGTCTTGGTTTTTGGCTTGGTGAAGATGTTGAAGAGGATTGGGATGCAACTGTCGACAGGTTACTGCACGTCGACGGCGCGGTGCAGTTCGCGGTGGTGCCCATGGAGGCGAGCGACCGCATTTTTTCGGTGTCCGGGTCCTGCAGTTTACCATTCCATCAGGTCTAGTTCTGCGTCAGCTTCTGCATCTGCAAGCGCCGTACAGCAAGTAAGGTACCTACACCTCTATCTACCTTACCTCTGGCAGGCCGGGTACTAGAGCCTAAAAAGTGAATGTCTCGATGGTCGACGGCGGCTTCTTAGTGGACAGCATGGCCGGGAAACCAACCCAAGGTTACTCTTAGCACATTGGACGAACCCGGGCGTCCCCTGAATGATGAATGTTGAATTGTGTCTGCCCCCGCTGGGACGGTCCCTGATTTCCCTGGGATCTTCCCTTGGTGAATCTGTAAATAAACCTGGGCCAAATTACCGACTGCGGTGTGTGGGCTTTTCTGGGTCTTAAGGACTTTGTGTGAGGGGTTGTCGAAGAGCCTGTAATTCCGCTAGGTGACCCGATACGGGACGTCGAATGTCGCTAGATAGCAATAGAGTAAAAAAAAAGGGTAGATTAAGATACGGTGAGAGTAAGAGGGTAGAGAGTCGGTGAAGCTAGGCCGAGGTCGATTGAGTCGTGAGTTGAACGGAACGAACAAAGATATGTTTCACTTGTCTGTCGGTCACTCTCTTTCTCTGAGTCGTCGTCGTTATTTTTTTCCCCTGTCTCTCAAACAAAATGACTCGACTTCAAACGTCCCAGTTGAAACATGGAAAAGTCAACGAGACTGAGGGCGTAGATCGGATGAGGTATTGATGTGTGTCGTAAATGTGAGGAGAGGAAAAAGGAATCAAGTCCAACATGTCATCCAATTCAACAAACCAAGGGAAGAAAAACGGAAAATGACATCGGTTCATCATCAGGACTCTTCTTGTTCTTCTCTCTTTCCCACCACATCCATCATGCGGACGACCACCGTACCCATCAATATCCATCATTCATCTCGATTGGCATTTGTTTATTCATGCGTCGTCGCGACTGAGCTGTTTCGACGTGCACGCGAACCCGCACCCTGCTTGGGACAGCCCAATCCTTGCTTTTGATCCCATCTCCTGTCCAGTAGGAACTGTCCGTTTTTTCTTCACTTCCTCGTTATGCTCTGCTTTATTTTTGTTTTGTTTTTTTTTATTTTTTTCTAGCCCTATCTCGTTTACTTCTCTTTCCCTTCCCATCTTCCCCCCTGCCCTGCATCCCCAGGGGGGGTATATGGCGTTGGTTGCCCGGCCGCCTCGCACACACTCACGGCTCTTTAGCGCGAGTACGTACCTTGTGTCTCTCCTCGACAGTTCTCTTCTTGGTGCGTCATTGCTGATCTTGACAAGACCCCGCCAGATGTGGATACCTGTGCACCCTGGTCGCTTAGCAGCCGTTGCTTAAGTCTTTGACTTTACCCTTCCCGCCTGACCACTCCAGCTGCCGGGCACCTCGGGAGAATTGACAGACGCGGGAAACGTTGCCAGCTGACAAAGAATCCCATCCATCGCAAAGAGGCTGCTCGACATCACCAACTCCTGAACTACGCTCCCTTTAACACCTCCGCCGAAAGTCGCAGCTGATAACTCCAGCACCATTCTTTTCCTTTTCCTCCCCTCCTACATTCTCTTGAAAGCCCTCTCTGTCAAAGTACGCTTCGGCCGCTCCGGCCCCTGCCATCATGGGCTACATCGGCGTCTCCCTCATTGTCGCCTCCGTCGTCTGGGTCATCGTTGCCCCTCCCCCATGGATACATCCCTTCATGCCGCACTTCCTCCTCGCCTGGAGAAACATCACGCCCCCGCGATCGCTACCGCCGCCCCCTTCAGACCGAAAATCCTCGGCGCAAGCCGATCCTGCGCCTGAATCGTCAAAGAGCGAGAAGCCCAATGCTCCGCCAACACTCAACCTCCCCCCCGAAGAACCCGCCCGCGCTTCGGCCCCCTCAGACTGCGTCGCAATGCCTCCTCCCCCTCCTCCTCCGACAATCCAAGCCCCCTCCTCGGTGCCTCCTCCCGTAATAGCTGAGCCCGACGAGCAGATAACGCCCAAAGCCAACCCCGCCAACCCCTCCGCCCCCGTCCCGTCCTTCTCCCTCGAGGGCCCCTCTCAGCCATCCTCCCTCGGCGCGACCCCCTCCGTCGCCGCAGCATCCCGAGGAAGCATGCCTCCTCCTCCGCTGCGAACCAACAACAACATGCCGCCGCCCCCAGCGCCTTCCCGTGGTCCAGCACCCCCCCGCCTCGCCGCCTTCCCGGCGATGGACTCCCCCCAACGCGCCCGCCCCGTCCCAAACCGCGCCCCCCCCGCAGCGACATCCTCTCTGGCGCCGCCGCCGACACACTCCGCCAAGGCACCCAAGCCGAGCCGCAAAGTCATCCTGACTCCGGGCCACTCCCCCCTCGACTGGGCCCGCATCTCCGGCCCCAACGCCGACTTGCGCAACCTGCCCGCCAATACCCCCTATCTCAAGGTCACGCCCTCAATGCTCAAGAAGATGACGGGCCGCAAGGGCAAGGACGCCTGGATGGCGCTGGGCGGCCGCGTATACAACATCACGCCCTACCTGCCCTACCACCCGGCCGGCGAGCCCGAGTTGCTCCGCGGCGCAGCGCGGGACGGCACGAAACTCTTCGGAGAGATCCATCCCTGGGTCAACTACGAGACCATGCTGTCAGCTTGTCTCGTCGGGTTGTTGGTCGACGAGGACGAGGGCACCCAGCCGAGCGCGATGGACGAGATGGACTGATTTTTCACCGCCCGCGTTTCGACTACGAAGTTTTAGGAAGCATGGATGTGCGGGAGAAATGGTACATATTCAACCGGCTGAGCCGCCCACATGCAAATTACAGATAGAGTGATACCCCTTTAATAGAACGCAACGCCTACGGCGAACAGAGTCATACATCGTTCAACGTTCATCTTCGCTCTCCTCCTTAACGCCTTCGGCCAAACTTGAACTTGAGCTCATCCTCGCTGTCGTCGCTGTCCGCGACCTCGATGGCCTTCCGGGTGGCCCTGGGCTTCTTTGCGGGCGGCTCCTTGGCCGGGGCCGGCGCCGCCCTCTTTCCTCTCGTCTGTCTTTGCGACTGACTCTGCGTGGTGTTCTGTGACTGCGTTGTTGCTGCCCGGGTACTCCTCGTCGACCTCGAAGCTGGCGTCGGTTCGGTTTCAGGTTTGGGTTCGGGCTCAGGCCGAGATTCTGATATGGGCTGTTCATCCTCGTCACTGTCGTCGCTGAGGACGATGCGCTGCTGTCGCGACGCAGGCGTCGGAGCCGTAGAGTCTTTCTGATTTGTTCCGCTCTTCTGGCTTTCGTTGCCTTTTTTGTTCCGCTCGCCGTCGCCCTCGAGCCAGTAATCGTCCCCGATGCCGTACTCCTTCGCCTTGGCCTGCGTCAGAGGCACAATGACCTTTTGCGGAGGCCGTCCCGTGACTTCGCCCCGTGGCCTGAAGCGTTTGAAGTTCTTTCGTCCGTTCCAGCGCGGATCCCATCTACCATTTTCGGTGTCTTGGTCCTGCCTTCGCCCAGCACTTGGCTGCCGCACTGGCATTTCCTCGACGATATGCAGTCGACGGATCTCGCTGAGATCAACATCGTCGGGTAGGTTGGCCAGGTTCTCTTTCTCCGCCTTGGCGCGGGCTTCCATCTCTTCGCGCCGTTGGCGGGCGACGTCGAGGACGTCAATCTCCTTCTTGACCTTCTTCACCTTGAGTGCGGGCTTCGGTTCTGGCGCTTTCGGCGGCTCGGGCGACTTTTGACGGGGGACGGGCTCCTCACCGGCTGCGATACGTCGTCTCTTTACTGCTGCCGCAGTTGGGATGATGTCTTCCATGCCATCATCAACCTGTGCCGCAGGGCGCTTTCTCTGAGATCGACTATTGCCCTCTGCTTGCTGCGATGATTCTGGTATCTCATCGATCGGGGGTGCTTCCTGCGAGACAAACAGCCCCTCCTCGGGTTCCGCGCTAGCAGGAAAGCTCTCTGTCACAGCGGGAGTAGTCTCCTCGTCGTCATCGTCGGCGTCAAATCCAGCAAAGCGCCTCGTGGGTGCCCGGCGAACCCGAGGTCGACCGACAGTGGGCTTGGTCGACTCCTGCGGCGTGCTTTGGGCTTGGGAGCTCGCCGGTTGGTCGACATCCATCGCGTTTGTGTCATTATTGATTGACGCTTGCGGCGCACTAATTGCAGACCCTTCAGTGGGGTCGACTTCCAGGGGCCGACGTAGAATGCTGGCGTCTTTTATAAGGATAGCCTCGAGAAACTCGTTTTGCTCGATGGGCCGATGGTCTAGGCGGAGGGACACTTGCGTGAAGAAGTCGGCATACCAGTCAACTGCATCCCCCTTGTTAGGGGTATAGCGGACAACAACCACACCTCGTCCCTCGCTGCCGTCTTCAAACGAGCCGAGACCCTTCTCCCCCGCTTCCGTCTTGACAAAGAGGACAAAGTCATCCACCGTAGTCTCTTTGGGTTTGACACGCGTGTAGAGGGCTTTACCCTTCGCGTTCGTGATCGGGGCCAGCAATGTGTCGAATTGATTCTTGTCGTAGAAAATGAATGTGTAGCCGTCAAATATCTCCTGGCGGGCTTCGTCTGGCGCGTACGCAGACGGCGGGCGCTCTACAGGCTCACCGCCACGGGGAGGCAGATGTTTCAAGGCGTCTGGCCAGCAACCGTCAAAGTCGTCTTCTAGGGGACATTTACCGGTGGCATCTGAGTCTTCAGAAACCGTAGCTGCCGTCAGAATGGCGTCCACAAATGAATCGGTGACAATATATTTTCCATTAATTAGAGCTTGTAGGCCCTTGGACGTGTTGCGCTTCTTCGTTACCACGTGGGTCGTGTACTGAATGTTGTAGTCCGACGTCAGCTTGATGTCGAGCTGCTCGAGGTCGGCGCGGAGTCGCGTGAAAGGGTCGGCTTGCAGTTCCCGACTTGAGAAGCTGAACGTCAGCACTACTGGATACCATGACAAACTAGCGAGCAATCAGCAGATTGTCCGCATCTTGCGCCGGCAACTTGTCGCACCGAAATAAATCAGGGCAGCCACCCATCTTGATCTCCACTGCAGGGTCCGTGACCACATGTTTTTTATTCTTATATTTGTGTCCGTTGACGGTCGTCCCGGTCTTGGTACCGAGGTCTTCAATCGTCACGGTCGACCGACGTGATAGGTGTCCCTGCGTAGCGTGTCAACAGGCGTGTGCCGGATCGTGTATAGGGAGAGCGCACGCTGTCGCCATCGTCGACGCCGACTTCAATGGTCAGATGTTTGCGTGAGATAGTCTTGTGGGAGATTGCGAGTTGACCCGCTGGAGGCGTCAGTAAGGATAATTGGCAGAGAACAGAGAGACCGAAACATACCTTCCGAGACAGTCCGACCGAAAAGATAACGCTTCCCGGGTCGCAGCCAAAGGCGCCGACCTGCGCGTCAATCGCGTCAGCGGTCGCGTTCATTTGAAATGGGGTGTAGGTCGAGAAGCTACCCTGGAAGACGTCTGCGTCGGTCTCCAAAATCCACATTGCGATCCCGCTTTCCGATTCCTAGAAGAAACAGGCGCAGAATCGTGCGCAACGTGTGGTGTGGCCGCGATGGGCAATGCCGGCCGTCGTGATGGGGCTGAGGGTACGGGAAAGAAGTTTCGCGCGGTGTTCACCGGCGCGCTCGTCAGAATTGCGGGAAAATGACGCCCGATCACGTGGCCACTCACAGGCATCAACGAACAAAAGACGTAACGTAGACAACGCCGTGTTCCCTAGTCACCGAGAAGGAAGAGAAACTTGAAGTAAAGAAGCATATTTCACTTTTACACATAACATTCCAAGCACGACTGGCGGGGGACATCGTTTACAGGTATCCGACAAGATAGCCATCCTCGGAGATGGCCCGCCTGATCGAACTTGGGCTTCAAGCTACAACACACAATTATTATCCAATAAATTGTTTCTGTGACTTGATTTTCATGGGTTGCGGTGTCACCGCTCTCTCAGCTCCGTCACTGATCATGACACCCAAAATCCAACAGTTGATGAGGAAGAATCCAACCGATGACGCGAATAGTCCGGGGAAGAACGTGCTGTTTCCCAGAAATTCCAGCTGGAAGCCTTGCTGTAACCATGCTGCCTGCGATACAATCCACAAACCGAGCGCAGCCACTCCCAGCTTCGGACTCTTGAGGAACAGGGAGTCAGGGAGGTAGGTAGGCAGGAACACCATGTACCAAAGGAAATACTGGCCAGATGTTAGCAACAGTCCCGTTATCTTTTAAGAAAAGAGACACGTACCTGGCTGGTGCACACCTTGTTGAACGTGACAAAGGCAAACGTCTGAGCCATCATGGACGTTGCAAGGTCCTTCTTGGCGAGAACCAGGGGGATGAGCACCGTCGAGAGCAGGATCTGGGGCAGGAATGCAACAGACTCAATGCGGAACGTCGCTGACGACGGAAACGCAGACGTTAGATACAGGAGGATGTTGTATGGACTGAAGTTGTGCCGGTGGTCGATCCTTGTAACATGGTGGAAGTACGTGTGGACGAGAAATGGAGTGCCATAACTAGATGACTGTCAGTCAAGATCCAGACAGCAGGCTTGGATTTCTCACATGGAAAACATAGCAATGTTTAGACCCATGAACGTGGCAAGGCTGATGACAGCTAGCCGAATCCTATCAGGGTTCAGAAACTTGACGATAACCTCTCCAAACGTCTTCTTAGCAACCTCCGCCAGTCTCCCCCTGCCAAGGGCCTCATCGTCCATCCACCATACAATGGCCGGCGCGTAGATGAAGGGATAGATCTTGAAGTGAACGCCAAAGCCAAGCAGCAAGCCAGCGAGTGTTGTTCGCCTCTCAAGCACAGCCCAGAGCAGGGCCATGACCATAACGCCGAGCAAGCCTTCCGAACTGCCACGCGTGCTGATGGTTGCGACCATGGGGTTCAGGAGCCAGATGCCGGCAAACTTCAGCGCCCTCGGCTCATCCAGGCCGCGGCCCTTCAATATGCAAACGATAAGCCATCCAGCCAGTAAGTCGGCAGCGGCGAAAATGGCCTTTCCAAACGAGAACCACCCTTGCCAAGCTGTAGGCACTAGCATCCACGCCAGCAGCGGCGTGTACCGGTACGTTTCACGGTCATAGGGCGAGCGGCCCTGCGCTGTGAAACGGGCAGCATCGGTGAAGACCAAATAGTCGATGTCGGTGTACTTGACGGCTGAATTGGCGTCCTGCCAAAGGCCGTAGAAGAGCATGGCCACGCGAAGGAGAGCGGCGGCGCCGAAGAGCGGCACGGGCCGGAAGAGGGCATCGAGACCGGCCATGATGAGATCTCGCTGTTTCGTCTTCAGCAATGCTCCTTATTTGGGTGTTTTTACGTTGTTACACAAGGCTGGCTTCCATGGAATAGCCTCATGGACATGGACGCCAATGATCTCAAGCCGAATTTTAGGGTCGTGGTTGAGCATCATCCGTACTTGCCATGATGGGAAATTGGAGTGACGTGGGCAGAACCAGCCAGCCCCTGGGTTGAGAGGTACGTACCGGCAGTGCCCTTTCGGGCTGCATTCCACTCACCCTCACACCCCGGGGTGGGAGGTCTCGGCAGTCGACCCCACTAAATTCAATTCTGACCACCACGGCCCTGGCCAAGCATATCCAACGTCAGAATCCAATACCGTCATTCAAGTCCATTTTGAGGCCCCTGACGTCCACCAAGCATCAACAACCGCACGAAGACATAATGTCCAAGAGAGACAGAGACGGAAACATGCGGTTCAATGAGCCAAAGCAGAAGCCTGCTGCACCTGAGTCGCAGTTCACCCCCATGTTCCTGAAGTTCCGCGACGAGCTTGATGAGCATCACGATCGCAGAGAGCGTATTGTCAAGGCATCTAGAGATGTGACTGCTTTAAGCAAGAAGATGTGAGAACACACATCTGTTATTCTGTACAATGACATCAAAAGCTAACGTACCATCAGCATCTTCACTTGCCAACGGTGAGTTTTTCTCTACATTTCATAGCCACCCTTAGGGTTGCAGCTGCTGACACGCTTATAGAGTCAACAAGCTCGGTCAGCTGCCTGCCTTTGCACAGAAGGACATAACCACTCGCATGGAAGATATCAAGACGATTCTTGGTTCGATCGAGAAGGATACCCAGGGTATCAACCGCTACCGCTACGCCAACTCCCTTCGTTGCTTAGAGGAGCTTGTTGAAGCCCTGTCCTTCTCCCACTACCTCGAAACCCAGACTCTCATCAGCCTCGAAGATACCACTAAAAAAGTACCGGCCAACGTCTCAATCACCGAGAACGACTACATGTACGGCCTCTTTGACCTTTTCGGCGAGATGATGCGTTTCGCCACCGTCACGACCGCTCAAACAGGCCAACTGGCCGGAGTCGAGGGTCGTAACATCCTCATGGACATTCACGAGCTAAGCAGCTGCTTCGAAATCCTTCCGGAGATTCCGACAAAGGACTTCAGAGGAAAGATGGAGGTCATGCGCACGTCGGTGCGGAAGGTAGAGAAGTTGGGCTACGGTCTAGCGATTCGGGGGACGGAGAGGCCCAAAGGATGGGTGCCTGATATGAAAGAGGACTTTGATCCTTCTTTTTTCGAGTGATGGAACCAAGAAATGTTGAGGTATTGATTGAAGAAGGTCTGAAACGAAGCATGGCGGAAAATGACAAACTTGGACAATAAGTATGCTGTAACAGGCTGGACGGTCAGACCAATTGTCTAACAGGAATTTGACCAACTTGTGGTCTCAAGTCATCTGTCTCTCAGTCATAAGAACAATGAAGCAACACTGACAGTACGTTAAAGAGGCCCTTTTGACGATTTTTATACTTCATTTCCTTGGAGTGCTCAGGACCTTGTAGTCGACCATTTTCATACACCCTTTGTCCTATATCCTCTTTTATAGCATAAGCCTCTCGGAAGCACTGTATGCCTTACCGATCACCGTTGCTAATGGCATGAAAGTACACTACTTAACAAGACCATGATCATGATGCCTTGCCCTCTTCCTCTGATCTCGATATAACGCCAGATCTTCCCGTCGAAACTATCATTTCGAATATTAGACATAGGTACGCATTAAGCCACTTCTCAAGAAACCATTCTCAACCCACCGTTACCATGCCACATTAAGAAAGACTAACCATTAATTGAACTCCAGAGTCATTTTCTGGCAGAACACGCTCCAAATATCGATAACCAACTCAATCATCATTTGAAGAAAACAACATAGAAGCTGCAGGACTCGCACTTAGCGTTGTGGGACTTCTCCCGCTAATCAAGGAGTATCTCAAACTGACAAGCAATCATATTAGCCCTTCCCGGCACGGTACTACTAAATTACGCCGCATTATGCTCAGGCTCACTCAAATCTTCAGAGCAATCAGCATACTGCTCCCACTCTCCGATTTACCTCAATCAGCTGGACAACTTCTCAAACAAGAACGGATCGAGGGTCTCAAAGAAGCCAAGCGGAAATGTAAGGACGCACTCCCCATCGTCAACAAATACCTCACAGAACCGAACTTTCTCAAAAAGTACTCAAAGGGCGCCAAATTCAATAAAGCACTGGAAACACAACTGAAGGCCCTCAAAGACGCAAAGGAGCTCTTCCTGCTTACAGTACATGCCAATCAGGAGTAAGCACATTAACGGTTCTCCAAGTACGCGTTTCGTTCCACAGCTAACTGTTTACAGGCTCATCGTAGCTAAGACAAACAAGTATCTCCGCCACGTAGGCAAGGTGGTCGAGGATATTCGCGATAACCTTGGCACCGTGGGCAGACGGATCCAGAATGTACATGTCGCTGTACGGGCGAATGCCAAGAAGTTGAATGATGTTCAATCTCGTCTCAACAGACAGGAAGATGCCCAGAACCGGCGCATAATTCTTGATTGGGTTTCGTCCCGGTGCTTCTCTTCTACGCACGCCGATCTTCTCAACCGGCGCCAGCCAGGGACCGGTCAATGGTTTCTGGAATCACAGAACTTTCAAACGTGGGTGCACTCGCCCGAGCCAGCCGCCAAGACAATATTCTGCCCCGGTCATCCAGGGGCAGGGAAGACAATCATCGCAGCAACTGTGATTGACAGCACCATCACAATGTTCCAAGACCAGAAAACCTTCGCCATCGCTTACGTCTACTGCAACTACAAAAACCGTGAACTTGATACGCCCGAATCGCTTCTCCGGTGTATTCTGCGGCAAATTCTCAGTTTTCTAACCTCTTTACCCGACACCTTGATCGAAATGCACAAAACAAAGGCGGCCCTCACAACTGAATCTGTCAGAAAGCTAATAAAAGAGTCTGCTACAAAATGCTCGAGTTCTTTTGTTATCATTGATGCCCTGGATGAGTCTACAATCAGTGGTCCCAACCAATTTGGGCAATTTCCTACAGAGATGAACACTTTGAGGTCAAACGACCAGCTCAAATTATTTGTCACTTCCCGGTACGTACCAGATATTGTAAATAACTTCGAAGGATGCTTGTCTGAAACAATCACGGCAAGACAAGAAGACTTGGCTGCATATCTTCAAGCACGCCTAGAAGGGTTTTATGGATGTCTTCAAGAGAACCAGGAACTCCGCGACCACGTCAGCGCAATGATCTCTGGTGCCGTCAATGGAATGTAAGTCTACACAAAACAGCGCACGTCAATGCGAAAATGAACTGACGGACAGTGAGGCAGGTTCCTCTTGGCTGAGATTTACCTTCAATCATTAGAAGACAAACTCACAGTGTTTCATGTCAAAGAGGCGCTAAGTCATTTCATGGATGAAGTGGCAAGCTCTCGATTGGAGAGAAACGAAGACGAGTGGAAGAACGAGCTTCTACGTCGCGCCTATGGACAAGCCATGGAGCGCATCGACGAACAAAGGCCAGGTTTTCGGAGATTGGCGTACGAAGCCCTGAAATGGATTACCCACGCGAACAGACCCCTCAGGACAAGAGAACTTGAGGAAGCGCTTGCATTGCAACCGGACAGTACGGAGCTGAATCAGGATAGACTTCCTGGTATCAAAGCTATCCTCGCATCGTGCGCTGGCCTCATCATCGAGGACAAGGAGTCGGACGTCGTTCGTCTGGTTCACGCCACCACACAGGAATTTTTCGAGCAGAGTGACAATCGCAAAAAATGGTTTCCACGGGCAGACTTTGAAATCAGCGGAATTTGCGCTGTCTCCATGTTGGCATTTCGGCAGTCAAGATATCTCGTCGAAAGCGAGCTTCTTGAATACGCGGAACTGTACTGGGAATTTCATGTGCGACGGGGAGGTCATTTGCACCTCAACTTTGATAAAGTGTTCAAAGATCCGGACTTTGAATCGGGTCACATCAGACGCTGGTCTCGCTCGTCATACGGTCTGGGAACCCCTACATTACACCTGGCTGCCTCTTTTGGAGCAGACGGTGCAGTCAAATGGCTTCTCGATCGAAAGGCTTCTCAAGCCGCTGAACATTGTGGACAGACACCGTTGAGTTATGCCGTCGCTGCTGACCACAGGTCTACCACCCAACTTCTACTCAAACATGGTGCTGTGGCCGGAGGTGCCATGTCTGCGTGGGAAACCAACAATGCGAAGGAAACCGTGCCTCTTCTCATCGCCCTAGAGAGAAAATGCTACAATATTTTCCAAGATCTCGTCGACGCTCCGCAAAAGGGCTTTAATTGGGGAGATGTCGGCGCAATGTTGATGTCGGTTGCATGCGAGCTAGGGCTCGAGAATCCTGTGCGGCTGCTGCTCGACAAAGGAGTTGGCTTGAAAGGCTACAAGAGTTATAACTTGCGGATCATAGGCTACGAGAGGTATCAGTTGCCGATCATAGCAGCAATTCGTGGGGGAAACACGAGAATTGTGAGTCGACTTCTGGATGCAGGAGCGTGGACCCCCGACCTGAGAAGCCAAGATCCATGGACCGAAGACAATCTTTCAGTGCTTTTGCGTGCTATTGACCGCCGCGACCACGAAAGTGCGATGGCGAAATTCGGATACGGCATTCCAAGCGAGTACGATCGATTGTTGGAATGTCAGTTGATCCGCAAACATCTTTTTGACAGGGCTTGCAGAAACTGCTTGAGTCCGAAGATCTCCAAAATCGATGCCCCATTAGGTTACTGTACCTTGTGTCAAATCAAGGTTTATTCGATCCGCTACAAGGATTTGGATGAGCAGCCTCCTCCGTTGCAGAGACGGATCGACTCAGGGTCTTGGTCGGCAGAACCACTGAGGGTCCGCTGATGAGAAACAGCTACCGATAGAGCCACCGAGACCGGAAGCATATTTGACTAGTTTGACTTTGAAAGAGGCAAAAAGACTCTTTCTGTTGAAGAAAACAGTTCAGGAGAGCTCGCCGGTTCCTTGAGGCGCATGTGTCCGCTGTGGTAGAATTTGTGCAAAGGAGACGCTCAATTTCATGCATATCAAGTGCTGGGAAGAGAACCAAGCGAAACAGGCTGTATAAGATGATAGAGAGGG
Organism: Colletotrichum chlorophyti; assembly: GCA_001937105.1. NCBI lineage: Eukaryota > Fungi > Ascomycota > Sordariomycetes > Glomerellales > Glomerellaceae > Colletotrichum > Colletotrichum chlorophyti. Next base: position 269,387 of record MPGH01000059.1, on the reverse strand, counting down.
TGCAATGCAAAGACATATGTTATCAACAGGAGAAGAGAAATTTGGAGTTGGGTAGTGCAGACCAGAGACAAAAGTAGAAGTAGGAGTCAAAGCCATCAACAAACGGAAGGAATAGCCGCCCTGCATGTACTTGTGAGAAACCCCATATAGCCTTCAAAGTTTGCACTGAAATCCTGATGCTAGTATTAATCACACTATGTACGTTTCGAATTCGTGAAGATAACTATCCCCGTATAGCAGTTCGAGTCAGAAGATGCCAAGTCTCGGAGACATAGGGCTGCGGAACAGTTCGCAGTAGACAACTTTGCATCATGACAATCAAGTCATCCTGAGGTTTCGAGTTGAAATATTGATCAAAATATTGCGGATTAGTCTGGAACGGCATAGACGAGTTCTCAGTCGAAGACGAAGAATCTCATATCAACATTGAACTTTCCAAGTGTCATCTTCCCAATACGCCCTTGCCATATGACCACGTCGAACCACCGAGATTTACTGACGACGCAAGCCAAACGGCATGTTCGTTTATTGTCTGCCGTTTAAAGAGAGTGGTTCCCGGTACACCTCCACAGACGGGCTTTCCCGTAGCGACCGCTTGATCTACAAGCCCCTCTCAGGTGCGGTTCGTAAAGTAGCCATTTCATGTGAGTTAAGCAAAGGGAGGGAGTTCCAATGATTTAATGACTTGGTTAACCATGCATGTAATGACGATCTTGTTCAGTGCTCGATGTTCAAGCGGAGTTTAAATACAACGTACTTTCTCTTGGGTCTTTCTCGGTCACTCAGATTTTCAAGTCGCCGAGGTTTCTATTTTTTTTTCCTCAGCTCTTTCTTCTTCCCATTTCTTAGTACAGAATGACCCAGAGACTCGAAATGGGTGTTATCACTTCTCAAGGGCAAGGTGAGAAGGGTGTCGTTGACCAACTCCTAAGCTGAGGTTATTAAGTCGTCGCCATACCATGAAATCCTCGACGTAAATGGGCTGAGACAACAACGGATGTAAATTCTGCATTTTCCATGGGACATTCATAGAGAGCATAGGAAGATAGTTGAGGTCTTCTCTGCGTTTGATGTTATTGTGTGCCCTTTCGATCCGAGTCCCGCGTACCTTGACAACGTTTACTATGACGCTTTCGAGACGCACGGGAAGATCAGAGCCTACACACCAGGGAACTTTCATTATGCTCGGTATGTGACACGGATAGTCTGTAAATATTTTCCGCGAAAGGCCCGGAAGCTGCTGACCGTGTCCGTTTACAAAGGTGGCGCCGAATAAATCCACGTTGTAGATCGTTTTCAGCTGGCGGATTATGAAGAGTTTGCCTTTAGTTGGTGGTACGTGTCTTCGTATTCACTCTTGTACCCTTGAGCTTGAGATGCTCACTTCTGACCTAGGTGGGGGTAGCCTGATCAAGCCCTTGGTTGCATGACGACCCGGGCATATAATATAGAAGTTGTCTCATGGCCTTGCTGTCAATTCTTTTTGAACGGGGCCGAAGTCTTGCTTGTCAAGAAGCCAAGAGGTAAGTTTGGTTGCTAACCAAACTCTGAAGGTGATCTTTTGGTAAGCTGTTCAACCAACGCAAGTCTTCTCATGGTTTCTGCGCCCCATAACCTACGCCCTCCAACGACCCACCCATTCTGGTATGGCCAAAGTCGCTATTACCGATCTGGAGAAATATGGCCTCAACACCGGACGCCGAATCGCGTTTACCATGTGGAATGGAGTCACTGACAGGTCATGATCCTTCCTTTCGCTTCCTGGCCTGCTAAGGGACAATAGTAAGTAGATTTGGGTCACAAGGTGCCCTTAAGGCATTCTTGTCGTCGCCATGGTCATCTGTGAAGGTGTTCGCACAGGCGAGTATAAGGTATTTGTCGACACGCCCGAAGATCCAGCGGTCGAGGCTGCGAGGGACGGAATCTACAATGAAGACATGGCAGTTACGATTGTCGACGAGGTTGAGAACAGCAAGCTGGCTTTCATGCACTGGAGCTGTATGGGTCCGATTGGATTGCGGAAATAATAGGTATATCGGGAGACCTGGTAAGGCCGAACGAAAGCAAAGTGGTTATCGGCATACCTAGGTACCTTAAACGAACGGGAGAAATTAACAACTAGTGCAAACCACATGCAGCTATAGACCTTACTGTAATTATCAGGTTCCCTTAACGGCAATGTGCTAGGAAAGATCCAGAAACCGCTCGCCGAAATCTTGGTCGAAGAACGAGCCGATTGCGCAACGAGAGTGCTAGCTCTTTCACCCCGAACATACTATGTACATACTGTTCTCATGCGAGTGAGGCTATCTCTGTCCTAATTTTGGAAGCCAATGTTTCCTAGACGTTTGCTTACCTTGTTCACAAGTGATACTGGCGAATCAGTTGAAGACTGGGTGGGGTGAGGTGGCTCACTGAGTGAGTGTTGGGCTCTGTGGATGATGCCGTGGAGCAGAAATTCCGCGCCAAAGTTGGCGTCGGAACCCCTGCTAACGTATTCAGCCAGCCCTAAACATGCATTCTTAGGCGTTTTGCATGCCCCCTCCCTCACGAGATAGCATTCAGTATCTAAGGTGAGGGGCTCGCACCTAACAAAGTCCGAAAACAGCAGCTGGCCGGAGGTCTTGTCGAAATACGCACCAATCTTGGGCGTCATATAGGGGTTAGAAAGTCCCGCTGAAACTATTTACAGCCCGGAACATGCATGTTGTTGTCCACTTCTGCGTTCATCATCTCGAGGACTTGATGTCGTCGGCACTACAAGGATGATAGAATGCTGCACTCCCATTACCTTCAAGGATACGTAGAGGCCTACTCTAATCGATAATAAGGTTAGATACGTTATGTTGAAGGCTGGGCCCTTCTTAGAACAATTCTACCGCTCGTTGCTCTGCTTCCCATGCAAGTACCGGTCTTCATCGCCGTCAAACCATCAGTAACTGAGTCCTTTGTATCTTTCTCCGCCTTTTGGGGCATCCCGTATCTCAACCTGTCGATGTCGGACGGTGGTAGTGCGCGCAGAATTTCTCCCTTGGTGTTATTTTAAGTAACTATCACCCACCACATGCACTATCAGTCTGCCACATATATGCAGGCTGGGATGTTTTGAACGTGCAAGTGTCCGATGACCTGACACCTGCCGGCTATCCATGAGATATTTCTTGTCCCTCTCTCTATTTTCAAATTTCGAAAAGCCGCTAAACCCAGCGAGAGGAGGAGTTGGGAACATTAGCCCCGGAGGTGGGAGAGGTCTAGACCTAATTCAAATTTTCGTCTGCAGCTTGTGCAGGGGCTAGGGAAACAAGAAAACCAATTGCAACTAACCATCGTCGCATATTTTGTATCCCGTTCACCATCGTCACCCACCGCAAACATGGATGACCATTCCTCGTCCATGCGTCTGACTAAACCTCCCACGACCGTTGCCGCATTGCATCACGATCGCCAACGTGGCCTTTGGTAAGCGACGAACAGCATACAGTGAAGCAGGATTTTGTGATTTTGGTGAGGAGATCGTGACATTGAACGTCAATCTGCATTGAGGCCAGAGACCAGAGACCAAGCACTAGTTATACGACAGTTCACATAACCCTCACCTCGCTAAACTGAGGATTTCCAGCAATCAACTGTCCTGAACCGACCACGCGAACGGAAACAATTTCAGATCAAATGGCGGAGTCAAAGGATCAATCCCTCGTCCACGACCGCCAGAGCTCTGTGTCGGGCGAGAACATGGACGCAACATGCTCGAACGAGTTTGAGTTCACTCCGGAAGAACAAAAGAGAATCATGAGACGAGTCGACGTGCGTCTTGTGGTAACCGTCGGTCTTTTGTACTGCTTCTCTGTCATCGATCGTTCGAATCTGCCATCTGCCGCCGTTGCTGGGATGTTGGAAGATTTGAACATGATCGGCAACCGATATGTGAGTACGCACTGCACCCAAACTGTGTGCTTCTGGGGATTTGATTTACAACGTTCTGACTTGACGAGTGCGCAGTCTGTGGTGAGCTTGGTGTTCTTCACGACCTACATTACTTTCCAGCCAATCTCAGTTATCATTGCGCGGACCATCGGACCGCGGGCTTACTTCACGGGCATCACAATGCTCTGTGGAGGAGTCGTTATAGGCATGGGGTTTCTTACAGATTGGGGCCAGATGGTTGCATTACGAGTTATCCTCGGTGCGCTGGATGCGGGATTCTATCCTAGTTGCGTCTATCTCCTGAGTACTTGGTACACCCGCTGTAAGCACATTCAATGGGTCTATCTAAACGCGTGAAAAGCTCTGACACAGACCGGTTGCAGACGAAGTTGGAACGCGGTATTCTGTGTTCTACATTATAGTGTGCTTTGCTTCGGCATTTGCTGGAATACTGGCATTCGGAGTGAGCATCCCGCCTTCATGTTTCTCATAGCACGGGAAAAGATCAGCAATGAGATACTAACGGAAACGCGTAGCTCACACAACTTGACGGGACTGCAAGTTTGAGAGGTTGGTCGTGGATCTTCATTATGGAGGGAATCATTACCTGCATCATCGGCACCGTGGGATACTTCCTCCTGGTGGGATTCCCCGAGGCCCAGAAGCCGACCTGGAGATTCCTCTCTGAAAGGGAGACTGCCTGGGTGATCTCAAGAGTCCAAGCCGACCGTGGAGACGCCGATTTGCCGGCTTTCAGCATAAGAAAGTTTCTTCAAGGAGGGCGCGACGTCAAAGTTTGGGCGCTGGCTTTCATTTACTTTAACCACGCGCTAATCAACTTCGGTGAGTTGTTGTAACAAAAGCAAGACCCGGACGCATCTAATGCCTTTCACAACAGCTCTGTCTTTCTTCCTGCCAATTATTTTGAAGGACAACATGGGTTTCAGCACAGGGAAGGCCCAGATTTTGACGGCCCCTCCCTACGTCTTCTCGGCCTTCTTCATGTTCGCGGCTGGCTGGCTGGGTGATCGTTATATGGTACGAGGCCCTATCATCATTGCAAACATGGTCATCTATATCGTTGGAACATGTCTCGTAGGCTTCCACGGAAATGTTGCCGTGCGCTACTTTGGTGTCTTCTTGATGACTGCGGGATCGGTCGGCACCGCGCCTGTCATCATGGCGTACCAGGCAAACAACATCCGGGGACAGTGGAAGCGCGCATTCTGCAGCTCTCTGGTTGTGGCAGTCAGCGGCATCGGTGGGATCGCAGGCTCTCTCGTTTTCAGGTCAGTATCCCCAGTGTAAAGCAAATTGTACACCCACACCTGGAGGCTACGCTACCAGTGCTCTGACGTTACGATGGTCCTTTTTCAACTCAAGATATCTTGCTAACTGTTGAACAGAAGTCAAGATAAGCCACAATATCTCCCTGGTCTAAGCACATGTTTGGGTTGCGCCGTTCTCAATGTCATCATTGTCCTTGCCCTCAGCGCCTACTTCTACTACTGGAACGCGAAGGCTGAACGTGGGGAAGTTGAGCTCGAAGCGTCTGACGTGAGTGAATCAAGCCCCCTTGCTTTGTGCCTTGCTGGTATTTGGTCCTTCTTGAACTAACACAGTAGTCAATAGGAAACTCGTACTTCTGACTTTCGTTTCACTTACTAGATTTCTTAAAGACGTAGATTGGAAGTTGAACAGTTAAAGCGCAATTACTTTGGCAGTCAGGAATGCTGGGCTCATTGTCCATGTCGGATTCTTGAGTCTGCACTTCAACAACGGAATAGATTGGCGTTGAGGGACGAAAAAATTTCCGTCTCATAGCATTACCATTTGAAATATACGGGCTGGCCTGTTGATGGCCATTTCCCACTAATCCACCAGCTCTTTCCATGCTGTACCTCGCAAACGACAGTCGAACTTTGCATTTCGTATTTTTGAGATGGCACGAGTCGAAATCTTGAACGCCTTGCCTACAAAACGAAAATCCAGGAACAAAGAATGAGATGTCATAACTGGCCACGGGACTTGACCAAGTCGACGATGCTCTGCTATGTGGATGGCAGCCTCAGTTCCAGTGGTCGTCAAAACGTAATCGAAGGCACCGTCGGCAGCGATGTCGGGGGCGGTAATAACGTCGAACTGATTATATCCACGTGCAGATTTGTTGGCAAGCAGATTGTTGGCCTTTTCTTCGTTTCGAACAGTTGTCATGACTTGGTGGCCTTGGGATAGAAGTGTATCCAGAATGTGAGCTGGAACATGTTTGGTTAGTCACTGAGCGAACGAAACTAAAGTTTGTATCCCTTAAATGTGGACACAGACCACCTACAACCTACAGAGCCAGAGGAACCGATTACAGGAACAGTGTGAGTAATAGTTACAAGTGACTAAGTCACCAGATAATATGGCGGTTGGGCTTTGGGAAACAGACCTGCCAGGAGAACCTTGACCACATTGTGTGACGGAGAATGATTGAATCTGATGAGGGAGAAAAGCTACTTTTTCTTTGTTCTAGTCTTCTTGCTGTTTGAAATGAAGACTTGCAAGTCGATGAATCGAATACATCGCATCGCGAAGCATCTTATAAAGTAGATTATATCGATATACTACCTCCATTACGAAGGGATATTTGATCGGTTTACCAGCCCGTGTAGAGACTCATCCGTTGACGTCAGGGACAAGGAAGGTCATCAAAAAGGGGAACAAAATCACTTATTTATTGAAAAGATCTCTTAGATGCATAAATGAATGTATCGGTTGACAGCGTAACCTCGTTCCCGGATGATCCCCCGGGGTTCAGACCCCACACCGGCCGTCTGCATGCCGGATAACGGAAACATTTTGGCCCCACCTGTAAACGTTCAGGCCCTCGTTATGGCACTCGGTTTACATCTGATTGAAAGACAACTCACTTCCATGAGGCAAACTCATCCACGCCAAGCACGGTGTTAATAAGTATATACATGTTTAACGGATAAACTCAACATCAATACACAAGATTCATACACGGACGAACAGAAGAGCCCCGATATACCATCAAGTGGCACGTAATTACAGTCATCCTGCAGCGTTGGAATGAACCGGCTCCCAAAAATTGGGAAGCCTCTCGCCCCTGTTACTGCCAGTGAATTGTCGCATCTGAAGTATAACACATCTCGCCAACAGCCAGCTCCAACTCTGCAAGAACTTTACATTCGCCTTCCAGTATCTTGGATTCCACGGGTCGCCCCAAACGATCACATCAGCCGAATGACTGCCGGCTCCTGATTCAGCCAAGTAGTAACAGAGATATTCTTCCTGATCGTCGGTTAGTTAGCCGGATGTAGCCACGAGAAAGTTATCCCGCATCCGAGGCACAGACAACAGGTCAAGCCATGGGTAGTGTTCGATAGCCAGCTAGAGGGCCAGTGATACCGACCCAGTTTTCCACCCCACGGCGGATGTAAGCTTGATGAGTCGTAGACCCTATATAAATTGGCGAACATCTCTCACCGGACGACGCCACGATCAAAGGATTGACGGATGACATGGCGTTATATGTGTGAGCGGTGTAGCCAAACGATGGAGTAAGCTTACACCTCGTTGTGAGGCGTAACTTGAACGGAAAGTCGTGGTTATGTGTTTGGGCCTGTTCCTTGGAGAGAGACCCTCAGTGGGCTTGCCTGTGTCACACCACGATCTACTGGCTGCACACCGTCGACGCAATGTCTTCAACTTGGATTGTCAAACAGGGTACCCATCTCGATGAGTCCCTACTGAAGAAAAAGTGTATTTTGCCGTCTCGGCTATATGTCAGCTCCGCCCTGTTATGAAGGACCTTCATACCTCGACACAGGTCAATGATCTTGCAGAACGGCAACAGATCTCCCTATTCCTAGTGAGCCCGATTGAGGTAACCGCACCAAATTACCAAGAGGTGTTCCGTGGTCGTATAGGGATTTGCCGTCACTCCTGGCAGAGCATAACCCAACCAGTCCAAAATATAATTCCAACTCACACCTCAGAAGGCCTTGACGGAGAGCTGGAGAAACATGTCGTTGCATCTTCCTCACAATTCAGAGTCGACATTGCCGTGGGTGCCGAAGGTGACTCTACTCAAATTCCGCTACGCACTTTCGGCGATAAACCGAGCGTCTTCATATAAGACACGCACCAACCGCGCCTGGCCATACGGTAAACATTGTTTCATCCGGATCATCGTCCGAGATCAGATCAGCATGTTTGGATGGCTGATCCACCGGGACGAGAGCTTTGTCATATCTTTTATCCGTCATTTAGCTAGCATCGCTTTCAATTTCAACGTTGCTGGAGACCCTGCCGGCTTGGAATGGCTAAATGGATTCAAGCTGACACGTGCCTTGGCAAGATGAAGCGGTGAAGTAAGCAGCGACTGAAAAAGCCGCCTTCTTACGACGCTTAGTTTCATCAATCTTATTTTGAATAATGGTTCACTGGCATGCAGTTCATTTCTTGTTGAATTACGGAGTACCCAGATCAGCTAATGGAATTTCCAGAGCCAAGCCGCATGCTTAGCTCAGAAGCCGCTCTGTTGAACCCTTGAGGCGTGGGGAAGTCCGATTTCCGACACTAGCGTCCCCTTAAACCAAGAAAACATCAAGTACAAGGTGGACTCATCCCTAGAACCTTTTGCTTCGAGATCTAGTAGCCGAATAAATCGACAAGTTCTGCTCATCTTCCCCACATTCATGGACCCCAAAACGCATATTAAGCAGGGCCCTGACGTCCCTACCGGGCTGCCTCCTCGCAAGGGTAGATTTTATCACTGTTTTATTAACGTTAGCTTGAAGAAATTAGACTGACAAAAGGCAGTTGATGCCTTCACCGGCGGTGTCATTCATCATGACACATACCCCGAGATCAACCCGGTCACCGCATCGGACTGCACTGGCAAAGCAGTTTTAATCACAGGCGCCAGCAAAGGCCTTGGAAAGGCCATCGCTGTTGGGTATGCCGAAGCCGGCGCTTCCATGATTGCCGTGGCCGCTCGCTCCAACGTCTCAACCACCATCACCGCCGTACTTGATGCCGCCAAGGATGCTGGGAGACCTCAGCCGACAGTCTTGGCCCTCGAGATGGACGTCGCCCATACAAAAAGTGTAAGAGCGGCGGCTGAAAGGGTGTCAAATGAATGGGGGCGCCTTGACATTCTCGTCAATAATGCCGGCTACATGGCGCCATTCAAGCTCTTACTCGAAGCGGACGATGACGAGTACATGAAGGCGTGGGACGTCAACTATTGGGGCACGTACCGTGTTACGAAAGCATTCATGCCTCTCCTGCTAAAGGGAGGGGACAAGACGATTGTCAATATGTCGTCTGTTGCAGCACACTTCATGGGAGTGGGCGGAGGAGCCTACCACATCTCCAAGTTTGCATTGATACGATTCACAGAGTTCATTCAAGACGAGTATGCGGACCAAGTAAGTCGTTGCTCCTGGTGCGATCGACCATGAAATTGCGAAACTGATAACGTAGGGAATTTTGGCATTTTCCATCCACCCAGGCGGGATCCCTACCGACTTGTCCTCCAACCTTCCGGAGAAGCTTCAATGTGAGATCCATCCACCTAGTTGCCCCAAAGCTTTCCACTGACATGATAAGTTCGAATGACGGACACACCTGAGCTTGCCGCCCATTCCATTCCGTTCCTTACCAGTGTCAAGCGCCACTGGCTAGGCGGACGCTGGGTAAGCTGTATGTGGGACATGCCCAAGCTAATATCCATGGAAAGTGAAATAGTTGAGAAGAATCTTCTCAAATTTGAATGCCGAGGTTTGTAGTAAGGCCAGCTCCGGCTTCGGATAGAGCCGAAGACTTCGAAAGTGGTGATAGAGGTGGAAGCAAGTGTAGCATAGGTAGATCAGATGGGTTCTATCTTTGAATTGTACGTTCAAATGTGACGGCCAGAGCCATGGAGATTCTCCGAATTCTTTTGTGAGACATGAAGTTAGCTCGGCCCCATCAGAAGATGAAACGCTCGCTACATGTAATCAGTTCAAAAGTCAACAAGGTAACACGGCTAAAGAACGAAAGCAATTAGGCCGTTGTCACTAGCTATCCCAACACTTAAACGTGTAACTACTCGCTCTAGCTGTCCAAGTGCTTCTATTCGGATTTGAAGCAGCCCGGCCTTCCAAAGCCGAAACATCACAATATCCCCATCATGACGAGCGTTGGGGGAACAACAACGACATGTGCAAGTGCTAGCAAAGCCGCAAGCTTTCGCCTTCGAAGCTCTGGGTCCGAAGATGCAGACTTAGGAAATATGATATCCGCAAAGAATGTGATGAGAAGGACAAGCGGGGACAACAACACCGTAAAGGATAAGAATGTCATAAGCCCGGCCAGCTTGAGAATCCAACGAGTAAATGGCTTGCTAAGCCGCACCACAGCTGAAATGGTAATGTGAAAAGGTTCGATGAAGAAATCTCTGGACCACTGTGTTGTCTCTAAACTATCTCCAGTGGGTAGCAAGACTCTATTCGCACCACCGGGGTGTCGATTCTCAACGTTGAGGACGCCTTTTTCTAGAACAAGTTCAAAACGTCAGAAGCTGCAACCTGCACCAAATGTTGTCAAGATCTTACCGGCAAAATGAGAGTTCTTGTACGCCTGGTAGCGCGAAGCACCCATATACTCTGTGCAGGTCAACGTTGCCTTAGGCCTGACCATGGCTTGATTGCTTCGAAGCGTTGATTGGCTGTTGAACTGAAAAGAAGAAAGAAAGCTCTCAGATGTAAATATCTATACTGGCATTGATTGTTTTATGTGATTGTATAGTCGCGACGAGTGTTGATTTGATCAGGCACAGTCTTGAAAATCTTCTAGTTGAAGACGTTAACTTCGCTTGGTACTCAAGGAAGGTTAGTTTGGTGAGGGGCTGCGTCAGCTGATATGCAGGGAGACAATTCCAGCCGTATCCAAGAAATAAAAAACAGCCTAGACCGAAGATGTCATCTCAGTGGCTGGGAAATCGTCGGCTTATGGTATTTGCCTAATGTTCGTAATTGCGAGTTATGCACCGTGGTGTGGTCGGCTCGGTGCTCCTTCCCACGCTTCATGGATCACCGATTCAACGCAGCGTCGACATGACCGACTCACCGCTAATAGATTCGTGGGCGGCCTCGCCCAATCTTAAAAAGCACCTTAAAGCCAATTCACCATGACTGAGAGGCTGACAGGTCTGCGACTCGGCCTGTTGTCCTTCATAATATGGCTTGAACACGCAACTCCCAGAAACCATGCAGCCTGCTTGCTAGCATCGTACTCGGTGACAAGTTGGGCAACACCATAGGATTCTCAACCCAGTTTCAAGTTATAAGAGGAGTTTAAATGCGAGAATGGCGAATCTGTTGCTTTGATCCATCACACGTAAAACGGGGATGACAAGGGCGAAACTGGTTTCGGTTCGACTTAGATGATATTCCACTATGGTACGTGCTGAATGCTTCGGAAATCTGAGACCGTAAATTCGGACACATTCACGAGGACTTTGAAAGTTTCTAGGTGCTGCCTTAATTTCAGCGTATCCCACTCAGCAGATCTTAAGTATTGAGACAAAACAACGGTCTAGAAACTAGTCGAATTTCACTTGAAAAGCTTTCTAGACAGACAATGCGTCAATATATTACTAATAAGGAGTGATGAGCGGCGAAACCAACAATCGCAACTGCTTCTCGGCCGAACATTGAGGCTTGTAATAGAGTTTTGCAATGTTCTAGCAAATTTTGGTTCGATCAGCCCCCTTGTCGCTCAATTCGGTTATGTATTAGATGTCTGAACACGTACAAAATTTCCCCATATGCCTTTTTACAACTCATGATTCTAGATCGAGATTCTATAGAAGGAACTCCGTGATGCGCTTTCAACCTTGAGGTTACAAGATTCTGAATCAACATTGCAATCCAAACGCTACTATGCTTGCAAAGAGTTCCACTTCGGAAACAAAGTCTTCGCCAGGCCCACCACGACGTACATGGATGGACCCTAGTGTGATTTGCTTGATGAGATTCGACATTTATGGATCCAAATTTGTGACTCACATGTGCAATTATTCTTTTTGAATAATTTCTTGTCCGCCAATATCTAATTATTCACCAANGGTAGCTCAGGGGTAGAGCGCTGGGCTCATAACCCAGAGGTCCCTGGATCGAAACCAGGTCGTGCTAGCTTTTTGGTTTGTTCAACCATCCATTATCCATTTTTGGACGCTTACGGATACTTGTAGAGTGAATCAGTTGGAATGATCTGGCAAGGCATCATCGTCACGTGCGATGACAGGGGGTTGTATCTGACCAATCCTGAAAGAAAGCCTCTCGACCGAGTGATTATGAATCCACCCCGCACGCAAGGTGATAGTTGCTTGAGACCATTCTTTAGCTCATGAGTGCCAGATTGCAATATTGTCGGAATGCCGTCACAATGTCGCTATTGTGCAGGCCTCACCATCGAGACTCTAGTCGAGCTGGCGAAAACCGGATTCGAAGCCCAGGAGTTTCCGCAAACTGCTTATTACCAGCATCACCAGTCGTTCGACGATCTAGAACGTGAGGCAGGTAATGGGTGTGAGTTCTGTCAGCTCATTCTCAATTGCTTCCTTCACACGCCTTGTCCCGAGCCAAAGCCTATGGAATGGCCGCTCGGGTGGAACAGGGAACTGGACCTAAAGCAAGAAACTCAGCCGCGGACTATGTATTCCATAGCCAAGGAGCTCGCAGTTTCTGATGTCAAACTATGCATCAATGCCACGCATCTATATGGCAGGCAGCCGCTTGAAGATGCCGAGGTGCTTGACGAGATCCTAGTCCAAGTCGGTCCTCTATACGCCGAGACAGAGGACGGATATGGGATATGGTCCTGTCCGATACTGCATTTGAGTCTTGGCACATCCAGAGGTTAGTGGATGGCGTGCAATGAACAAACTTGAGCTGTGTCATGATGAGCTAACACGGGTACTTGAGTCTGCCTTTAGAGAACCCTGCACGGATCGGAAGGCTTCGGATCGGTCGCTATGAAGTTGATTCCAATGTCGGTTCCACCAAGAACTTCGCACTTGCACGAGAATGGCTATCGTCTTGCCGTAACTCTCATGTGAACTGTCTCTCGCATACTCTGCGCCAGCTCCCCACAAGAGTTATCGACGTGGGGGAATTACAGAACGACGAAAATGTTCGTTTGTTCTTAACGAACGGCATGAAGGCTGATTACATCGCCCTGAGTCACTGTTGGGGCGGCGCGATATCTCCTCTTCTGACGGCCCAAACCCTAATGCCTTTCCAGACATCCATCGCCATCTCCGACTTGCCCGCAAACTTTCGTGACGCCATCATCATCACTCGCCAGCTCGGCATCCGTTACTTATGGATAGACTCTCTCTGCATCCAGCAAGACTCGAAGTCTGACTGGGAAGTAGAATCCAAGAAAATGGGCACCGTCTATCGTAACTCCACCATTACTATTTCCGCCATGACCTCGGGTGGAAGTAAGGAAGGGATACTGAATCACAACCCCAAACCTCGGAACTCCGAGCCCAAGGCCTCTGTCAGAGTCTTCAATACAAGAGAGGACAAACAAGAAGTCACCGCCCGCCGGCGAGACCCAAGCGAGGAAAACCTAAGAAGCTTGGAAAGGGACAGCGCGCTGGCGACACGAGGTTGGACACTGCAGGAATACATTTTATCGCCGAGACACATCCTCTATGGAAAGAACGCCGTGTACTGGAAATGCCCTCAAGAGTTCATATCTCCTGACGGCCTCCCGCAAGGGAACAAATCACCGCAAACATCATATTCTGATCTCGTCCAAGTGATCTACTCGGACATCTTGAACCAACCACAAACAAAACCTCCAGATATCGATGTCATTCTCAGGGACTATTATGAATTGTTGAATGCCTACACTCAGAGGAAACTCACCTACGGTTCCGACAAGTTGCCTGCTTTCTCTGGCTTGGCACAACGTCTTCATCCCGCCATTGGAGGAGACTATCTTGTCGGTCTCTGGACGGAGGACTTTAGACGCGGATTGCTATGGGTGGCTGATGCAGGCTTCTGTCGGCATGTTGTCGAGCCTTATCGCTCTCCCACTTGGTCATGGGCTGTGTCTGATGACCTGATACTTTTTGTGGAGTCTGCAAGACTGGGATCAAGCCCATCGAGTTCTCAGCTTTTGGGCTTCAGCATCAACCCAAGAGTTGCCGACAACCCGTACGGCGAAATTCTATCGGCGGAGTTGATTCTGAAAGCCTTGACTAAGCCATTTGTTCGTAGCCGTCAAGTTATAAGTTCATACACGGACAGCAACTCTATTGGGTCGGCGACGTTTGACGAGCCCGCTGGACCCGAAGACTTGGTGAGGATGGGCTACCGGAGTCTGTTCCGAATGAAAACAGACAACGGCGACTACGTGGTATCAATAATTACCCAACCGGGCAGCGATTCTGACTGGAATGTCGATGTCGGCCAGTATTTTGACGACGATTACACCCTGATGCTAGTCCATACGGATGACAACACAGAAGGAGACGAAGAATGGGCAAACTCAGCAGCACTTTGTTTGATCTTACGCCAGACAACCAATGACACTCACGAGAGGTATGAGAGAGTTGGCTTCGCTCGCATTGAGACGCCCAGAATAAAGTGGCTTGAGACTTGGAAGTGGCAGGTCCTAACGCTGGTATAAATCAAGAGGTAACAACCGGATCTGTCTGTATTCTGTGATAGCGAGGCAATATTAATCTAAACCATGTCAAATTGAGAGAGCGATGATGACGATCATATGCATGAGTCGTCGCATGGATACTCTAGGCAAAAGAGATTTTGCGGATTAGTTATCAGTCCTCGACCCGCCCGTCACAAGCCTCGTGCGACATCACAGTCCGCCCTTACTCCGTAGTACGTGACAGTAATTCCTATTCGCCTCCTCTTGATCGACTCATCCCGGTCGCAGACCCAGCTGGACTGCAACGCAACTGCGGGGAAACCCTGGCCTTCCTCGACCGTCAACCAAGGTCAAGCATGTCGACCTTCCAGTGCGGTTCGTGTGGGGAATATGGCTCGATCACTGACGTCGCGTCGTTTTCGTTACAAGCGCTCAAGTCCCAGTGCTCGCGCAGCTCTCAATGTAACCTTACCCAGATGAGTATGGCAACACGAAGTATGGGACCTCGCTCACCCCGCATCCTGAAGCCGCTCCCCCCGTGATTCAGGATAACTTCGTCGATGGGGAAACGCCGGACTGCCCGCATCCCCGGAACGTCGTTTCAATGGTGCGCATAGCTTCGTGATGACCTCACCTGTGCCGACGTGAAGATGCCATCCCGGGGATAACGGGGCCGTGTGGGGCTGGCATCGCATTCATTTCCTTTCAATCAGATTGCTTGGATGATATAAGATCAACATGAATCGTCCAAAAAATAAGCTATGCTTAAGCACTGTCTTCGAGAGAGGTGGTCGTTAGCCCATTAAGCATTCCAACCCGACTCGACCGGACGAACACCGTATCAACCATGGCTTTCGTCGCACTCATGCTTCTGGCGGCTCTCACGGGCCAGGCTTCGGCCAAGACCCACAAGACACCGACACCTCAGATGGGTTGGAACAGCTACAACTATTACAACTGCTACCCTAACGAGACGCTCATTAAGGAGAACGCACATGCTTTGGTCGACACCGGTCTGGCCGAAGCTGGGTACATCACCGTGACAACTGACTGTGGATGGCCGGCGAAAGACCGTGCCGCAGATGGCCAGCTCGTTTGGAACCCGGAGCTGTTCCCGTCCGGGGGCGGTAAGGAGCTGGGCGACTACATCCACAACCTCGGCCTGAAGTTTGGCGTCTACTCCGGCGGCGGCTACTATCAGTGCGGCTCCACAGACCAACCTGCATCATTAGGTGAGTAGGAGAGAAGAAAGTACAGCATACGCACTGGCCGGCGGACGTGCTAATCTGATTGACCAGATCATGAGTTTACGGATGCCAAGTCCTTCGCCGACTGGGGCGCCGACTCCCTCAAGTAAGAGCAACTTGGTGGTCATGGTTTTGCGTCACACTCACGCGTTCCTAGGTACGACAATTGCTACTCGGTGGATCCGAAAGTCATGGTCGACTTCTACTCGGAGGGTGCCATCTCGCCGGACCGCTTTGTGACAATGGCTGAGGCGTTGAACACCACGGACCGAGATATCCTCTACCAAGTTTGCCAGTGGGGTACTGGTACTGACTTGGGCATCTGGTAAGTTTCGTGTTCATCTTCACGGCTCTTTGCCTTTCCTGTCCGAAGCTAACCTTATCTCCAGGGTCCCCAAGATTGGAAACAGCTGGCGAATCAGCAACGACATCTACAACGGCTGGCGCAGCATCTGGCGCATTACCAACCAGGTGGTCCCTTTCTACAAGTACACCGGCCCGGGTGCTTTTCCTGACATGGACATGCTGATGTGAGTGTAACCATGCTCGGAGGGAGCAATGTCGAGAACCTGGTGCTGACAATAGTACACAGCATCGGCCTGAACGCCCTCTCCATCGAGGAGGAGAAGTTTCACATGGGCATGTGGGCCATCAACAAGTCTCCTCTCACGCTCGGTGCACCAGCCATCCCAGCTCTCGTCCCGGAGTCAGCCCACGCAATCGTGACAAACAAGGAGGTCATCGCCCTCAACCAGGACCCCCTCGCCAAGCAAGCTGAGCTCGTCCGCCGCTACACCGAGGAGGAATGGGACGTTTGGGCGGGCGAGCTCTCCGGCTCTCGTCTCGTCGTCGGTCTCGCGAATTGGAAGAACGACTCCCAGGCCGTCAGCGTTGATCTGGCGTCCGTCCTGGGTATCAAAGCAGCCAACGCTCGCGATGTTTGGGCGGCGGAGGATATCGGGTCCTTCTCGGGCACGTACGAGACGACGCTCAACGGCCACGAGCTGAAGTTGCTTGTGCTCTCGGACATCTCCAAGTCAGAGCCCTTCTACGCGCCAACCGGATATTATACGGCCAGCGATGCCAAGCTGTCCGGCTCGGCCTCCAAGGTCGACTGTGCCGAGGGCCAATGCCTTCCGAGTAGCACCAAGGTGGGCAACATCGGTTTAGGGGCCTCGGTGAAGTTCGAAGGCGTGGCGGCCAAGTCAGAGGGCAAGAAGCTCCTCGGTGTCGATTTTATCAACTACGACGTTGCCCTCGACTCCGCCTGGGATTTCGGCTCCAACACACGCAACCTAACGGTCTCCGTCAACGGCGCCGCGGCCAAGCGGTGGGCTTTCCCGATCTCGGGTGGCAACTGGTTCGATACCGGACGGCTGTTGGTCGAGGTGGATGGTTTCAAGGGTGACAGCTCGAACACGGTGGAATTCAAGTCGTTTGGAAGTGCTTGGGCACCCGATCTGGTCGGGTTTGAAGTCTATGAGTCAAACTGAACCGCATAACACGGTTTCAAGACGTAGCACACATACCCACGTTTGTGTGATTAGGTAATAACTAATCCTAACTTAGTGTTTCAAAAGAAATGTCCGTCTGATAGTGTGGATTATTGATATTCGCCAAAATGGGCTATTGTACGAAGAAAATGATCGACGTCAGAACAATACAGGGGTATACGTTAAGAAACAAAAGCCTACACGGCCAATACAAAACAGCTAATTCATACAGTTACTCAGCGGAAGCAGTGCGTTTCCATAATGAGAGCCCTATCACTTCTTCTCCGAGGCGTGAGGATGTCCAGGGTGGCCCGTTAACGAGTCTTCGTCGTCGACTCTGTAGAACGAACTCCCGCTGGCCGAATCTTCTCCCTGACTACCAAAAGAAGGTACTTCTGGCGATTTGGGCGACTCGACCCTGATCTCGACATCGACTCTTCGGTGAATGCCGGAGCCAGCGTTGCTAATGGCCTCCAAGTCTCTATCCGAAGCGCCGACGCTAGCCTTGTGGAAG
Source organism: Colletotrichum chlorophyti (assembly GCA_001937105.1). Taxonomy (NCBI): domain Eukaryota; kingdom Fungi; phylum Ascomycota; class Sordariomycetes; order Glomerellales; family Glomerellaceae; genus Colletotrichum; species Colletotrichum chlorophyti. The sequence goes on along the minus strand of MPGH01000059.1, from coordinate 251,526 downwards.
CTCTTGAGGCCTGTCTCGTGCTGACTCGTGTGAACGTCGGGATTCGGATTCGTTCGTTGGCCGTTGGAGTGAGCGTTCGAGTAGGATAGAGAATTGAACCGTAAGCCACTTTCATGGTCTTTTGCCAGTCGGGTGATGAGAGATGCCATGGACATTTCAATGTTGAGTTTGACCATGTAGGCGACGGGGTGAAACTGGATATAGACGACTTGGTTTGGCAGCGACATGAGGCCTATGAGCATTGCCTAGATAATTTGTCAAACGTGGACCTTTGTTGGGGGAAATCCGGATTCTTGGCCTACATCCATGGCGATGGAAAGAACCATGAGCTTTGCATTGAAGCCAACAAGGGGCTTGTATTTGACGAGGCCATGTTGACTCAGCAAGCGAGTTTGCACTACGCGCAAGAAGTACCAGTTGAGACCGGCATCGACGATCAGGATGAGGACTTTGGAGATACGGTCCCAGATCTCGTTAACCTTGACATACCTACCGTGAAGGAATTAGAAAACCATCGGAAATTCGATTATGGCCACAGTATCGGCGGGAATCTGCTTACGTCTCGCTGGCTGGTGGGACAATATGAGCCGGAATCCAGATACAGAAGACAGCAATGTTGATCATGGTGATGACCACAGCCGTCCCCCACTTCAAGTATGCTATTGTTGTCTGACTTTCTGCAATGACGGCGATTCGATTGATGATGATTTGCATCAACAGCTGTATTTCAAACACCCATAGGAAGAGGATGAAGAATAAGACGGGAACACTAAAAGACCAGCAGATTAGCACCTACGAAGACAGATATCTCGGGTTAAGGCTTTTCTTCTTCTTACGTTGGCCCCAGAATACCGTCCAGGAAGAGCCATCCAATGACGGCGATGATGAGGTTTGCCGCAATCTCTCCCCAAATCATGTAGATGTAAGTGCTTCGGAGCGGATTACGATTCCTCCTGGTCTGCTTAATGGCCTCCCATACAGTCAAGAACCCAAAGCCGACTGTAAAGCCGGCCGCCAGAGAGGCGATCTGGTAGTCGGTCTTTGACGCCATCGTGAGGTGCCGTACGCCGGGCAGTGTACAGAAACTGAGCCGATATCAGGGCCGTCGGTCCGAGGTTGTTGAAATCTGGTTCGCCCCCCCCCCCTTGAAATATTATACAGACAGGTACAAGGGAAGAGCGACGCTTCATCAAGCCCAAAATCCGAACGACCGCATAGAGAAGACGACATCGTCGAGAGGGAGCAGACTACTTTTAAGCCCTGAACAGGCAATGGCCTAGCGGCACCTTGCAGATCGTCTCGAAACCTGGCTACCCACTCTTCCGGCCCGTTTGCTAGATTTTTTCTGCTTCTCTCCAGTTTCTTGTGGCAACAGAAGGGCAGCAGGCTTTGCTCCGCGATGCCAAATAGCATAAGCAGCCTAGGCCATGACAGGCATCAGGCCCTCCAGCCGGCGCCGCAACTAGACCAGGCCAAGAACCCACAAGGTGGTCATTAGGAGCGCCACCCTCAGTCTTAACGCCACGCTACAGTGGCCCCCTAACGTTTGGCGGACAGATTCTACGCCGGAAGGGGGTGTTCGAATGGCGACTACTAAACGCAAGTGTGGATTGGGGGCGTGGGGAGGAAAAAAGTGAGACCCGGCAGCAGCTGGCTTCTTCGACTGGCACCAAGGCCCCTTCCTCGTCGCCTCTTTTCACATTGCAAATGTGCGTTTTGAATTCGAGAGGCCAGGCCAACTGTGAGTGGGAGTATGAGACACTCGGCTGCCAAGGGCTAAGTTAGTGGTTCGCTACCGGTAGGATCAAGCTTTGAGTTTGACATCGGCCCGGGTGACGCCTTTCCGCAGTGCCGAAAACAAAGGGAATCAACAGGAACGGTCAGCCCCCGATTGCAATAGTCTCCTGATAGGTGATGTGCTTCCATCCTTCGCTGTCAACTGCTCGGCAGTGGAATTCAACGTTGAAGAATGAAGGAACCCGGACGTCGATCTTGAGAGATGATCCTGCAGAGTCACGAAAGAAAGGGACCCTACGTGCCATTCCGCGAGGGGCCGAACTCCTCCCCCTTTCCCGAGTATCCATCTTGATGGGTACCTGGTCTTCCAGGCTCCCATCAAAACTTTTGGATCTCGCCAAAGCACGGGCGGGGAGAATGAATAGGGGCTATGGGTCGAGTTGTCGATAGCTTCGTGCATTGGCTGTAAATTGGCGAATCGCAATATGGGAATTGGGATGGGGGCCAGAAAAGATGTTCTGAGATCTGCAAGATTAGCATGGTCTCCCTTGCTTCAACGAACGCAGGTGAGGCCGTGCGTTCTCCTTTTCTTCGAGAGGGAATGAAGGGTGAAGAATGTTTTCCTTGTTAGTCAACCGAATCCCAGAGCGGACGGCGAAGAAGACTGGACTGGATCATGTGGTGCCGGAAGTAGTTACATGTCTACCGAGAAGACCATCCACAGTGAATTTTAGTCATCAGCTTACTTGATGCCGCAAGGTGAACCTCTGTGGCTGAGGACCGGAAAAGGTCTCAAGTCGTCAACTCAACAACGACTTACAGACGACATTGACCGTATCCCTACTTCTCGAACCGCAGTTCTTGCGTCTGGGAGAGTGCTTCGATTCTGAAACGGCATATGACAGCATCGTTGGTTCTTCGCAGGATGCCGCACTGCTCCCTCCGGAGATATTTTTCCCCACGTGGCTTAAGAGCGGCCTAGTATGGATCGGGATACGAAGACCGAGATGACCCTGAACGAGGAGGGGTTTCTTGATTTCACCCATTGGCCTTTAAAGGAATGCCTACGTGGGTCTGTCGCAATTACGAACAATAGGCGAGATGTGTGATGCCAAGAGCTGCCAGGGATCACAATCCCTCGTGTAATGCACAACGTACAGTGGCGAGGAAGAAAGTGGAAGAAGCACACGAAACCGCGAGCAGTGTTGCAATTCTCGCTTTCCTCACGGTAGGCCTTCCGGTGACGAACGACAGCACTTTAATTGCTCTAGAAAATGCGGGGAGGGGACCCGCGCAAATGACACGGAGCTCTCGTCACTCACCATCATCGATCTCTACTTCCCACTCTTTGTATCTACACTAGTGTTAATACTCCCTTCTGCTACCGTTATACGTGTTCTGTTTCCTAGACGGCCCGCCAAGAAAGCTATATTAACATGACGGTCTTCCTCACCATCTAGATGTTGAAGACTTTGATAGCGATATTACATGTAGCAGTGCATGTAGCCGAAGAACAGGGGTCAGTGTTCAGCGTGCACTAAAAATCCTTCAACTGTCTTGAGGCTCCAGTCCGGCACCCTTCTGCAAGTGTCCGACATTAGCATCAGCCGTGGCGTCCGTCACTGAAATGCGACACTATTCCATGTTCGTTCCCCTCGTCCGTGATTTAGCTCCCGAATAACGACCCGAGATACTGGATAACCACGAAACTACCCTTCTGTTCTCCCAAACTAAGGGGATCTGGCATTCTGTGGTAACCCTTGTTCGGGGAAGGAGTCGGTATGTATCATTGTTTCATGGGAAGCTGTAAAATCCTTGACAACTTAATCGCCTATTGTGAGTCTGGTGACTACACACCGGCCTCCAGTGGTCTGGTCGGCCTGGAGACGGTCTAGATCGGGCTCCCGGGGCCTAGGAGCTTTAGTCGGTCATTCTCTTCACGGCTTTCGTCTTGTCCACAACGAATTTTTGGGGCCGCGCAGGTTGGCATGCAGGGGGGCCCTTGGAGCCTGAGCATAATGGCTTTCAGCTCGTCACAGCTTCAAATAACAGCCTGCTAGCGCGCTGTCGCTAGAGTGACCACGGAAATCATCATTAGGGCTCATGTCAGGTCAGGAGGCTTGAGCGCCGTTATTGGGATCAGTCTTCTCCCGCGACAGCCACGAGGTTTGGGGCTAGCTGAAGTTCCAGATGATTGGGATTGACGACTTGGTTGGTCGATCAGACTGACCAGACTCCCGGAAAACCGCATCGAAATAGAACGCCTCGCTCATTTATAACCCGCTAAGCCACATCATGCACCCGGGACACGCACAGAAACCCTCAAAGTCTCCCAAACCCTTTGACAGGAAAACTAAAGTCGACGTGATGACTCTCAGCCTTCATACCGCCAGTGTACGCCGACTTGTCGGCCGCCCGGCTGGCCTCAAGGTTGATCCACCCTATGGCTGCGAAAAAGGTCCTGCCGACATTGTCCCGGCCGTCTTCCCGGCCGGAGTTCGCGGGGCACTGCAGCGAGTACCCACTTGCTACGCCGTTGCAGCCGGGTATCCGCGCCGCCCTCTCAACGACCTCACGCATCTTTTCTGGGGGCTCGTTAAAGTCCTCGAAGGTGACCGTCTCTACTATGGGGGAGTCGATGACGGCTTGCGGCGCATGGGGCATGAACCGCAGGAGATAGCTTGAAGGTTGTCCATCCAGCACGGGTGCGAGCGTGGCCATGGTGTCGGTGTAGTCTTTTGACTTCATCCACTTCTCGTTTGCCTCGACATCAGTCCAGCCTGTTCCCCATGATCGCAATTAGCCATGCCACTATGGAATATGGCCATATGCATTGAGTTTGAGGTCCTTGTCTGTGTGTCATACCAGTAAGGAGCTCCAGCTTCTGTTGGTCTTCGGTCCACGGCCCCCAGCGCGTGCGCAGATATCCTGGTTGTCTTCCGAGAGCCTGTAGCATGTACTGGAGTTGTTCTTTCCAATCCTCTGCGCCGCCCTTGACGGGAATGGTCACTCGCTCGGTGACGGCGTTGGGGAGCTGCGCAGGATCCATCGCTGCGCGTGACGTGTGCTTTGGTCAGCTTTCGGCGATATTCTTCAGCTCAGACCTTTGCCCGGCTCTGAGATTTTGACGAAAACGCTAAAACGGCACGATGGGCGAACGTGATTTGAAGATGACTTGTACTTGCTGCGGCTGCATGCGCGTCCCGAGGCTCGCTTCCAGAGGTCTGTTTTCTTCAAAGGATGGGCAGACAACCCTAACCTTATGTACTAGGGCAGCGGCACCGAGTCCCTCTGGCAGAGCGGGGATAGACATGAGCTTGAACTAACGTCGTGAATGGCGGCATGTCGCCGATACGTCAACGCAGTCCTGATGTTCGGCTGAAGTACGGACAGTGCAGCCCAAGGCTCGGTGGCGTGCGCGGACGGGATGTCTTTACCCCCTTACCAACAACCTCTCTCGAAGCCATCGTGACAACTTCCAATCAAAGTTCCTATGTTGCGAACCTTGGCGGGGTACCCTGTTCGTGCCTCATAATCGCAATGCCCCTTGTCACTTGGATATTTTTATTGGGTCCCCTCGGATTTCTAATGGTGTAGAGACCTGAGGGACCCGAAGCTACCGATCTTCTAGAATGTTTTGAGCGTTAAGCCCGTTTTGTTCGGGGTTAACCAAGTAAGTACTGCCGATGCGAGATGTCGACAGTAGCTTCTTCGGACAAGCCCTTCGTAGGGCTGCAGTTATCTGCGTCCATGGCCTGCCATTGGGCTGTTTGACAGCTTGTGATCGCATTTCCAAACGTCGAATATCGGGCGAAGGAGACAAGAAACTCCTAAGAGTTAACGGGCCTACACCCTCACGTCCGTGGGGTAAAAGTATGCTACTGCTCCGTTCGTTTCACGTTTGGGTCTCCCGAGACAGCGGTAAGACACTGACTGTTAAGACTATACAGGCGTCTGCATCCCTAAGTTCCAACAGTTGTTGTCCTCTTGGAGGGAGATGTTCCCATCAGAAAACGTTTCATGGCCAGGGTCACCTTCGGATCTATCCGCTTCGCCAATGCGATCCTCCCTCCTCCCTAACGCTTCGTATAGGGAACGTCTCTTCGCATCATGATGCCAACTTTGGCCCAAAACCACTGCCCTGATCCCAACACATTCTTAGCCACGTCTAATATGTTGAGTTGGACCTGTGTTCCTGGCACACGGTCTTCCTTTCTCCCCCCTCCATCGTGTCCAGACCACGAGCAGGGTTCAGCCGAGGGCCGCCTCGCGCCATGACGGCGCTTAGCACAGGACAAGGGGGCGATGGAGTCCCTCCACCCTATATGCCACAAAAACCGCAATGTGAACAGCATCGACTGGTTCGAGACATCGCGGTTCAGGCGCCTAACTCGGCCTTGCCGGAGCCGTCGTCAGCGTCGAACCCTTGGCCATGGACGACAACCATGCTTCCCTACATGTGGCCTTATTGACCAGAAAGAAAACCCACAGAAAATTGGAAAGTTTCGCTATGCGTAACCCAGCTCGTCGGCTTGGTCCTCCTGCTCGATGATTCGATGTCCGGAACGGCGGGTGAGATTAGGCCCCCGACTCCGGGCAACATCGCCTTATTGGCAACACGGGCAACAGAGGGAGGCGCCTGATGTTTTCCGGACGTGCAAGATAATGTTCAACTCACGGCCCGAGTCATGGGACTCAGCTTAGCCGGGAATCCGATGAACCCACGGAATACTCAGACAACGACTTGAAGAAGTATTAAGAGACCCTCAAAGGTCTAGCGATGACGATCTAGATGGATGCAGTTCACATACCAACAAGCAACAGCATAATTTGGATCCCACATTCATCATAACGACGATAAATTTATAGAAAACAATACCAATCCAGGCTCACCTAATACTGTCCAAGTCCATTCTTACCTCCTTCAATCAGCCACAATGGCTCTTATCCCGGAACCCATCGCTCTGCCCCCCAACTTCACTCCTGAAAAGTTCCAAAAGTTCATCATCCGCGCACAAGAAATCTGCGGTGTGGAAAACGTCCGCGTCGTCGCCAAGGACAAGCCCCTTGAGGGCGACTCCTACCTGAACCAGCCCAAGTCCCACGACCACTTCCCCCTATACGATAAGACCAAGTTCGTGGCCTCGGCCGTCGTCGCGCCACGTCATGTCCCCGACGTCCAGGCGCTCGTCGCCCTCTGCAACGAGCTCATCATGCCCGTCTGGCCCATTTCCCTCGGCCGCAACTTCGGCTACGGCGGTGCGTCCCCCCGCGTGCCGGGCTCCGTCGTTATGGACCTGGGCCACCACATGAACCGCATTCTCGAAGTCAATGTCGAAGGCGCCTACGTCCTCCTGGAACCCGGCGTCAGCTTCAAGGACCTGCACGAGCACCTCGAGAAGCACAACCTGCGCGAGCACCTCTGGCTCTTCGTCCCCGTCGGCCAAGGTTCCGTCCTCGGCAACGCCATCGAACGCGGCGTCGGCGCGACCCCCTACGGCGACCACTGGGGGATGCACTGCGGCATGGAAGTCATCCTGCCTAACGGGAAGCTGGTTCGCACCGGCATGGGCGGTGTGCCGAACCCCAACGCGGACCCGAACCTGCGTCCGGACGAGCAGCCCGCTAGCGAGACATGGCAGCTCTTCAACACGGGTTATGGACCGTACAACGACGGGCTCTTCTCTCAGAGCAACCTCGGCATCGTGACCAAGATCGGCATGTGGCTGATGCCCAACCCCGGAGGCTACCAGCCTTACGAGATCACTTTCGAGAACGACTCCGACCTGCCCAAGGTCGTCGACATCATCCGGCCGCTACGTCTCCAGATGGTCTTGCAGAACGTCCCCTTCCTGCGTCACACGCTGCTCAACGCCGCCCACTGCGGGCCAAAGTCAAAGTACACAGATAAGAAGGGCCCCATGACGGAAGAAGATGTCGCCGCCATCGCGAAAAAGCTCGACATGGGAAGGTGGCAGCTCATCGGCGCCGTGTACGGGCCGCGGCCTGTCCGCGATGCCCTCCTGGGCGTCATCAAGTACGAGTTCCTCACCATCCCCGGCTCGCGCTTCTTCCTCCCCGAGGACCGGTCCAGGGAGAGCCCCCTGAGGGCTCGTGAGCTCCTGATGCAGGGCATCCCCACCGTCGAAGAGCTGCGATGCCTCAAGTAAGTTAGCATCCGAACTGGCTGGCGAGAGAACTGGCTGACACGCTACCCAGCTGGCTTCCCAACGGCGGCCAACTCCTCTGGGCGCCCATATCCAAGGTCTCGGGCGAGGACGCGAAGAAGCAGCACGACGTGGCTAAGAACCTCATCACGAGCCACGGGTTCGATTACCTCGGCGCCTTCGCCGTCGGCATGCGAGAGCTCCGTAAGTCCGATCCCTTACCTCGGACCCATGATCCTTGATATCCGAAGTGCATGTTTGGTCCGCTTTTCAATAGTTCCTAGGAAGAATGAGGAACAGGGTGAGCCGAAACCCGGGGCTGACATCAGCACACATAGACCACGTAATCGGCATTCCCTACCGGCTCGACGTGCCCGAAGATGTTGCGCGCGTCCGGCAGCTGGCGCACAAGCTCATCAAGGAGACGACGGCGCACGGCTGGGGCCAGTTCCGGGCTCACACGGCGCTCATGGACCCCACAGCCGACGCCTTCAACTGGAACGGCAACGCTCAGATGCAGCTCAACGAGACGATCAAGAATGCGCTCGACCCCAACGGCATTATCGCGCCGGGCAAGAACGGCGTGTGGCCGGCGAGCTACGATAAAAAGAAATGGGTACTGGACGGCAACTGAGAATCGAACATAAATGTAACGAGTTGTTGTTTTCCCCTGTCTCCTATCTTTTTTAGTTTTTTTATTTCTTCATCTTCAATCCCTTTCGTTCGGTTTCCATCCTTGTCTACGCAACAGCACAGAGTGGTAACGGCGATGCACTGCATGCCAATTCGGAGGTCTGGGAACGCGAGGCTTCTTGTGGGACACTCCGAGCGGGCTGGATGTACTATGACGTGTGAGTGATGCTGCTTCGGGAAACCTGGGATCGGAGCTAGAGCGAGGAGGAGGCGTCGAGAGACATTAGGACGCGTTAGACCGGCGTCGTGCCTACGGCAGTTGCAAGAGTAGTGCCACGCCAGCGGGGATAGAGAGGGGCAGGGGGAAATTAGATCTTGCATCCGGAGCAAAGCCATGAGGGTTGATTATAACGTGTTGCTGTGCAACGTACGGTCTCGAGGACGTGTCGGCCGGGGTTGGCTAGAATGAGGCTGATGGGAAGGTATTTGAGATTGTTGCTAATGCATCTCGATCTCTGCGCGGTACTCCATCGCTGCACGAACTACATACGTGAATGTGCGTCTTGGGAAAAAGTTGGATTAGGAAAGCCAGCCGGGGAGCGTTCATCGCCTTATCCCAATTCAGTAGAATTCAAAGAACATCATCTCCTTTTCAGGAACCGGATGAGAAAGGTTCACAATAGCCACGCCGGTAAGACAGGGCTCCGGAGCTTAGTATCCGGAGAGGTTGAGAGGCGAGACCCGGTCGCAAGCCCCGCCGTTTGCCAGTACGCAGCATCCCATCCATGGTTGCCATGCTTGAGGGATCGACCGAACATGATCAGTTGACTTTTGATACTCTATTTCCAGCTTACTGTAGTTCATCTCAATGGGGAGTTCTACCGTACTCATCCTTCCCGCTTCTGCGCCCACATCACGGGCAGGGGGGAGAGAGGCGCATCAGTCTTGGCCTCGGGGGGAAAAGAGCCTCCAAACATCCAATATCCCCGAGTGTGGGCGTCATCAACAACGGGCTGCACCTATACCATCCCCAGTAGTGGGTCATCCGGGATTCGCAACTTCTCCACCGGCGACCCCACCCCGATGCTTACCGGACTCAACTCCGTGAGGTAGTTCTGACGTCTGATTGATGATAACACTGATTTTTTTTCTACCACCACCTGAGCTTGACTGGCTCCCGGGGGAAAGCCCGTCTGAAGGAGCCCTCCATCGATTGAAAATGCTCATGTACTCAGATTTACCAACAAAGGGGGAAAAATGGACCGAACCCCATGTCTACCAAAAACAGCTTTTGCGGTGCATTACGGGGCATCGAAAATCTGGGCCGAGGCGGGTTTGTCCACATCGGATCCTTCCATCCGTCACCAATCTCAACGGCCGATGACGGCACTATTACACCCAATGACTGGGAAACCCACGTGTAATCGCGTTGGACAACTGCACATGCAGGTTTCGCCGATAGCTTGGACCAAAGAAAGAAAAAAAATAGCCCCGGTCGAATAGACTAAAGAGGGAAATCGACTGGAGAAAAAATTCCCGATGAGCCGTGCATTGTAGTTCTATGAACTCNGAACCGAAGTCGGGATCCAGATGGACGACGCATGCCCGGACAAGCGTACGTGAAATCATCGAAAGATGACAGGGGTGGGTTCGTCGATGTTGCAATTGGACTGTATCCGTAATTCATATGGCAATCCGGGATCGAAAGGCGATCACGGGTCCCCAAGATCATGTATAAGAACCCGTCGCCGTTCCTGCATTGATGGACGAAAGAAGAGGTTTCTTCAGCGCATCCTCAAAAGCTTTCAACAATCCCCTTATTACACACCACGGGATTTTGGAACAACCGAGTAGTTTCCAAAACCACAAATGGCGCCTAGAAGCCTCCTCCAGCAAGCCGGGCTTCTCGCCCTGGCCTCTGGCGTAACCGCCGTGCCCTTCGTGTCCACGGCGCAGACCACCGTCACCTCGGAGCCGACCTTGACCCCGTCGGCGGTCCCCCACACCAATGTGACCTCCCACGGCCCCTACACCGGCCCCTCGCCGACGACCACCGGCGCCATCTCCACCAGCGTCCTCGCTTCCGAGGTCCCCATTCTCCCCCCTCCCGAAGATGCGTACGACTATCCTGCCGACGGCGAACTTCACGGCGACCAGCCCGCCCCCTACACCCCTTCGGGAGGCATCGGCACCAACGGTTCCGCCCCCGTCTACCGCGTCCAGAGCGACTTCGACTACCAGTCCCTCGCCCTGGCGTTGTACCAGGAGTACATCGAGCTCGATCTCTTCCACTGGGGTTTGGCGACTTTCTCGGATGAGGAGTTCGAGGAGCTTGGTCTGACGGCCGAGGACCGTTTCCTCCTCCAGCACATGGCTGACCAGGAAATCGGCCACGCCACCGTCATCACCAACATGCTCGGTGCCCAGGCGCCCAGACAGTGCACCTACAACTACCCCGTCTCCAACCTGCGCGAGTACATCGACTTCAACCAGAAGCTCACCCGCTGGGGCGAGGCCGGCGTCTACGGCTTCCTCCCCCACCTCAACTCCGGCCCCGCCGCCCAGCTCCTGCTTCAGAGCATCACTGTCGAGGCCCGCCAGCAGATGGTCTTCCGTCAGTTCGAGGGCTTGTTCCCCATGCCCGAGTGGCACACCGTCGGTATCCCCCAGAGCTGGGCCTGGACGCTTCTCGCCCCCTACATCTCCAGCTGCCCCTGGAACCAGACCCGTCTCATCTGGCAGAACTTCCCCGCTCTCCACGTCCTGAACCAGCCTAACCCCTACCGCATCGACGGCGCCAATGTCTGGAACGAGACTACTGGAGGCTGGGCTAACACCGCGGCGACGACCAACATCTCCCAGTCCGAGTCGTGCGTCAACTCGGACGAGGTCGGCGAGAACTGCAAGGCCGCCATCTCCCGCAACCGCACCATTCCTCTGTCTTACCCTGGTCGCCAGGTCTTCTTGCAGTGGGATGCTCCCGGTCAGGCTGTCGGCCCGAATAACAGCTACATCACCGCCACCAACGTTGCCGAGCCCAAGTTCGCCGCCTGGGTATCTCAGCTGAACGTCACCTACTCGCCTCTCCAGGATGTCAACCTCGAGAACCGTACCGCCTACACGATCCAGCCCAATGCCTCTACCTGGGAACACAACCCGGCCATCAACTCAACCATCTTCTTGGCCTTGACCGACACCGATCTGTACGTCACGCCTCACAACTTGACTCAGATCAACCCTCACGTTGCTGCTCTGGCCATGTACCAGGCCGGCTAAATGTATCCTTTTTTTGATACCAATTTGTATTTTATATCCTCGATGAGGATGGCTTGGAGAGGGTTTGTGGTGGTTTGATGATTAAGACGCTGGTTAGAAACAGTGCTTTGATTGTTGACCGTGGACGTGTCTTTTCCTTCCATACTGTAATCTTAGAGTGATGACTATTAATTACGACCATTACCTTCACCTAATACTATTCGTTACAATGTGATGCGTATATCGTCTGTTGTGGGTTTCTGTTGTGAGTTTTGCAGATAACATGTTCGTTGAAATCAATCAAACGGCAACATGCCGGTGCACTGCATGGTTGTGTAATGGGCATTAGATTGCTCGCCTAAAATCAAAAATAACTTCGTTGTACGTCAAATGTCTTCTCGTGACACCATGATTCGCCGTTGAATGCTTTTGTATAGCTCTCGTTCACGTCCAGGCATCAAACCCCATGCTGGCCATTCTGTTTCAACCGGATGCAACTATACCCACCTCATATCAAATCGAGATGGTTTAGAGCTCATTGTGCTCCTGACCATCGTCGGAGTCGGCGACAATGGTCTTGACAACGTCTGCCGCCTCCGCGACCTTGCTGGCGACCTTCTCGGCGACCTTCTCGGTGGCGGATTCGGCGGCCTCGGAGGCCTTGATGACGATCTTCTCGGGCTTAGGGACACCTTCGATACCAACGAGCTCGGTCTCGAAGACTATGGGAGATAACGGTTAGCAACGAAGAAAACGTGAGGGTCGAATACACAATCTTACCGAGGGTCGCGCCACCGGGAATGGGACCCATACCGCGGGGGCCGTACCCAAGCTCGTGGGGGATGGTCAGGGTTCTAGTAGAGGTTAGAAACGACTGGTCATGTATCGTTGGATAGGCCTCTGGTAATACCTCTTCTCGCCAATGCACATGTCCAAGAGACCCTTCTCCCAGCTGTGTCGTCGTCAGTATCTAACTGTCTTTCGGAGGCCTGTCGGTTCTTTGTGGACTGACCCCTGGATGACCTGGCCGCTGCCGATCTTGAAGCTGAAAGGGGTTCCCCGGTCGTAGCCTTGGAAGAGAAAATCAGTCAGCAGCGGTTGTAGATGGCGGATAGCAGCATGACTTACTGGCATCGAATTGCTCGCCGTTGGACTCCAGACGACCGCGGTAGTGCATGCTGAGCTTGTCGCCGTTCTTGGTCTTGCGATCGCACTCAACAGCCTGGGTAACGTCGATCTTGACTTCGGCAGCAGCAACGAAGCTAACGGCGCTGGAGGCCAGAAGGCCAAGAGAAAGAAGAAGACCCTGCATTGTGTCCGTTTTTTTTTGGGGTGGGGGGGAAATGAGGCGGAAGGTTGCTTGTGATGGAGTTGAGAAGATGAGAAGATGAGAAGACGAGAGGTCGGTGGAGGGGACAGCTTGCGGGACAAGGAAGAGAGCTGCTGCAAGGAGGGACCACACACTCAAACAACCCGCTTCAACCATTAAAGTGAAGTGGGTTAAAGGTGACACGACGCCTCAAGGGCGGGAGCGTATCCTCCGATTGGTCAATCGCCTCAGGAAAGGGTGGAGAATCCATTATCAGATATTCCGGGGCGGGGTGTGCTTATCGATAAAACCCGCTTACAGGATAAGGTACTGAAGGTACCTCAGCTTAGGTACTCCGACTACACTAACCTTATCGGCTGGTGAAGCTCTGCGCCGTAATTCTCAGTCGATAATACCTTTTCCACTGCGAGCACTGTCACCTGATCCATAGCTTTTCCCTTCAGCTTGTGACGTCAATCTTGTTAGTCCCCATCTCAGCCACCATTCTCCCAGCACATCCTATGCCCGAAGTCTGAGGCAATGACGTTGAGACACCATGTGAAGGAATCTCGACAGCCTTGAGAACTTGTGTCGCTGAGCCACCGTAAGTCACTTGACCCCTCGATCAAGCCGGAATCCCAGCCCAGGCACCGCCTCGTGTCTACTCTCCGTGGCTTAGGGACTTTCGTTGGAATACCTTGTGGTGTGGGCTTGTGGTTCTACATTTGCTGTTGGGCATTTCGTTTTCTTCGTTTTTACTACCTAGCTTCCAACTTGAGGCTGTCCATCCACGAGTGACAACATAGGCGGCAGTGCAAAACGGAAGATCGTCATCGAGGCCAAGGCAGACATCCCGATCACAACGATGGAACGAGGGATTCGGGTTATTGACAGAAAAAACATGGTCGCCAATGCTCACCGAACACCAGCAGTAGTCATGGCACTCCGGAGTCGTGTATCACCCACCTTCACTCCTTTCTGCCTGGTCGCGTGGCTGTCAGATTCGACCGATGGACGCCTGTAAACACTTCAGTCGCCGGTCGCTCAAGCCACTACTGCATCTGTGGCAAAGCCACGAATGGTAATTAGCCAGCGGACAGCGGACCCTTTCCTCGCGCAAAGGGTACCTTGCCTATCCGCGCTCCGCATCGACATGACAGAACAACATGGTGCGCTAAACCTGCGCGGTTCTTTCTCTGCATGCGTTATTGCGACATTGCGTTATTGCGCGTCAAGGGTAAGAGGGCCTGGGAAGACATTAAGCGTGTTGTCGCGCGACGTCTACTCCGCTATCGCTTCGCATTCGACAATTTTGGACGTATCGACATCCAACGTCGGCCGTCCAGTAGCTGACCAAGTGCTGCAGCCCGCCCTGCTTGCTGGGTAGGCCCCTGTTGCTACACTCACCTCTCATCAACACAGACATAAACCGCTCCACCCGGCAAATGCATCAACTACCTGCATTGGATCGCTGCAATGCTGCAGATATACACGATCCGCCCAGGCTCTGCTGCAATCAATATGGCCTCGGCAGCAAGATCCCTTTGTGCTGCATGTCTAAATGCCAGAGGCCCAACCAAATGGCCCCGGATGGTTCCAGTTGGGTCGCAAGGACAGGGCAACCCCCTGGGCAGACACAAACGTCAGACTTCAGTCGACGATGGTCCGAACTCTCTGACCCGTTGGGGGCCTAGCTGCCCCAGCTTTCCCAGTTCCAGAAACATGAAAATTTCCTGGCCTCTCTCGGCAGACGGGACGGTCCCGGTGGCCAGCGGGACTTCAGGGTCAGAAAAGGAAGGGAGAAAAAAAAAAGGCAAGATTGCGATGTCGATCCAGGGTCATCAGGCCAACGGGTTGGGCACCGAGGACACCAAGGAGCGAGGGGCTATGCTTGAATGAATGCTTAACGGAGAGGCGAAAAGAACATCCGTTTATGCCCCGGCCCCTCCACAGTCCAATTTCTGCTGATGCCAGACAAAGGTACAACAAACACACGACGTGCGCGCTACATTCAACACAGGAATGGCAAGTGCGCGTGCTGCTGTCAATGGCGCTTGTGGCAGCCAACCAATGAGCAGCCTGGTCAGGCCACCAAGTACTTCTGAGGCCTCACACGCGCAAACATGTACACATTCTAGACTGAACGTGCTGACGAATCCCCAAATCTTGGTCTTGTACGGATAGGACTGATTGATTTACCTCTTATTTTCTTTTCCTTTCCTTCCCCCCCACCCTTTCCGTTTTGCACGGCGACTTTTGGCCCCTAAAGCTGAGCAGCCACTAGGTCAGAGAGGATGGCCAGACACGCGTACCAGCTTCGTCATCTACGGCAGGCTGAAAAGGGAAGCCCCTTTGCCGACTCTCCATTGAGTAAATGAATCCTGTCTCAATTTGGTGCTCCTCATACAGCGCTTAGGAAGAGGAGAGACAGAGGGAAAAGGGAGGCACTTGGTCTTGGTCAACCAGACGGGGGCGCGCGGCAGTCCGTCAATCACCGCCCTGAAATGTAGCGCGCCCTGCCTTCTGCATCCCCCCCCCATCTGATCTCTTGGCCGTCTTTGCCCAATCACCGTACCGGTCCTTCGCCACAGAGGTTTCCTCTCACCAAACGGAGAATATGAGACCTTGCAACCGTTTCCGCTGTTTTGTCATGTCGTGCTTACCAAAACAATTAGGACCGAAGGACTTTGCTAGGACATCGTCTGGACCTTTCATTCACCTACCTCACCTTGCGTACCTTACACATGCGCAACCTGGACACACCGAGAAGATAGGCCCACCACACTCACACTCGGCTTTTCCCCAAAGGGATTACGAATTCAATGCTATCCATTTGAGCCGGGTTCACCCATGTCAAATGGGCGCGCCCTTCCCTCCTACTGCGTATCCTGCTTTTCTTGGTCATCCATACCCGAGCCAGGCCTTTTTCGACTTTCATCGAAGTCGTCTTCCCATTCTTAGCGTCTCCCGTGTCCCGGAGTCCCTGCATTTACATTACAAAGGCCCTGGCATTGGCAAAGCTGCCCAATAGTTCTGTCCTTCGCCCTGCTGCGGCGTACACCTCGCTCTCTGTCTCTTCCTTTTCTCATTGTCATTGTCAGCCCCAATGGCAAGCCTTGGTCTCCACTGCCTCTCACGTCTCACATCCCACCGAACCTCCTCGGGGTCTGCCCGGGGTTGAGTCACTCGATGCTCCGCCCGCACTCTCCAGCCCGAGTCTTTTCACAAGGCCGTTTTCTTTGAGTCGAGGTACATCGTCTGCCCACTTACAAACCAACCTTGAGGCGAGCAGCCCAAATGCGGGCCTCTCTCTTTCCCACACCCCTCCGTTCTACCCCAGGACTACCTTGACCTGCTCTGCCCCTTCAGCAAGTACTGATGGGCACATGCGTTCGAGTACCAGCGTTCCTTGCCCACTACTACCTACTACTAGGAAGTAAAGACCTTGCTTGATGGAGAGAGCCAGAGTCTGATGTACATGTGTTTGCAAACACTCTCCTGGACTTCCGCCTCCCTTCTTCTCAACTATATATCACCGCGTCCCCACGACTCTCGTTCCCTCTTTCCTTTCCGTTCCCATTGCCCATCAGAACTTCAAGCCAAACATTCACCTGACTACACGGTCTTCAACTTTCCAAACTCCCTCAAGGTCACCTCTCAAGCAAAACTACATCGTCAACCGAAACCCTCAATATCCAAAGAAAGCCTCACATCACACAAGATGTCTTCCCAATACAACACCTCCAACAACGTCGTCATCCACCAGACGGCCCCCTCCATCAGGAGCGCTTACTCGGCCTCCTCGGGCTCCTACCATCCCTCCAACGTCTCGTCCCCGCGATCCATCTCGCCGGCCGACGAGGCCCCCATCCGCGTCCACGGCGCCGAGGGGCACCAGGCCGCCATCAAGCACTCGAGCAGCTACGTCACCGTCATCAACCGTCGCCAGGGCGGCTACGACGTCGCCGCACCGTCCCCGAACAACTACAGCGGAGCCTATGCTCGACGCCGCTGAAAAGGTCGGCCTCGCTTCTTTCACTTACACGACGGCAAACATGAACAACATGTAACTGCATAACCTCTCGGCGTTATTCTTTCTTCTTTCCCTTATTTTTTGACACGTTTGGTGGGCGGAGGGTGGAGCGGACTCGGGCATAGCGACAGGTACTCGGCGGCGCACTTGTACGGCATATTGTATCACCTCGTCAGCGCGGCATGACTGGGAGGGGGGGAAATGTTTTGGGACGAATATTACGGGGACACAACGGAGGGATTCACGGAACATGGGATTCGGAGCAGAGCGATGTTTGGGACCGCACTATCGAAGGGCACTGGATGAGATACCCCCCCAAATCAGATTGTTTTTACTTTCCCGAGGTGGACTTGAACCCCTCGTTCGAGATGGGATTTTTGGGGAGTTTGGAGGACACCGCGAATCCCCTGCAGGTGCTTCTCTTCCATAGATAATTGTATTAGTTATTTTCTGAATCTTTTTGGCAATCCTGTTTTTCTCGAGGCAGACTACAATTCCAATAATCATTTTGTTCTTCAAAACACGTTGTGGTCTTGGGAATTTCGACAGGCTCCGTTTCGAAACGAAAGAAACCGTTGGTTGGNCGCAAGAGACGTTTGCTGCAGAAGTCCAGAATGCGCAATGCCCAATGTCGTCTCATTCCCTCCCCTCCTCCCCTCCCCGGTCTAATCGTCTTTGTCTGCAGTGGTTCATCGGGGCCCTCTGTCGCTGTTGGCTCTGGGCCCCTGGTCTCGCTGCAAGGGGGCCCGGCAGCCCGCAGAGCAGGGCAGGCAGGCAGGCCACTTCGTGTCTTGGACGATTCTTCAGTGAACGTATGAGGTCATCATCGCATTTCCGCGCATTGTACCAGTTGTTTCTGGTACCAGTTCACATGGGAAAAATAGGCGCTAATATAAATCCAAGAATAGAACACGAACATCAGGGGATGGTCATCTCGTGTTTCCCTGTTTCTGGCAGGGCAATTGCATTCGTTGGTGAATTGCTTTTTTTTTATTTATTTTCAGAACACGCCGTGTCTGGCATCAACTAGTTTCTGTTGTTCTTCATAATATCGTCAAAACCCCCCTGAATAGCATCACATCACACAAAATGGATACCGTATAGCGACAAATCATACATGTCATATCGAAACCCCATCCCCGCCTCGAGTCCAATGGACAATCCAATCACGCACCGCCCTCGCGCTTAGCGTACTCTTCCTCGATAGCCTCGGCGTACTTGTCGTCGACGGTGCGCGGGTCTTCCTTGAGAACGCCCTCGCGGACGAGGTCCTCGGGGGCGGGGCGGTGGGAGATCTTGTCGTTGAGGGAGTCGGCGCGCATGTGCCTCTCGAGCTCCTTTTGGTGGGCGATCAGGCTTGGGGCGGCGGTGGATGCGGGCAGGATGTTTTCTGCGAGGCGGAGGGTGGGGTGTTAGCGAGGATCCGTTGTGATGCGTTCTGGACTTGGGGATATAAAAGCAAGTTTGAATGAGAATGCGGCCTCTCGTCAGAGAGTGATGCGATTGGAATGTCTGGGGTGGGTTTTGCCGATTGATGATCGGCGGGTGAGGCGGACGGCGGGTGGGTGGAGCGGACGGGAACCATGGATGTTGGATGATGGAAGATGGGGCATGGTCATGCTGGGGATTGGGACCTACTCTCGACCAACTCGGCTCGGTTGGGGCGATGTTGAAGGTGGTTCTCGAGCGAGTTCTTGCGCTCACCAGCGGGGCGAGAGATGGGAGTCTCGTCGACGACGGGTTGCGAGTCGTTCTCGGCCATGGTTGTGGTGATTGGGATCGTGACAGGGGTCTTTTCCCTTTTGTACTGTAGACGCTGGATCTTCAAGTGAGGCGAATGTGCTTCTCCTCTCTAGGGAAAGTCGCCTCGTTTGGTGTCGTCGTAGACGCAAGTATACCTGTCGCCTCGACTGTCAAGATATGATGACAATGTCAACTGGGAGACTGGGTGGGTGGCTCTGATGCAAGTCGGCGAGAGAGGTGATTGCAGACGTCCGGATGCAAGATCAAGCTGGATGAGAAGAAAGAGGGGCGGACGAAGATGGGGCGGCAGGTGGCAGGTGTTATGTACCTCGCAGTCTCCTCACGGGTCTTGGTAAGGAGATGCAAACTGGGAAATGGCTGGTTGGTATGGCAATAGCAATCAGACTGGCACATGGGATGAGACTCAGTGGATGAAATGGAAAGGGTCGAGAATGTGGCCTGTCAGGTCTGGTCTGGTGAGTTGGTGGGTTGGTGGTGCTGGTAGGTGAGCTTTACCCGGTGAGGACCTGACCGGGACCCAAGAGGGGTCGAAGCTGTTTGGCTGAGCGTGTTTTACCCCGCAACCCTGCTTCGGTGCCCGTGATCTGGCAGGGATCTTTCCTGGGCACTGTCGAGTGGGGGAGGAGGCTCCTTCCTTCCCCCTTCTGAGCTCCTGCCATTGCATCACCTGGTCCTCCCTGCCTTCCTCCCGAGCTGCTTTAACGGACTTGTGCCTGAGGATCCGAGGCATGGCGCTATTGGGCGGCGGCCTCAGGTCGAGTTGAGAGCTCTCATTTGCTGACCTTTTTCGGTTTGTTTTCACTCATGCAACAGATCAAATTGAGTTGGCGTTCGATGTTGCAGTGACAAGATGCCCCGTCGCTCGGGAGACAGACAATAAGACATTACTGCTGCACCATGTTCTGCTACGTCCCTTGCGAACAATGGCATTCATCACAACCACTCATTCCTCTCCGAAATTGACCCTGGGGGAATGAGACAGGCTCACAGCGGACCCTGCTGATTGCCCTGACCTGATGACGTCTGGCGCACGGGGACCCTCAGGGGAAGTGACAAGCCACCGCCTGGACAGACCGTTTCTCCTGCCCCCCCCCACCCACGCCATCACCGGCCGCCACTTCGAGATGATGTCGTGTCCGTCGTGGGATCATGAGCACCGAGTTTGTCTCTTTCACTCATTGCCCCTGGCCATGCATACATCATTCCTTATGACCAGATCATCTCATCGCATCCCTACTGTCTGGACCCTATCTTCCGACCCAGAGACGACGTCGGTCCCTAGCGGCCCGGGCGGATGCAGAACGTGGGACCCTGGGTTTCTGGGCTCGACCGCACCGCGTCGAAGAATCAACTTCTACGCCGCTCGGCGCGGGCACAGTAACTCATCAATAAAGAGGTTTGCTGCCACTGAGGGATGGAAAGTGTACTACAGGCAAGTCGACACCAAGGCTTTTTTGGGCCTTGACGATGACCCCTACGTCTTGATGGTGTTGGGTCTCGTCTCAACTAAAACAACCGCCGGTTTACCTGATCTTCACTGTTTAATCGCAAACACGACAAGACATGGCGCCAATGATACTAAACACCGGAAATCAGCCCTGGAGACGGATTTCTGCAGAGTGTACCAACAGTTACTACCCTGCAAAGCTCCCATTCCGCCGTATCTCTGCCTCCAATGTCACCCGCAGCACCGCGTATAAGGCACACTCATTAAAGATGCAGCATCTGCCACGTCTCCATCTGGCATACAAATGATCGGATTTCTCCCTTGTCCTTGCCGAAGCTTCCGGTCTTTGAGCATTCTCTTAACCCCCTTTGTAGTTCTTCATCCTACTATCCACGGACAGCCTGCCTTGCCATCGTGTACGAACTCCACATTGTCATCTTGCATTCCCACAGGTCCAAAAGCATTCCTGGGTGTCTCGCCCTATCGGACAACTGGTCACGGTGAAAACACTGTCTTACACGGTCCGTAGGACCCAAAGTCTGTAAATCCGGCCCTTCTCCTTTTGAATCATGTAGCACAGTTCTCTTTGGCCAAAGGCACGGTATCCTCGGTGAAACTTGAGGGAACTACACTGGTACTCTGGTGCTCACTGCCTAAAGTGGCTATCTACTTGGCGTCTGGTTACTCAACATCCTTCACCTACGACTCGTCGTCGTCTTTGCCATCCTAACTGTTCTCGCCCGCGCCCGCTCCGGCTCCACCAGCAACTCCACTGAGAACGCCCCTGGCTCCCTTGATACGGCGAGTTTGGGCGCCACGGCCACGTCGGCGCGGGCACGGTGTTGGAGTGACTTGGCCCACACCATCGGGGCTCGAGACGGCGTCGGCAGGGCTACCGCCCGAGTGCGCAGGTCCCTTGGCGGGGACTGTCAAATCGTGACCCTCAAGGCCGGTAAAGGCAGCATTGCATTGACCGCCGGTGCTGGGCGATCCAGAGCTTTGAACACCGGGAGGTGGAGGGTCAAACATGGTGCTGAAGTTGATCATGATTGGAAAGTCGGGAATGAAAGGAAAGCTCGCTCCAGCTCCGGAAGACGGATCGGCCGCGTGGGCGGCAGCCGCAAGAGCAACCGTGTAGGAGTTGTACGGCGAGGGCTCGGGTAGGATGCTCTGGCTGTAGTAACTGGCTGTAGGATACGGGTTCTGGAAGACCGATGCCGGCAGCGATTGTTGCTGCTGCTGCTGCGGTCCGTAGTTGACCCTGAAGTTGCCGTGCACATCCACACAATGCTGGCCGACAGAACCGGTCAACGAAGACAGCACGAGTCGCTATAAAGCTGTCAGAGAACCGATTTGGGAAGGAGGGTTGCTCAGCCCTTGGGGAAGACACTCACAGGTCTGCGAGACGAGTCAAGGTATGCTTTGTAGACGAGGTCGTCAGATAGCTGTGTGAGCCGCTGGATCTGCTGCTGAGACAGAGATCCGTCATATCGATGAAGGTGGAGCTGGTTTATGGCTTCCTGGGGGGTGGTGGAATGCTGCAAGACGGTCAGACGAGAGCTTGATTATGGAAGAGTTCTGAAGTGTTGATTTACCGCTGCAACATGACGACTGTTGGCATTGTGGCCGGAATCTTGACACGAAGTCTGCTGTTCTTCTAAATCCATCTGCTGGGGTGATACCGATCCAGCACGGTGACCAGTCCCAGGCTGGCCCATTGTCACCGGGCTTGGAGAAGTTGGAGACTGCTTCCCGTTTATTAGCCGGCAAGGAAGGGCATATGATTCAAAGGGGGACGCTTACCGAAGCAACATTGGAAGTTCCAGAGCTACCGTCAACGCCGGACGTTAGACCAGTAGACTGTTGCTTGAGAACGCTCATCTGAAGCTGGGGTATCGGTCCGGCATGCTGGTCAGCGTTTTGATGGTCCGTGACCATATCCTCCTGTTGTTCAGAGAGGGTTCCTGAATCCTGACCCCATTTGGGTTGGTCCATCTGCATCTGAGAGCTGGGGGTCTCCCATATGGTGGTGAGGCTATTTATCGAAAAGGGAGAAACGTTGTTCTGGTTTTGTCCGCGATGGAAAGCTTGGCCGGAGGCTTGCTGTTCCTGCTGATTGACTTGCTGTTGATGAATCTGATTCTGCGCAGGCGTCTGGTTCTGAAAAGCTGGTCAGTCACAACAAACAGGGGACACACAGACTTTAAGTGACGCCTTACCAAAGTAGAAGTCTGACTGATAGTCGGCCCCCCGGAAAGCTGGGTGGAGGGTGCCTGGTACACATGTGAACGCTTCTGATGTTCATCGGTGTTCTTACGCTTGTTATGGACGTTTTGACCAGTTCTCAAAAGATTTTGAGCATTGGTGGGTGTTGAGAAGTTTTCGAGGCGCGGCTGAGAATGAAACGGAGCCTGCTGATTGCGAGCAGGCTGGTTGAGCGCCAGACCATAGTTTGCGTTGGAGCGGTTGGTGCGCAAGCTCCGCAAATCTATCATACTCGGGATAGTGTAATCCGGCGTCGCGGCCAGTACGGCAGGATTTGGGCCTACCGGAAATATGCCTGTTTCTATGGCCTTCTGAGTCTCGGAGCGACGATTCGGAGGAGGACTGTTGCGCGAGTTACCGGTTAAGAGACTCTGAGGAGGTGGAACGGGGAGCTGGGCAGTGGCAGAATTACCGGCCGGATTGATGAGGCGCCGTGAAACCGGGCCAGCAACGGCAGGCTGGGTTAGGCTGCGCTTGTGGTTACTGCCAGCGATCTCTCGCGTGCTGGGCGAAGCGATGGGCATCTGCAAAATCTGAGGGCTGTTCATCGCCGGCAGAGTGGCAGGGTGTCGAGAGTGAGTAGCTACCGCCAGCTGTGACATGTTGGAGGGATCGCGGATAGAGCTTTGATTGTTGTTCATCGGCAGAAGGCCGAGGTCTGTGACTGGAACAGCGTTGTGGAAGCTGTGCGACGAGTGGGACGTCAGCACTCCCTTGTGCCGTCTTCCCAACTCTTCGGGTAAGTCGCTGACGGTTTTGACTTTCGGCGAAAGACCAAGGGCCTGTGGTTGTGGGTTTACCTTGACGGCCACCCGAACGAGAGGAGCCATGATCGAAGGCTGTGAACCATGAGCCAAGTGTTTGGATTTGGATACGTCAGTCTTTCGGGCGTTTGTGACGGAATCGACGTCTCCCGGGATTCGGATGATACACTTTGATGGCCTGGGTAAAATGTTTTGACTGGCCTGTTCGGGTTGCTGTGAAGGGGGTTGTGAGGTGGCATGTGGGAAGTGAGGGCTCTCTTGTCCAGGCAGATAGATTGAAGAAGAGGAAGCAAGGGAAGGTGAGTTGTCCAGAGAACTGGCGCGTTCTTGGGCAACAGTTACGGCTAGGTTGTCGGCCTCGTCGTCGTCGTCATTGTTGTTGTTGCTGCTATCGTCGATCACTTGTTTATGAGCTATCTCGGCGTCCTGGGCGGCGAAGACGGCACTCCAGTTTTGATTCTCATGTGGTTCAGAGTAGATTCGCCAGCGATCACCTGAGGAAGTGAGCTTCTGGTCAGCCATAGTCGCGAAAAACGCGTCGTCGACGTGAGGACACGGAAATGAAGGGCCGCTTCCGTTCTCGTCCGCCATTGTCCCAAAAAGGTACACAAGGGGAATAAGATGAAAGGCAACCGTGGAATCAAGTAAGTCCTCGGAATTGGGTTCAAGTTGAAGGTGGTTGAAATTCCTCGTTGGGATTGTTTGCTTGGGTCTGAAAGAAGCCGATGGGAAAAGCAAAGTTCCGTGCCCTTGTAGTGGTAGAGGATGGCAAGAAAGAAAGAAAGAAAGGCGGTGGCCTTTAGAAGAAATTATCAAAAGCAAATGAGGAAGGAAAGAAAGTCTTCAACCAGTTTCATAGCCACAAGCGAATGAGGACACGCAACCGCTTAGTCGCTGAGGACCGATGTGCGAAGGCAGACTTTATCACACTACGATATGACTGAGAAACGGTGCAGTTCAAAAACGACAAAATTGCTTCCGGGCCCTAAGTGAACACGGAGACAATAATAACTCGCTATTATTAGACTCGTATCCCAGGAACATAAAGAAGATGTCACAAATATTTTAGCTATCCAAAGACTATCTCTTCATAAGAATTCGGGTCAGAAGTCAAAGCTGAGGCATCCAGATGAAATGTCCGGGATCAACAGAGGTGGAATAATTGTTCCGCCTATTATAATTTTAACTAGGAACTACACGAGAAAAAAGCCCGGTATATTCTTGGTTATATTGACTCATAATCCACCTATGTTTCATTGCTTCTGCCGATGTCGCTAGACATCAGAGTGAACAAAAGATGGAGAACACAATGTTGATATTTTCAGACTCTGTACCAAGGTAAGGCAGCTCAATACCTCAAATGGCCCCAGTTGTTCCCGCTAGGAAATGGGGATTTCACTTATGTGGATTTTTTTTTAAAAAAAAAACAAAAAACAAAACGGCTTTGTGGAAGGCAAAAACCGCACTGGCACCTTCGAGGTCTGACAGATTTACAACTTCACCTTTATCTGACAACCCAAGAGTCCAACACATTTCCAAGACCATCTTTACTTGCCCCCCGCCGCCTTTGCATATTCCTCACCGAACGTATCAAACCATTTGTTGACAACTTCTTCGGCCACACCTGGCCCAATCGTTTCATCACCGTTCTCCAACTTCTTCGAAACATCCTCCATAAACTCATCCACACTCAACGCGTTCGGGTTGTTCTCTTTCTTGTTGTCGTCCGGATCTACCCTCTCGCGATGCAAGTCGGTAGCAACTGTGGGCGGTGCAATCTCCACGACTCTGACCTTGGAGCCGCCATTCTTCAACTGCGTACGAAGGTTCATGCTCCAGAAGTGCAGCCAGGCCTTGGTACCGTTGTATACGGGGTTGATGATGGAGAATGGAACGTAGCCGAGAATACTCGACACGTTAATAATGAGAGCGGACTGCTTGGTCTGGAGGTGGGGGAGCAGGCTCAAGGCCAGATGCATGGGGCCCCGAATGTTGATGTTGATCTCCTGGTCTGCTTTGGGGAGGAAGTCTTCGTCCTTCAAGACTTCAAGAGGACGCTGGACTCCGGCGTTGTTGACGAGACAATCCAACTCGGGATGGTCCTTGATCACTTTCTTGACGAATTCCGGAATTGTAGCGACCTCGCCTGTGTCAAGGACGTAATAATCAGCGGCGCCAATCTCCTTGGCTGTGTCTTGGAGTTTAGACTCGGTGCGTCCGGCAATGATGACCTTTTTGCCCTTTGAGATGAAGTACTGGGCCATAACCTTGCCGATACCTCCGCCGCCCCCGGTGATGAGGGCGCACGTAAAGCCGAGATTGTCTGAGGTGGAGGCCATGGCTTGTGTGGTAGTTCGTGCTTGCGAGAGATTGATTGACGTTGTTGTGTTGACAACCTCAAGCTCGTGGAAACAGGTAAAGTGGTTGAAGCCTTGACCCGCTCACTGAATTTATATGAGAAACTGTAGGATTTCAGCCACTGGACGCCTCCAAAGTGGTATTAGCCACACGTGGCTTACCTACTACTTGCGGCGGTGTTTGGCGGCCGGAACTAGGTTTCGAGAGTGGAGAATCACAGGTGCTTAGTTCAAGTGGATTTCACAGAATAAAACCCAAGAGATTGAAGATCTAGTTAAGTCAGATTCAAGCCAAGAGCGCTCGAGACTGTAACGCGCGGATGCTTCGGCGATTGTTGATGACTTGACAAAAATGTTTTCATCATCCATTCAGAGTTCCACAATATCGAACGATGACGCGAGGGCTGGCGGTCAACAACGTCACCTCACACGGTGGCACTTGATCTGGATCGGCAGTCCTTGAAAAACAGAACAAATGAAAAATGAAGGATTCTCTTTTTTCTATTCTTGCAACGATGATGAATGTTTCGCGGCTCAATGTCTCGTTATTTGCGAGTGACCTCTTATATGCGGCACGCCTCATTCACCCAGACTGCTAGCTTGGAAACAACATGGCATTATAGAGTTTTCTGTTCAAAGAAAAGCCTCACTCCATCATGACCACGATTCCAACGGCATAAACTTGTTTAAAATTGTCGGGACAATGTGATAGAGAGAAGGCCGTGGTGCAAGAAAGCTCCGTCACTATGAGAATCAATGCGAACCAGAGAGCCCGGACCCGGTGCTACGAAAGCTGTCGCTACTTCGGGGAGTTATACTGGTGCTGACGCATATACATAAAAGGTTTACCTCTGAACACTACTCTATTTCGCCGTCAGTCCTGAAGCTTATAAGTGTGCGGCTTTCACACAGGACTCGTTACGAGATGAAGTCCAATTGGTTTATGGTACTGATTGAGGCACAGTACCTACGATGTGTTCTTTGTGTTTGTGTGCCATAAAGGGCGCCTTCCCTTGTCGGACTTGATCTGTATTGCAGCAGGCCAAACCACACCGGGGCTGACTTTGCTGTTTTGGTTGGAATATTTGTCACATAGATGGGATGAACATTTGTCCCAGGTCATGGCGAACCGTGAAATGTATTCAAACAGACGGTCTAGATTTCAGAGGAACGCCAAAATCCATGTGGGAGGTGGAGCTTGAGATGTAAGCCACTGCCCTGGCTGGTATCAATTGGAATAGCAATGTTTTGCCGCTTTCTCTCACATTGGGGCTACCGTCATCTTCGGCAAAGCTCGCTGCCCGTTTTGTTGCGTCAACAGCGTCTCTAGCCAACCTCCCCCTGGCATGTACCTGACCAGGTCGAAGCGTAAAGTATGAAAGACTTGCCTCGAGGATTAGGCAAGAAAAATGTCGAAAAGGCAATCTGTAAGTATCTGACGCTTTGGTGAGCTCCGTCAAGTAACAAAACCAAACACTCATCCAGGACTCCTAGAGAGTCGAGCACAGTTTAGGATTAGGTGAAACTTTCTCACTTGAAGTTCATGAGTGCGACCAGATACACAGGTGGCTTGATTTGACAAGAGCAGGATCCAAACAGTCTATGGCTCTTCATACAGCATAACCCTTCTGACATTCAGCAGTAGAAGCTCCGAACCTTACCCTCGTATCGTCAAGTACCATAGCAATGGTTGTAACCTCAACAGCCACTTTTAAGGCGGCTCAAACTGGCCTACGGGGGCACAATGTCTCGAGCAGCGCTCCAAGTTTTCGCATTCTCTTTACGCCCAAATTTAGTGAGCCGGAAAAAAGTAAAAGGGCGAATATTGGTGAAATGACACGGGCTCAAGACGTATTTCTTACTCTGGCTGTCTCTCTTCTTATCAACACATCCAATGGACGAGCCAAATCGCCTAGACCCTGGTACATCACAAGTCTCAAGCTCCGCAGCACCGAGCTCGCCTTTACTTATGAGCGTGGCGGCGACAGCGAGGTCGACGAAGAGGAGAGCAACAGAGGCGAACTTCATTTTCGACGTATCCGGGGAAATAGTACTTGAACAGAAAAACATGTTCACGATTCTTGAAGGTAGAAGGTTGGGCAGCAACACTCGTTTTCGTTTGGAGGAAATGAGAGGCCTTTAGACTAACTTAATAATTATATTCCGAACAGTACATCAAGAGACATCTCTCTCTGTACAGAACACTCTTTGGAAGAACAGAATTCTCTGGATATGAAATTAAGTCTCATGCTCAAACTTGCGATCAGCCTAGGTCCAGAGAATCCTCTGTAAGAGTTTCTGAGGCTTACTAACAAGACCCAGATCTTCTAGGATTTTATCGCTAATTGCTAGTAATTGGATGCTTCAAGAACGGCCTCGCCAACACCTTGGCAAAGTCGATTGACGACATCAACGCTTGAGCGGAGACGAACCTGGCAGACCCAGACGGGCCGGAGCTCTTCAACTGCACCAAGGATGAGTGGCATGAGTTTGAGAATCGGCCCAGTAAGGTGGTTGCTCCCAAGGGCCCGCAGATGGCCAGAGACTTCTCAGTGACCAACGATGGCTTAGGGACAATCAGCCACTTGTAAATTAGCACCAATAAACGTGGAATGCCGACGGAGGAATAGCGAGGGAACAAGAACAGTCACAGCGGGCGCATGGGCTACGGACAGACGAGATTTTAAGACGAAATGTTAGGGTTCAAAATTCACCTCGAGGATGCTGGAGGCGAAGGAGAAGCCCGCGTTAATAACAGCATCGAGTATGTCCCTAACCGCTCGTACGTGCACGGTGCTCTGATGGAGTCTGTCATAACCAATCTGTACGTAGTGAACTTCCAAACCACTCAACTTTCCGAGAGCGAGGGGTCTTAGAGCTAGAAGCGGAATCAAGCTAAGATGAATGCATTTAAACCTATAGGTAAGGTCTGAAGAGTGATGGAAGTAGGGTTTTATAAAAAGAACGACATAGCAGATCTACAGCTCCTTATGCTACGTAAGCCTCGGGGAGGTTTAGTAGAAGCTCTGAACCATGCCTTCATATCGTTGGATGATAACTACTGCGAAAAGAATAGCAACAGCCACATGTTCAGATTCTACCGCACTGGCCCACGGGACTGCAGTATTTTGAGCAACATTCGCTATTCTGTCTGCAGTCTGTTGGGCTAGAAGTTAGTAAAAAAGAAATCATATGACAATAATAAACCAAATTAGCACGGACAACAAAATTCTTTTGATATGCATAAAAGGTTTGTGGGGTGAATAGAAACACAAGACCCATGTACTACTTACTATCAAGAAATTTCTTTTTCCCAACACAGGACGTAACGCGGCCAGACTTCCCAAAATCAAGATTCGCAACATCAAGCTCGCGCTGGGTCAGAAATGGCGTGGCGGCAGCAATACCGGCGAAGAGAAGAAACATGGAGGCGTACTTCATTTTGAAAGAGTTCCAGGGGAGCACTCTCGAACAGAAGAAGACTTGACACCAATCTTAAGATAGAATGCTGGATGGCTATGCAAGTGTTTGGTGCAGGAAATGGTTGTTCTCCAGGATAGCTTTTATAGATCTGGTACAATAAGCTAAAAGATATGTTTCCGTAAAACAAACTCTTAAGACTGTAAAATGATACTCAGAACACGAATAGGACGATTCATACACAAGGTCTAACTAACGGGCAACTAAGTCGAAGAGCAGAACCTATGCTTTGAGGCTTCAGTGATTGGCGACAGCGGACTATGTCGGAAACTCAGGATTCACCTCAGAACTCAAAATCGGACCACAATAAAGATAGAACAAGAGGGAGAAAAAATGGGGGGAAAACACGGAGCTAACTGAAAAGGAACCACTACTTCTACTTCCAACTTTGGGCACGAATACTACGTTGGAACCGATTACTTCTGCCTCTAGAATATTAGGTAACGGAATATGGAAGGATGTTATTGAGGACTTCGTGTATCAAACGCATTTGGCGGCCAGAAGACGAGAATAAGAAACTCTTATTCCCCTCTGCCACTTCATTTTGCCTAGCACTGAGCGCACAGAATGACACAAAGACATTTCTCCAGTGCTCCAGTGCAAATCCGGGTTTTCAAGGCTTAGAGGCTTGCAAGTAATCTTCAAGCTTAAAATACTTCTATCCTGCAGTCTTATCTTTCTTGGCTCGTTTGACACTATCCTGTCGGACTTTAACATCGCATAATCAAGCCATGTCTTCCCGAATCATGAGTTCAGCTGGCGATCAAGCCTCGGTATTACGTAGACCATAAGAATTTTGGGCCACGCAAACCAATGTTTTCGTGTCAGTCTCTCTCCTAACCCGCTTCAATTTTTTACGTACGCTTAGAGACTAGTATGACCTCAATTTCTGGGCGACTTGCTATCAACCGACAGTTGCTACGCCTCAAAGAGTCTTCAAGAAACAGCCACCTTTAGAAATCGGAGGTCGCCTAGGGCCCCTTGAAAGAATGCCGCTTAAGCCAATTTCAATACGGTTTCAGGTAAACCTTCATAATAACCGAACTTTGCGCCTGTTAGTAGTGCTACGTTTGGGATGACTCACTAGCCATCTAATGCGTTGTTGCTGTGCGCCGGGTAATTTGATGTAGAGGTAAGAGAAGTCAGCGCGCATTTTCCCGGCAATTGATGCATGGGACGTCGTTGAAGGGAAACCACAGTATTGCACAGGCTGTAAGTAGAGAAGAAGCTAAGTGGACAGGTCAAATTATGATTTGAGACTAGCTAGTAACCGTAGGAGACCTGCCGGTTACGGGAGCGTCAACTATTCCGCACCAGAATAGTCGTCTCTGCGACTTGCGCTCGCCGGGAATTCATTCACAATCAGCTCGCTGGCTGTTACAGAAACTCTAGGAAGGCGAAAATTACGCTCTTGAATTCCAAGGCTTATCTAGACATTCCCGGCAATGTCAAGGAAACTGGCTGAAGGGAGGCTTTTCTTTCCTGCCATAAGAATCGGACCGGTATGTTCGTTTTCTCAACTCTCCATTACATACCAGATTTAGAGTCGTTGTCTCCCAGAGCTTCTCCTCTCTTCACTTGAAGGATGCTCGATTTTCTCTGATGTCGCGTTTGTTTATGATAAACGCACTCTTTTGGAGTCTCCTTTGGTAAGAATTTGAAGCTCTGCTCAAGTTTTGCAAGTTCTGAAACGATATCCTACTACCTGTCCCACGTATTATCTTTACAAGAAAAGCTCTTTTGCTTAACAACATACCATGTCTCTCGGTCTTGACTCTATGGTGCAGGCAATCTCTTAGCGTCCCAGACTCCCCGATATGATCAACTGGAACCTAATGACCACATTCCTGACTGGGATGGAGGTCATTTTTGGTTGAAATGTTAGAAGTTCGGGGGTCTGGTCATCCCTAATACCCGATGAATTGGGAAGAATTGCAGCTCTAGATCAGCCCAGGTCCAGAAAGTCATCTGTTAGAGGTTCCGGTGTCTCACTAACGCCAAGGGGGCATTCAGCAGCAGCTTAGGTTACTTGACAATAGAATCCATGGCTGAGAGCTCAATATCATTGAACAGTTCGAGGACAGCGCAGCAATTGCAATGGCCAGGTCGGTGATTCAAAAAAGAGGGGCAGTCCTCTTCCCCTTGAAAAGTCCCCAAAAAACGGTGCTTGGGAAGAAGAGTGGTATGTACCAGCACTGCAGCCATGGACCATGCCCCGGAGATTGTTTTCCTTTATCCGTGGAACGACGATCGCCATAAATGACTGGGCACAAGCACTCTTCATAGAGGGCAGGGCTTCAGCGAGCCTATCTGGGGATACATATTCTGCCTGACAAGTAGCACAAATTGCACACGAACTCCATTCTGAACCATCGGATACCATCAACGCCATTGCTCTAGACGCCACCACCATGCCACAGGCTGAGCACAACGTCCAGCGAGTCAGGGACTGTAGCAATCCAACCAGTGATCATTAAACGTTTGAGCACGTCGAGTAGAATGCAGCCCACAGCTTGAGAAGCTCCTCAAAGTGAAATGGGCAGTCCGAAATTGAGCGGAGCTTCGAACGGAGCTTCGATTGAAGTCAGCCCCACCGGGGCACCGGCGAGTCCACAACCCCACAATCTGCCATTGAACCTTAGAGTCATTTTCCGGCACAACTCACATCGATTAATGCGGTCTGGTGGTGTAGTTGGTTATCACGTCAGTCTAACAGTTCGAGCTCTTCTTCGTGAGATTTGCTTGTCTGGTTCACTGAAGGTCTCCGGTTCAAGTCCGGGCTAGATCACGTNATTGGTTTAGTGGTATAATGACCGCTTAGCATGCGGTAGGTCCAGGGTTCGATTCCCTGATCGTCCATCGGGAGTGAGTTGGAAACAATTGATCCCCTTTTTGGTGTCATCACACGTGATGAGAAGAACCCAATTCTCGATCTAAGTGTTTTACTAGACATCTGTCCTCACCCTGCCGGTCCTGCTCCATCAAATACAAATGAAGTTGAGGCGAATCGAATACTGTCTTTACCGGAGAAAAGTCGAAAACAATTGTACGACCCTCATTGGGAGCTTCTCTCTGTGCTTCGTTCGGCAGCGTACTTCGACTCTTAAAAACGCATTTTTATTACGTTATGATGAGGCAGAGGGTCATGGCTCAGCCATTCAGCCTCAGGCCCGCGCAGGCCTGGCTTTCACCTTTTGCCCATGGCCACAGGCCACGGGCTTCCTTTCTTTCCTCTACACAAAACAACACACTCTTTAATCAATGTGATCGATTGCCTTGCTCGTTGTGTGCCTCCACAACTTATACGTGTGGACAGAATTGAGTCTCGGGAACGTGATCATTCCTCAACCAAGTGGGCTTTGCCATCTTAAGAAGGAGGTACCGTATATCACCAAGTAAGAGATGAAGCTTTAAATACTTCTCACAACGTGTAGTAAAAGACATTACATTGGTTGACTAGTTCTGTTATGCCTTGGGGCCTACGCTCTAATATGTTCTGAAGCTGTGGGTAGCTACTTGACGTTTACAGAATGTCCTCAGGCTTGACGATGACCCAGTTCTTGTCGGCGGTGACGGGGAGTCCCTCCTTCTTCTGATCAGCGGAATACTCCTCGATCATTCCGTTGATCTGCTCAAAGACGCTGTCCTTGCGGTTAATCCAGAGGTGGATGCCGCCCTTGGAAACGTCGACGCCGTGGAAGATCATAGGGCCGTCACTGGCGGGGGTGTCACCGCCAACGAGGATGGGCTTCTTCCACTGGTCGATGTAGGTGAGAATGGCCGCCCACTTGCCCTGCTTCCAGGTGGCGGGGGTCCAGAGGTAGGGAGTGATAACGAGCTCGAGGTTGGCCTTCTCATCGTAGGTTCCCTCCTCGATCTGCTTGCGGGAGGTGGTGAGCTCGCCCGAAGTCAGGTTCTTCATGAGCATGGTAACGCCAATGACGTTCTCAGGCTTGACGTTGTAGCCGTACTTGGGGTCGGCGGCGACCATGCGGACGAGCTCCTCGGCGGAGGCGGAGACGACGTACACCTCAATGCCATTCGCCATCAGCTTGTTGTAGAGCTCGACCTGGCCGGTGAAGATCTTGGGAGGGGAGACCTCGTCATGGGTGATTACACCGTCATCGAAGTAGGTGACCGGAATCGTGTGGTTCAGAGACATGAGTTCATCCACGTAGCCCTTGAGCTCAACGAGCGGAATTCCGCTGAAGATCTCAGCAGCCCAGGGGTAGCAGACCGCGTCGTCGATGTCGCACAGGCGCAGGTAGTAGCTGTACAGCGACTCGGTGTGGTTGGCCGAGTCCTTGAAGGGGACTAGCTTCAAGGTCTGGTCCATGGTGTCGCGGGTGATGACACCTTTGCTTTCAAGGTACGGCAGCAGCGACTCTTCCAGGTCGAAGCGGTAGCTGGTGTTATCCATGTCGAAGACGGCATAGTTGCTCTGGTTGGCGTTGGCTGCGATCATGGTGTTGAGAGCCTTAGCCGCCTCCGCCGGCCAGTGCTTAAGCTCGGGGCCGGCAGTGTGGTTGGTGCCGTAGACCGAGGGAGCGGCGTTCACGACGCTGCGGGCAAGAGCCAGCCCGAGCGAGGCAAAGACGGGATTCGTCGAGGTCTTCATGGTGGTGATGGCGATGTCGAGCTGGTGGAGTTTGTTAGGAGCTGCAACGGGACGTCAAAGACCAAAGTGAAGGTGAGGCTATGAGCGATGGTGGGGGATGGGCCGAGGAGGGAACGGAAAGAAACTTCTTCTGTTCCACGGCAGCCGGGCCGTTGCCGCGGTTATATACAGCTCGGCATCGAACGGAGGCTTCCTCGCTCTTTGACTCTGGGTTTTTCTCATTTCAGCTACTCATGGTCCTTCCTTTTCGCTTACAGCGCTGAGTCCGGTACACACTGGGGTCGCCAAGTCAATGAAAGTCTTCACCCCATCTTCACGGGTGTTGGCGAAGGCATCCGCGAGGTCCGCGACGTCGTGCAACATCCACTATGTGGCACTTTGTGGGGTCCCCAATTTCCCCTTCCTGGAATGGTAGCATTGGTGACGTGGGAGGCATTATTGAAGGGAGAGACTGATAAGGTTTTCGGAATCCCGGTAAGGGTTATCCTAGTCAGGCCCTCGCATCGGCGAGAAACGTACGAGAAAGTATCGGTGAACTCGGATTGCTCAGAAGTCAGGAGTAGTTGCTTTGAATGAACTACTACTCAGCCCTACAACGTACATGATACGTGGGGTTCATCCACGAGGTGCCAAGACGACCGCGCCATAGGGGTTCGATTCATGGTTATCAGGTGGTCAGCCAGGGTCGCCGGGAAACTCTACCGAAGAGCGTTGATCCAGATAGGACGGTTGCTGTTATCAGTTTTGCTCACACGCGACATATCTAAACGCGCACATTATCATATCAACACGCGGCTGTTGTGCATCGCCCCTTGTTTCCTCAGATAAGCTCGGGGATCCAGCGCTCTCGGTCCGCGATGTGGACTGGTTTGTCGATAAGGTGCTCGAACGCCTTTACCGTTCCGTCCGTTTAAGAATTGCAAAATACAGGTGCATGCGATAATTGCGATAGCGTAAGTTCAGGTGAAGGACTGAGATAAACAGCGCGACTCGAGATTGGCAATTGTCTTGATTCAGGCCTCCAGGCGAAACAGTCGCCAGCAATGTAGGCGCTGTGGGCAACCACTTTGACTACAAAGTGGTCCTACAAGTCCCTCCAGATGCCATCAACTTTAACGTCGGAAGCGGAAGCGAAGAGAAGCAACCACGCCTGTTTGCTCAATCGGGACAACTCTCGAAAAACGCTTAAGACGACACCAACAACATGAGCCATGTTTGGAGCTTGTATTTCGACGAATATAATGTCAGACGATGAATCTACTGACTTGTAAAGACCAGCTGATTCACTATCTTACAAGAGTCCATCCGCATATAGACTTATACAAAATCAGCGTGGCCAGGATTGTCCGTGGTGGGCATATATCGTGAAGACAAGTTGGAAGCGGGCACAGACACAACAGCAACACCAGCAGAATATTCGAAGACATGACAATCAAAATGATAGCCTTCTCGTTTTTGAGATTTAGTGGATGGTAGATTGGAAAATGAGGAGGTTGTTGAACGAGGCCATCCAAGTCTGTTGGGCCGACCTCGACATCGGGCATCGGGAGATCGTCCGGACGAGACAAACCCGCCGGCTCAACACCACACCTACCCGACTACCGGACCAACCATTTGGCCTTCCCCGACGGTTGGACCGACGCACTCGGCCAAGCTGTCTCCCGCCGCATCTTCGTTGTAAAGTATCTGACGTCTTTTCCCGGACGAAAGACCGAAAACTCTGTGTCATTACCCACTCTCATGCTGCAATGACATTACATTTCGTCCTAGCCCGCTGCACGGCGCCCATGGTTAAAAAGGCTAAACCCCAGAGTCTGCGAGCCTGAGACCGAACGCATCATCGTAAGCGACTGTCCCATTGCCAAGTTATTCAAAAGACACGCAGCACCACCAAGCATCGACGAGACATGGCGCACCCTGTTGATGCCGGCTCAACCCTTGTGGAGGACGTCCTATCTGCCACAGACGTTGCATACGCCGAGTCGGACAGTACCACGGAGCTGAACGCTGATAGCGATACCAGCATATCGGAAAGTGGTGCCCATTCTGGCCTGGGGCGAAGACGCAAGATGGCGCGCTCGGTGCCTATCAGAGAACAGCTCGGGCGGCTCTACGAGGAGAACATCACTGCCAAGATCTTCAGAACGGCAGCAAACGCCCTCGAGAACAACGTGAGTATTTGCCTGATGTTGTGCGACCAGGCGTTCTAATAAAGTGTATGTTCAGGACCCCCCAACAGCGTATCCCGAGTATGTGCTGCAGACGGGGCCCGAAGCAGGAAAATACATCCTGCGAGAGGCATCCTTCTGGACGTGCGGGTTTTTCCCAGGAAACATCTACTCGCTCATCGAGAGACTTGTGAAGTTTCCCCAGACGATGCCGGGAGGGAAGGAGAAGGAGGCGTTGCTCTCAAAACTCTGGTCCCTCGGCGCAGCGTGGTCGGAACCACTTCACACCACAGCCAAACGGACAGACACCCACGACATGTCCTTCATGATTCAACCCTCGATGAGAGTGAGATGGGAGGTTGCTCAAGATCAGAAGGCCCTTGATTCCATCATCACCGCCGCAAAGGCTCTCTACACGCGGTACAACTCCACCGTTGGGGCCATCAGATCATGGGATGCTCTAACTCAACACGGTGTCACAATCACTAGTCTGACGGATGACTTCCTCGTCATCATTGACTCCATGTGCAACCTCGATCTGTTGTACTATGCCGCGTCTCATACAGGGGACATGGAACTCTGGGAAGCGGCCACTAGACACGCCAAGACGTTGATCAAGTCGAATCTGCGGACGGAGAAGGATCCCAGGGGGGTTATCGAGGATGCACTGTACAGCACCGTTCATGTCGTCAACTTTGACCCGAAGAACGGAGAAATCAAGGAGCGGCGCACGGGTCAAGGGTACGCGGCGGAATCAACGTGGGCGAGAGGCCAGGCGTGGGGCATTCTCGGCTATGCCCAGACTTTCCTCTGGACCGGGGAAGAAGAGTTCCTAGACGTCGCACGTGGCCTGGCAGAATACTTCATTTTGAGACTTGAGACATCGCCAAAGTCCGTTGAGCTTCCCGTCGAAGGCGAGAACAGGACAAAGGGCCGATACGTGCCGCTGTGGGATTTCGATGCTCCCATCGAGAACGAAGAGAACCCACTGCGCGACTCATCCGCGGGCGTCATTGCTGCCAACGGCATGCTGGTGCTTTCTCAGGCATTGGCGGGCCGAGGCCTTGCAGCGGCGAGCGCGAGATTCCGAGACATGGCCGTCACGATTGTGAAGGATATCCTCGACTTCTCGCTTGCGGCCGAGAAGGCCGAGTTCATACTTGGAAACGGGGATATTACGGTTGATGATATCGAGCAGGGCAAGACGTTCGATGCCATTTTGAAGAACGCCACTGCGAACCACAACTCACGGGACCACAAGCGGTACTGGGATCACGGCTTAGTGTATGGTGACTACTATCTGATTGAGTTCGGTAACAGGCTATTGAAGATGGGATTAGTGTAGACCTGATAGACAGCGCAAATGAGGGTATCTTGCATAGAAAGAACCGCCTGGCCATTGTTGTTACTTTTTCCATCCACCTGTTGCATCACTCCAGCCGCTCGACCTGTCCCCAACCACTAACAGGCATAGGTGCGTTGCTAGGGTTGGCCGTCTGCGCTGTAAACATCATATCCTCGAAGCTGATGATACGGTCCATGTCCATAAATCTTTGATCCATCAGAATATGTGATATGGCAGAGAGCTCGTCAGGAGCGTCCGGGTCCCGATGGGTGAAGCCCGTCGATTGCATAGGGGACTCCATGGGCCCAATCATTGAACCCTGCCGAAGTTGATTGGGCGACTGCTGGTTTGCGAAGATTGGTGGCGGTTGAGGTTGAGAAGGTGCCGTTTGGGGGGATGCCATCGCGTTTGGAGCCGACGGAGCTGCCATACGATTATGATGGGGTTGAGCAAACAGCGCATTGCCCTGCTGGTGATGGAAGACAGGAGTCTGAGCAAGAGGGCTGCATCCTTGGCCACTGATCCCGCTGGAATATCCTAGCACGTCCACAGAGAAATGAGGATCAGTCTCGCATTTCTGACGCAGTTCGCGTAGTTGGGCCGCGTATTTCCCAGCGAGGCACTGTGAGTGCTTTTCTCTGAGTATCGGGCCTACCCAGCGCTTGGCCATCTCCTCAAGACTCTCCACCAGCGTCCAAAACTCGGGAGCGAGTTCGGCATCAGCAGAATAGCGCCAATGTACTGCAGAACGTCAGCATTCCAGTGTCTTGGATGTGCTGTGGATATGAACGGAAATTTACCTAGAAGAACTCTTGCACTTATGAAGACGCAGAACGCAAATTGACTGGTTGCTGGGCTATTCTCTGGTGTGTACTTGAGATACTTCTCCGTGATTGTTGTCGTCTCAACCGCAGCTACCTGGCATGTTTCGGCACTACAAGAGCTAGGGAGCTTCACGATATTAGACCACCGAGCCTCGGGATATGCAATGCGCTGATGAAGTAGGATCATGGAAGTGTTGTGGGTAACGTGCGCTAGAGTTAGGTTTGGGTCCATGTTGATGAGAGCAGGCTGCCGTGAAATGTTGGAATCCTTCCATTTCTGAGGGAGAAACATCTTCCAGCTGAGAGGGTGTTAGCTGGCACGTTTTGAACTGAAAGCCGAAGAAATAGGGATAGAACGCACTGAACAAGGCGCAAGTCCAACTCTTTGAACCTGGTAAGCCAACTGCTGACCTCTTGCCTGTCCTGAAAGTTGATCTTCTGCTGAAGGAAGTAGGTTGTCACCCTGCTGAGTGACTCGGTTGCTTCGATGCAATAGGCGAACGCTCCAACAGTGGTCATGTCGACTGTTTCTGGGCCTTTGCCTGGATTTGCGGTGACTGGAGTCTGAGGCGGCGCATCGGCCGTCTGTTCTGGGCTGGGATAGTGTGCCGGCAAGAATGCGATGGAATTGCCCATCTTTGCTGCTGACCGATCCCAGATGCCGAAAAACGGTGTAATAACGTGCTCTTCTTTATGCCAGAGACCGCCATCAGCTGGAAGCCTGCGGTGAACGTCGTCCGATGTGAGACTCGTGTTCCATCTGCCATCATCAGTCACTTCTTGTTCCAACGTTCTTCACCCGTGCTTCCAATGTCCGATAGCTTACCCTGTGGTTACGGAACAGAATCTAGATTGGCGAGATTAGCGTCAACGAGTTGCAACAGCTATGCTGAGACGGTCATTACCTGTCAAGATTGAATATGTTCCAAAATACACGACGTCGCTCCTCCTCCTCCGTCCAGTTCTGAGGAGGTGGGATCGACGGCAAAGGCTTCAGGAGAGGTTCCTTGTCTCGATGATCTGACTCGATACTCAGCTGCAGGTACTCTACCGTTCTCGTAAGAGAGCCGACGATTGACCAAGCCTTGGACGCGTCGCCATTTCCAATCTTACACGTGTAAGTCAAATGCGCACGGACGGAAGACCTGGAGCTACTCACATCATTGAAAGCCAAGATTACCAATGCCTGCAGGTTTTCAACCGAAAGATGGTCCATGGCGTTGAGGACGACAATGTTCCTGGAACGTAACATGCGGCGTTCCACCTCCTGGGCTGACAGGCGAGTCTCGGGATTATCGACAAAGCGAAGTGCCGCGACAACCATGGCATGAAGCACGACAACTAGTCGTGGTAGCTGCTCTGGATCATGTACCCTCCGACGAAACTGCGTCTCGTGTAAGATTGGAATCCATGGTTGGATGATGTTAAAGTGGATGTTGATGATGTCCTCCAACAGGTCAGGTGGCGGAAGACTGGTGGTAATGTTTTCCAAGTCTTCCAAGGGAAACGCGAGATCAATGTTGGGGTTTCCGCAGCTGTCAACGCGTCGTCGCTTTCGAGGCTGGTTATGCGGGTGGGACACAATCTCCAGACCATCAACGGTATATCTTCTCGACGAACTGGATGTACTGGGAGAAAGGACAGCATGATCGGGTACTCCCTCAGGAGTGACCGCTTGAGAGCCTGCTTTGGGCCTCGAGTTAAGCTTGTGCAACTCGCGAGCCAACAAAGACAAAATGCCAACTACGTTTTGGGACTCGAACGACACGCCGCTAGGCTCGGCATGTCCGTTGGAGCCGGAGTAGTTGGAGCCATCTACCGGCTGAGACCTGTGCAACAGGGCATTCTCCAGGACCTCTGTGTCACAGTTAGTATTTACCCTACTTTAACATACCTGGCTAACGACATCTCTCAACGTACCTACTCTGCGATTCAAACTCTCAACTGCGCCAGGCTTGATGCCTGGCTTATTCTTCTTCAGGTCGTAAACGCAGGGCGAGTCTGGCCAATCGCGGGATTTGTTAACTGCACCGTTCCAATAGATGGTTGCACTGGTGAGACACTGAGGAACCAGGCTTTCAACAGAAACACATACCCAATCGCCTGCAATGAGAGCACGTCGGCTGGTCGCGCGAGCAGCGGAGCTTGCGGCGGCGACAACCCTGGCACGAGGGGATATCGTTCTCGGACGCCGCATCGTGGGGTTGCGGCCCCGAGGCCGAAGCCGAGGCCGATGCGGTGAGATCCATGGCCTGAACACAGCGCCGCGCAGCGGCAGCGCGCAGCGGCTTTTTGCCACAAACTGCCACAAAATGTCGGCGATCGGAGACGGGAGGATGGGGCCCAGTAAGCGGGCTGGCTGAAGAAGCCGAGGAGGGTGCACGCGTGCGGCAGTGAAGGAGGATCAAGCAAGACGGTCCGAACCCGCGCGGGCGCGTAAGTTCCACGGAGCCACCTGTTCTTCGGTTGCGTAAGAATCGTCGGCCTTGAAATCGTGCGACGCGACGATGCAAGAACGGCAGACCACAGCGGGTGTGCGTGTTTATCAGGTGGAAAGTTGGGGGCGGGCTGTGGGGAAGAGGAGGAGGGATGGAGAAGGAGGAGCAGATAATAGCCTTCGGTTAAAATTGGCCGAGGGAAGTCATCCACTCCCACCTGAGGAGTTTCTATAGACGATCTAGCCCTCCTATGGTGCTTGTTTTCCCTTCTTTTTTCCCTCTTTGGTGGACGTTCGTCATCCCAGAGAAAATAAGAGAGGAGATGACTGCTGCCGCCCCCGCATTCTTGGTGTGGTGGAACAGGGGGTGAGAGCAAGGAGTGGGCAGTTTGATCACGAACAGGACGAGGTCGGTGCGGAGAAGCTGGAGTTAGGAACAGGGATCTGGAGCGAATAAGCACTCCGGTGTATTTTGCTCCGATGCCCGGCGGCCACGCGAGGACTAGCTCATGGTGGTGTATGCTCTGTTGCCGCCCTCGCTTGGAAGGATTCGTGTGGAGGGATAAGGTGTTTGCGTTTGGCTGGGGTGTTGCTGGGAGGTGTAGCTCGACGTTCGTACGCGACGAAGTCTGATAAAAAGATGTCGAAATTCGTCGGAGTCCTGAATTTTAGTCGCTCGAGTTGTCGATTTGCAAGGCCAACGACTGGTGCTATCCAGCACTGACATATACGGGCGGCGCCCGCTTCTACAGATCAACTCCGAGCATAGGTAAAGCAAACTTCAACTATGTCCGCATCAGTTCCGGCGACAGTTTCCGAGGAAAGCCCTCATCCAGAACACGCAACAAGAGAGCAACCCATCGTAAAGGATGTTGCGGTTCCCGCAGTTGCTGCATCGACCGTGATGGAGGAGACCGGCGCTGCGGAGAATGAGCCTCAAAAGCGTTCTCTATGGATTGCCTGGCTATACATGTTCGACTGGTACCCTTCCCATCTATCAAAGGAAGAGAAAACCTTCTTGAGGAAGCTGGATACATTCTTGCTTACGTTCACCTCGCTTGCCTTCTTCTTGAAATGGCTCGACTCTTCCAACATCAACAATGCTTATGTCTCGGGGATGAAGGAGGAATTGAAACTCTACGGAAACGAGTAAGTTGAGAGCTGGCCCTTCGCGCTCGTAGAAACAACCTGACGACTTCTCCTCCTTTTACAGATATTCCATGTTCCAGACCTTCTATAACATTGGCTACATTATCTGTCAAGTGCCGGCGATGCTACTGCTTTCGCGCCCAAAGTACTCGAGATACTTCTTGCCGACGATGGAGGTGCTCTGGAGCATCCTCACGTTTGCGCAGTGTAAACTCCAAAATGCCCCGCAAATCTACGGCACTCGTTTCCTTCTCGGTGTGCTCGAGACCCCTGTCGCATCTGGCTCGTTGTTTATTCTCTCATCGTGGTATAAGCCCGAAGAGCTCTTCAAGCGCGCAGGGTTGTGGTATGTGTAAGTAGCCAAAGGGCCCAAAGTCATTGTTTTGCCTAGCCATGGCAACTCACTCTAGTATTTAGATCCAACAATATCGGCGTCATGTTCGGCGGATACCTGCAGGCAGCTGCGTACACAAATCTGAACGGGGTGCACGGCATGGCAGGATGGCGATGGCTCTTCATCATTGACGGCTGCATCAGTCTTCCCATCGGCATTCTCGGTTACTTCATTTTCCCTGGCATGCCAACTAGTGGGAAGCCGTGGTGGCTTACCCAGAAAGAGCACGAAATCGGTCAGAGACGAATGCGAGAGGAGGGCGTCGAGGAGCCGAAAAGGATCACTACGCAGATGCTACGCCGCCTATTCTGCCATTGGCATTGGTACATAGGCGTGCTGGCCTACGTTTTGTTTCTCTCGGGGGCATACCCTCACGGC
Source organism: Colletotrichum chlorophyti (assembly GCA_001937105.1). Taxonomy (NCBI): domain Eukaryota; kingdom Fungi; phylum Ascomycota; class Sordariomycetes; order Glomerellales; family Glomerellaceae; genus Colletotrichum; species Colletotrichum chlorophyti. The sequence continues at coordinate 209,002 of MPGH01000059.1, read as the reverse complement.
CAAATGAGTCTCTGGCTCAAGGACCTGGCCGACAAGCACGGAACATACACGGTCCCACAGATTAACACCATTCCGACTGGCGCACAGGGTGTTTCCGTTATCGCGGCCGTCCTCGCGACGTCTCTGTGCATAGTTTATCCGACGTGGGCAATTTTCCAGGTTGTTATGGCCATCTTCATGTTCGCGAACATCTGCCAGATGGTCTGGGATATCCCTCATGATTTGCACTTCACCGCGTACTATTTGTTCGGAGTAAGCGCTGCCGTCACGCCGATCCTGGTGCCGACAGTCAACTACTGGTTGAAGGATTCGGCCGAGGCTCGCGCCTTTTGCACTGGAAGCATGCTGGTAAGATCATTTCTCTCGCATCGATGCCGAAATCAAGTCCTAATTGAGAACGTAGACATTTGGCTTCGCCATATCATCATTTTACCCGCTTGTAACGTTTCCGGTTGTTGAGGCGCCCCGCTGGAGGAAGGGCTACATTGTCAACTTCTTCTTCATACTCGGCTGCTGGTCCGTTCTCTCGCTGGGGTTCTTCCTATACCACAGACAGGAAAAGCGCGAGAAACAAGAAAGAGCACTCCTGGACGAAGAGAACCTCAAGGACCGCAGTGTTAAGCATGTTGATTAAGCTCGAAGTGAACAAGTATCATAGGAACTAGAGCTATATTCGTTAATTTCGATGATGAGAATCTGTATGTGATAACAATTACGGTGCGTCGATGTCGGAGGACCACAGATTCCGGCCCATCGAGAGGCCCTGGACGGCTGCCCGGTCTTTACCCCGACACCCGATGCAAACCACTACCATTGCAGAACAAAAGGTTTCCACACCCATAAAACAACACTTGGGTTCTGCAGTGACAGCTCCAGGCTCTATCCTTCTGATCAAGACGAGATATTTGCCCGTCTTGGCAACATATTCATCATGCCACCCCTTCCAGGATTCTCAGATAACCCGTTCCGGACCCGGTCAGATTTGGTCCAAGCTACGCTCGCTCTCCTCCGGCCCCTTTTACCCCACTTCTCGCCGTCCAAGGGCCGGATCCGTGTTCCGGTATCTTCGGCAACCCATTTCGATGAGACGGCGGCCCAGTTAGAAGGCTTTGCTCGCCCTTTATGGGCCGTCGGAGCATTGCTGCTCGGTGACGACCCTGCCCCTCATTCACACTTGTCGATATCCATCAACGAAGTAGTGCAGCCCTGGATCGATGGTTTCGTTGCCGGAACTGATCCCGAGCACCCTGAGTACTGGGGCAGGATCAACAACACGGACCAGCGAATGGTTGAAGCTGAGATTGTGGCTTTCGCACTGCTCTCTGCCCCTGGGAAGATATTTGATCCCCTCAGTCAGAAATCCAAAGAAAACGTTAAGCAATGGCTTCAAACACTCAATGGGATGGAGATGCCCAAGAACAACTGGCGCTGGTTCCGGGTCTTTGGTAACCTCGCTCTAAGCAAGGTCTGCGGTGTTCCGTTCGAAAGTGTACGCGAGGAGATCAACTCGGATTTGGAACTCCTAGACACATTCTATCGCTTCGACGGCTGGTCGGCAGATGGGCCCTGGCAAACTGTGGAGCAGGCCCGGAGTGAGTTTGAGCAGTATGACAAGACCGGAAGACGCGATGCCGTAGGTATTGGCCGACAGGCAGACTACTATTCCGGAAGTTTTGCCATCCAGTTGAGCCAACTTCTGTACACAAAATTCGCCGCCGACTTGGATCCTGTGAGAGCCGAGCTGTATCGCCAACGGGCGAGAGACTTCGGTGCCACGTTCTGGAGGTATTTTGACGCCGAAGGTTTGTTCCTTGTGCAACTGTATAACATGTTTGAGAATACGCTAATTATCTGAAGGCGCTGCTATCCCTTTTGGGCGGTCTTTGACTTACCGGTTCGCATGCGGTGGGTACTTTGCCGCCTTAGCCCTGGCTCAAGTTCCCGATATGCCGACACCTCTCGATTCCCCTGGAGCAATAAAGGGCTTCTTGCTTAGACATTTGAGATGGTGGTCCAAGAACTCCGAAGACATTTTTTACCCAGACGGGACGCTGAACATTGGGTGGCTTTATCCGTGAGTCCTCGCAAGTAACGTGTTCAAACAGCTGCTTCCAAGCGAAACTAATTATATGCTGGTGTAGAAACATGTATTTGAGTGAAGACTACAACTCCCCTCAGTCACCATACTGGTGCCTCAAAACCCTTATCGCAGTCGGGCTCGCAGAAAACGACGTATTTTGGACCGCTGAAGAGAAAGGGTACCCAGAGTCTTCGCCCGCTGACGCAGCATCTCTCATTCCGGCACCGCAACAGATCGTGTGCAACCATCCAGAGAGCAATCACCATTTCCTTCTCTCGCCTGGTCAGTTCGTCGCATGGCCGATGAAAGCAAACCAAGCCAAGTACTGCAAGTTCGCCTACTCATCCGCCTTTGCATTCTCTGTCCCTACGGGGCCTTTGATTCAGCAAATTGCTCCTGACAATGCTCTCGCCTTAAGCCGAGATGGAGGCGAGACATGGGCAATCAGATGGAAGTCTGAGGAAGTCCGCTTCTCGACAGCGTATATCAAGGGGTCCTCCGGGATGGAAGAAGTGCAGACAGCTAGCGCCAAATGGTATCCTTGGGGAGATCGAGCCGTCAGCGTCGACACCACCCTGGTTCCTCCCACAAACCGATGGCCGGACTGGCACGTCAGGATTCATCGTGTGACATTACGCGAGAAACTGAAAACACTACACACCGTCGAAGGCGGTTTCGCCATCTCTGGCCGCAAAAAGGTTGATGGCATGCCGCTGCCTTTGCTTCAGGATGTTCCAGAAGATGCAACGCTCGGATCGGCTGAGGCGGTCATCCAAACCGATTCTTCATTACTGATCCTGTCTTCTGCTGGTGCCAGTGGCATCGTAACGAGGAAGCTACACGGCTTGCAATCAACCTCGGAGTGCTTCCCCTTGAAGCCTGATTCTAATACGAATTTGGCCTGTCCCCGAACCCTGATGCCCGCCGCGTCCCACGCTGTGGTCCGTGGCCTGGAAACCGCAGCTGAGTTCGTATTGATGGAATCCTTTTTTGCCGTATCAACAGCAGCAAGTGGCGGCTGGTCTGAGACAGGAAAGAGCCTGAAGGCGCGCTGGTCGGATCACCCAATCGTACAATATTGTGAGGCAGACCAGTTGGGTGCGGACACTGACGGTTTGGTCATCAAGGCTGTCAACTAAAGTAAGACCTCTGTGTCCATGGTCGATAACCCAGGGCACTCAATGTGCTTTTCTGCCCGGGGTGGAATGACAGAGGCACTGGAAATAGAGAAACAAAGGAAGGGAAGCTGTTATCTGGGATTTGGTAAATGATACAAGAACCAATCGACGGCGTTCCAGATTGCTGATAATCGGCTTGGCTGCATAACGTTGTCGCAGACTCAGAAAAGGAATAACGTGATGGAGATCCCCCCAACCCCTCTTGTGCCGGTCCAGTTACGGCGTAGTAGGTTAATAGCTGGCACAAGCAGTACAAAGTCATTATTTTCCTCAGTTTCGTCATCACTTTTTGATGAGACCCTCGCTAGACGCCACGCCTATAATAAGAGTGGAAAATGGTGAGAGACCTCGTATCACACAATTAAAAGTTGATTACTTAAATGAACTTCCCATGTCAGGACACCCAAGAGCCGACCGTCGGCTCTACGCTGCCGCCGATCCGCCTACGAATGGAGGACTATATACAACAAAAGCAGAGAGAAATCATCGCGGCAATTGAAAAGTTGGACGGTAAACCATTCCATACCGACGGATGGGAACGACCAGAAGGCGGGTGGGGGCGCACATGCGTTCTCCAGGACGGCAGGGTCTTCGAAAAGGCCGGCGTCAACATCAGCGTCGTCCATGGGAAGCTGAATGAAGAAGCTATAAACTCGATGCGCGCCGACCATGCAAGCCTTTCCAAAGCCGTTGGAGTTTCGGATGTCTCATTCCACGCATTGGGACTCAGCATGATCATGCATCCCAAGAACCCTATGGCGCCGTCAGTGCACATGAACTGCCGCTATTTTGAGACGCACTGGGTCGGTGGTACAGCGGCCTGGTTCGGAGGGGGGAGCGACCTGTCACCGGCTTATTTATTCGACGAGGACGCAGTCCACTTTCATCAGACTCTCAAAGAAGCGTGCGATGAGCATGATGCAGGTTTTTACCCGAAATTCAAGAGGTGGTGCGACACTTACTTCACCAACACACATCACAACGAAGGCAGAGGCATTGGTGGCATCTTCTTCGATGACTTGGATGACGATCTGGAGCGCCTTTTTGCGTTCGTTCGGTCAGCTACCGACACTTTCCTACCAGCGTATCTACCAATAGTCCACAGGCGGAAAGACATGCCGTTCAGCGACAAGGAAAAAGAGTGGCAGCAGCTTCGGAGAGGGCGGTACGTAGAGTTCAACCTCGTCCATGATCGCGGAACGGCCTTCGGTCTCAGCGTGCCAGGCTCAAGGGTGGAGAGCATCTTGGTCAGTTTACCTCTCACCGCCCAATGGAGGTACATGTACGAGCCCGAGCAAGGCAGTGCGGAGCAGAAGCTGATTGACGTATTGAGGAACCCTAAAGAATGGGTTTGAGGTGTAAAGACCTCAATCGGGTGCTGTTACGCATACCTTATTTCTTGGTCTTGTTCGGCTCCTCTCCTATCTGTGGATAACATAAAAAAGGAAAAAAAAAAAGGGGGGGGGAGGGGCGGAAACGAGGACTAGTGTCTCGTTTTGACATGTTTGGAGTTTTCACATTCTGGAATCCTGTCTCTTTTGATTCAAAAATGTGAAAATGCTTTGCGTAATCATAAATGGCCAAGGGCTTACGAGCCACTGGCTGTGCTACACTGACTTGAAGCCCTTAAGCCTTCGCGAATCCTTTGGTGCGTCCGCAAATATCCTTATGGTCTTTGACATATCTCTCCCTTGCATAAACTACTTCCCTCACTTTTCTAAGTCGCCTGAAGCAGTATGTGAAACCTATCTCCTAGGCATTACCCCTATTCATATCCAGTGGTTGCCACTTGCTATTGACCATAACAATCAAGTAACATTGTGACTCATAAATCTTAGAGGAATTGTGTACCCAACAACCCAAGAATTCTTTGATGCTGTCTTCAATAACTATGGTGCAACATAAGTACCTACGCATTCATCTCTGATTTCAATGAATATCAATTTATTCTAACACTTGGTAGGACAAGAAGCTGGGTTAGGGATGGTCGAGGCCCCGGCAGCAGCACTTCGGCGGAAACAAGTCTTCTCAAAGAAACGCCTCAACCTCTGCCCGCCCGCGCGCAAATTCGCCACGATAACGCAAGGGAAACGGTCATTTTTCTGCCATTTGGCAAGCCAACAGGCATAAAACAACCCAAAATCGCACACGTGAGTATTTTATCAATTCCCATTTAACAGCTCACAGGTCTGGTTTCTTTGCAATGTCTGATCTGCTCATGGTGCTGTGGCATTGTGAAATAATTACATCGGCTATCCTAGCATAAAATACTGTTGTCCGCCATGTGGTCGAGTTTCATCTTGTGCTTGTTTTGGTGCTTGGCTCTTGTGGAAGCCAGCGTTCAAAATGGACAACATCACATCGTTGACCGTTTCGATAACACTCCCAATCCTCTAGACCGGACATTCCACCAAAACGGATCTGGCTTTTCGAGCTCACCGTCTTCCGTAGTAGGGAGTAGCACTATGACTGTAAGTCCAAACGAAATTGAACATTCCATCGTTCCATATAAGCTAAGATTGAGGTGGCCATCGTGGGCAGGTCTCCATCAGAGCTGAATCGAGAACTGCGGAAGATAGTTTTAAGGCAATAACCAACTCTGCGGCAATCACGGAAGAAGCTGAGATTGTCTCGAAGAAGGCAAAACTGATTTCCCGCAACGGGAAATTATCAAGACGGGTCTGCCCCAGCTTCCAAACTTCAAGCGTTCAGTTACCCACTTCAACATCCGTCGACGTATCCGTTCCATTCAACGAGCCAGCAAAAACCGTACTTCTGACGGAGCCAAAACCCTCTACAGGCCAAGCGCAAGTTCTCACCTCTTTTTTTCCTTTTCCGGCATCAGCCTTGTCCTGCGTCACCACCCTGAAGGAAACTCATGAGAGCGTTTTCTGCTCTATCACCATAGGTGAGGCTCCATATGACGAACCACCAAATATCCTCAACTCCACGAGCGGTCTGTTAAATTCTTCACAGGAGCCGGAGGCGAGCGGCAGGCGCGAACAGCCAACTGCCATGTTAGCACATACACAATGATTACCGGTTGCAGTACTTTGGCATCAGCGACAGCTGCAGCAGCCACAGAAATTACACGTCATCTCACGCGAAGACAGGAGTGTCCACTCCAACGGCAGAGAAAGAGATCAGCGGACTATATTCCGGACACCGTTGGTCTAAGTCTGGGGTTTACGACGAACTGGTTGGGAACACCCTCAGGCAGCGTATCAGACGTCCCAACCTCAAGTAGGGTTGTTCCATTACCGCCGCCGCCGCCAGCACCACCAACCTCAGTGGCACATGAGATCGCTTCGATCCCCCAAGCTCCAATGCCACCATTTGTGAAACCAACAGCCACCGTTACACTCGAGGTAACTGACACTGTGACAGTGTTTCCACCAACTACTTCGACGGTGACACACGCCGTAACGGTGTATCCGACGGTTCCCTCCTCGACTGCACATCCTGTCGTTACAGTAACTCGCAGCTACACGATGTGGCCATCGCCGTCCGTGATCTCGACATCATCAACAGTGGAGTCGAAGGTGTCTGGACCGAGAGTAACCGTAACACGCAAAATCACGGTGCACCCAACCCCTACAAGTTCATCAACCTCCACTATCACAACTACGTCCACGTCAATGACGAGCATTTCCAAACCCAGCACCTCTGGTGACAGAACAATGTCAACAACGCTATCGCCTACAACCTTCTCAACCAGTTCCTCGACGAAAACCTCATCAACGACGAGCAAGGAAGCCTCAAGCACAAGAGAAGCCGAGCCTGCGGGGACATCACGAGCTGTGTTCATCTTCTACGAGCACAGGCTTGCAGGATTCAAAAGGATAAGCTCCTCTGGAGCTTGGACGATGCTGCCCGTGAAAGTAGACAAGTCCCTCAACACCGAGGACGGGGAGATTTGTAAAGCCCGGGCCGTGGGCGAACAGACGTCGGACCCGCACATCAACCTGCACAAAATCCCCTGGCCGCCGAACATCGAGGCGAAGTCTCACGTCTTCGGGCTGAACGGCTGCAAGTATTTCGATAAGAAAGACGGCGCGGGCAAGCTGACCTGCAGAGAACTGGACAGCCCCATCGTGTGTGAGGTGGACGAGGACAGCACACAGACCGAATGTGATAACGGCCTGGACTTCGTTAAGTTTGTATGCAAGGTCAAGTGCTTTTTGCCCCCGGGCAAGGGGCTGGTGGTTAAACCACTTGACCGCTGATTGACGTTTATCTGTTCTTTTTTTGTCCGGCTTCTTTGGTCGACAACTACGATATTAGCATAGAAAAATCTGCATTTCTTATCAGTCATCGATTTCTGGCTTTGATTACCTTAAGTAGAGGAAAGCAAGGTTGGGGGGATTCAAAACAATGACTACTATCATGCAACCTAACTGCTAAAGGTCTAAGATGAAGTAGAGATCAATACCAGCACAACAATAAACACCAATGCCAGAGGGCCCAGTCTTCCGAGACTGGGCTTCAGATCGCGCTTAAGTCTCAAGTGCTTGATGTTGTCTTCCAGCCACTCGGATTCCTGTAAAATAGTACCCTTGATCTCCTTGCAGGCAAGACGGATCTCGATTTCCAGTTCCGCCAGCTCTGCCCTTGTAGACGACAGAGAAGAGCTGGAACTTTCCAGTTCAATTAATTCCCGTTGTTTTGACGAGAGTGATGCGCTCCCGTACTCGAGTCCGTGCCTGATGACCTCAAGTACGGACTCGATTGTGTCAATCATGTGGCCACCAATACGTCGAAACTCCCCAATGCTGCGGCCATATGCTACAATCACGTCCAGTTGGGTATCCTCCATTCCACCCCCGATTTTGGTATGTCTGAAGCGTTCACGGTGAGCCGCTGGCATTCTGAGCAGGCATTCGATGAATAACAGGAGGTTAGCGTGGCAGTATTGGAGAACGAAAGCTTTCTTCCAGTTGATATTTTGCTGTAGGAATCGGTATGTTGAATCGAGTTGCCGAAGTTGCGAAGCGATACTCATTTTGTGGTATCGTTTCATGAAGAGGCTGGAAGTGTACCAGTCTATGAACGTATTGCAAGCAATAAAGACTTGACGTGGCTCTTGTTAGACAACAGATGCTACCAAGAGGCAAACAGGTAACTTATTATACCTTTCCGCTGCCCGTCGGCTCCTTCGCTGAGTGTTAGAAATCGCTCGGTGTGTTTGTGGGCAAGTCCCAGAATATCCGTGCCGTCCCGTCTCTTGCCGATCGCGTCACTCGATTCTACCAGTGCGAAAGAGCTTAGGTGGTACCAACAATCCGGGACTGGATCTCTCCATTGACACAAGAGTGAGAAAAAGCCGTACGAACGGCGGTCCAGTTGAGGAAGCAGCTGCGGCATCGTAAACCAACTAGGATTTCCGAATCCTTCCTGAACAGTCACTCGTATGGCGTCCTCTTTCTGGGGCGGTAAGCCGCTTAGAGATTCTTGCAGGCCCTCGGGCTTGTGGGTCGACCCTCCCCAAAACAGTCTGTTGCTATCGCCAGTTGATGAACCTGCCGGAAGGCGTCTGTAATCGTCCCAGATCTCCACTTGGGCGTAAAGGTCAGCCATGTCGACGGTGCTGGGCAGATCTAGATGTGACTAAGATGAAGTACGCAAGGTCGAGTTCAGATAACCGAAGAAAACGAGAAGTTCGATGCAGTCGCTCAAGATGAGCTTTCAGCTCATTCAGAGTCGACGCCGAGGTAATAAGTATTGGGAGGTAAACACAATACAGATAGTCGGCCTGCCAAGTCCAAGAGCCAAGAGCCAACATATAAGACCATGAGCTGTGCCACGGATGGCTCAATCCACATAAAGCCATTCAAGTGATGCCCAGAAGTTGGCGGACAACTCCGCAGCAATTTAGCGTCTTGGAGATTGCCCGATTATATACAGGTTTGGGTCTCGAAGGGATTTTAGTACCGTGTTTGATTCGTGGCATTGGTTTGCGGTCAACGCCACACAGCTCCGAATTGGGAGTGCGGCGACGGTTGTTGGGGTGGCAATCTATAAAAAAAGCTTAGAGCTCAGAACTTCGGGTAAGAGATCATTGACAGTATCCCAGGTAGTCGCTTTTGTTTTCCGTATTAAGAAGAAAGAGGAATGGAGGGTTGAATTACTTTCGGGTAATCGGAGGACAGAAAGATATGCTTCCGCAAATAAGCATTCTTTCAATCAGCTGTGGGGAATTTATCCAGCAATTTCATTCTTGTTGCAGAGCCTATGTCATCATCGAGGTAGATGGACAAAATTCATTTATCCCTGTGGTAATCTGAGATTCCAAATAACTTTTGTGAAATCGATAGTGCCAAGTTACCCTAATTACCAAGATCAAAGAATTCCAGGCAAGAGTGCCTGGAGACATCGAGACAGCTCTCTGAATTTCCCTCACTGATCCCAGAGAGTGTTTGCAACATGCAGCTCTCGAACGTTCGTCATGTTCACACCGACAAGTTTCCACGCCATGAATCCATTTGCGATGTCTCGGTGCTCATTGTCGAGCAAGAAGTAGCTCATGACCGGGTCGGTGGTCTCAGTCTCTTATTGGAGGTAGAGGCCGTCCTTGTTCTTGATGAAATGCTGGTTGTTGCTGGCGTGGGCTCTTTGTCACGGATTGCTTCGATGGGCTTCTGATCGGAGAAAAGCTGGCCAGTGTGAGTGGTGTCACGAACACAGGGCACACAGCATACTGGCCACCGCAAGTGCGTTGTTCCTTCTAAGTCTGACCTATGTGTCCTCTGTGGCAGAAGCCAGCTATATACCCAACCAGGCTGGCAGGGATCCCTTTCCTGTAAGCTGTCTCATCGTAACTCGTATCAGCCAACCCTTCGTCACAAGTGGCGATGCTGTTCTGAACGGTGCCGTTTTCGAAAGCAGAAGTTCCAGGAATATGGGTCATGATGTGGACGTGCGGCGTGCGACCGGTATAATGACCGGGGAAGTTACTGCCGAACCAGACGGCCCCATCGGCGTTGGTCGTCTGGAGAGCACGATGAAAGGTGTTGGATGCATTGGCGGGATCAGCTTCGCCGGCCCCGTTGGCAGAAAAGACGATGCCTGAGTAGGCCGGTGGAGTTGATGTCTGACTTGATTATTTTGCACCCAGAGGGAAAGGAAAAGGCTGAGACATACGCCAGACTTCAACCCACATATCGGGGACAGACTCACACGTTTCCGTGTCGATGACCTGGAGGTCCATGTACATACGAATGCCCATCTGGCCGTCCTTGAGATCCCAGCGGACGTTTTGGCCCTCGATGTCTGTGGCATAAGGTCAGCCAAAGCTTAGGCAGATCAGCATATGGTTTCAGCCATTCACAGAAGGATACCTCGGTGGTTTCGATGCTGAGGACACAGCCGTCGTCGCGGGTGGCGAATATTTCAGCGTCGTTTGAGTGGAAGTTGACACTGTCATCAGAGATGTCGTGGTCGGTACCAAGGACGGAGTCGACATCACGGGCAACGAGCATAGCGTGCTGTTGGTACTTGGCCACGCGACGCCTGATGGCTTGGCTGAGGGTACCACTCTTCTGGAGTTTTCCTTTGCATTGAGCGAGGTCCATGGTATTATCAAGCGAGTAGGTATATCTGTTGGCGATTTCGGTGGGTAGATTGGCATTGCCATGGACCGATACACCCGTCATGGAAACGGTTAGCAGCTGAGAACGCTTTTGACTGTTTAATTAATATGCAGGAAAGACGGATAGTGTAGAAGAAAAGGCTTGGGAAGACCAGGTTTGTTGTGAGCTGAAATACGCATGGCAGGCGCTTTTGGAGGGGTAGGGGATCGAGACATACCTAGCCTTCTTTCTTCACGGCCTTCGAATTCGACAGACGCACTTATCACAATGCAATGCGATTCAAAGCAATCCTTGATGTCAAGCGGAAAAAAGTTCAGAAGCACAGTGTTGCAGTAATAGTGACGGTGAAGGTGAGCATTGTGAGATGCCAGATGAGTTTCTTGATGCTCCCGTCAAGGAGAAGAAGAGTTAGAATTAGAAGGTGGGCGAAGAGGCTTGGTAATGTTTTTTTTAAGAAAAAAAAAAACAATAGGAGTGAGGAAAAAGGAGCAAATTCTATCTATCTTTCTACAGTGAGCACAGCTGGTTAGCTGGCCCAGTGCGGGCTATCAGCACACCTCAGGCGGGGAGAGCCTTTGTGAGTTTGATGAAATACAAAAATGATATGCACCAGCATGACTTTGGTTTAATTCTGACTCCTGTAGTTATGAAGATGCATCAGTAAGGTACTGAAACATCCTTCCAGCTCGTGTTGAGGTAGAACGCATCAATATGAAGTCAGGGTCACCTTATAACATGATGAAAACCAAAAGGCCTTAGATGAGGCTTGTGTTAAAGGCGTATTGGTGTTCCAAGTATCTAACCGACACATGCTGGTTTTCTGATGTATTCTTGTCTTCCTTGATATTCGCATTTTCTCCCCAATAGTCTAACCGTATATCCAGCCCGGGCTGAGATATGGTAGAAAGCAAGACCTCCAGATGAACAAATAGTGTTACTCATCATCTCGCTAAAAAAAGAAAAAAAAAAAGAAAACTAAAATCTTTTGATGTTTCCAAAATACCTCGATTCCGATGCTCATTCCAGGCCCGCTTCCTTCCACCACTTGAACTTATGGCAGACAACCCTCGCCGATGTTTCCTTCTCAAACCTTTCAATCCACCCAGCCGGCATCTCTCCGTGAAACCTGATGGTATCCAGCTCTTTAAGGCTAGACAAAATGTGGAAGAATTCGTCGTACTTCTTCTCGGTGAGTCTTGCCTCCCATCCCTTCAGCATCATCGGCCTAGGCTCCCAGTCGATAACAAGCTCTGTTATATGCGGAGCTTTCCGCGCAACTCCTCCCAGAACTATCAGCCAGCGGTTCCAGTTTGGGTACTCCGTGGCGATCAGGAGACAAAGTCGACGCAGGCGTTCGAAACGAAGGGTCCCGTGTACGGCGAAGCCGATTCGTCGATCCCCGTTGCCTTGTTGCATGCGCATGATTGCCTCGGTGTGAACTTTGCCATGAAGCTCACGATAGGCCCGTTTGCAAGTTGCCATCAATGATGGAAGGGGTCTTTTGTACTCCCCGTGGCCTTGCTCCAGATAGATGTGTTGCGGCCGGAGAGTGTCGCCGAAATCGTCATGATCGAAGGATAAGTAGTACTCGTAAATGCGTTCCCTTATTTCCCATGGTAGACTGAAGAGGCCGATTTCGTCTTGAGATACCGAGGCACACATGTTGATGTCTTTGGCAGGAGCCGGACAAGCCGGAATCGGTAAGGGGGGGGAGTGGAGGTGATATGTGTTTCGCTTGCACGCACTCCTGTGGTTGGATTATTGATGAGAGGCTCAACTAATAACACCAGTTTACTTTAATTTACTGGCTGAGATCGGACGGATGCAACTACATTCAGAGGTTTGTCTCTGATCTCTCTTTATTCAAGTGCAAATGGTTGCCTGCGTCTGATCCTGCTGCCTGATAATGGTAGAGTCGGCGTTTCACCCCATGTCGGCAAATCGATAGTCCGTACCGGTCAATCAAAAGTACTTCGGACGCATTCGGGGCCAATTTCACAAAATGGGTCTTGATATTGTCCAGCCGATCGGAGAGTTGCCTTTCTGTAAAACTACCCTGCCTGCTCAGTAGTTAAGAAGAGTTAGGAGGATGAACTGGGAACAAATCAATGCGTAAAGACGAATATGTACAACGCGCAATGCGAGTCTGCATCAGTCTCTGGATAAATAGATGCATAGTGACAGGAACGTAAGCGCAACATACAAAAAACGGTTGGAGCTATATGCGCAAGAAACGAGGAAAACATGTTCCAGTTACGGTTACCCGTCACTTGCATTTTTTCTACAAGGTACTCAATCCGGCCGCGACAGGAGACAAAGATCGGGATGCACTCTCCGAGGAGAATGCTAAACTTTCGCCAATTCCGGGGAACCCGGTCCCAAGAACCGGTAAGGCGGGAGAAGCTTCTTAGTAACAGCTTATTCCGATTGGGACATCCACTCTTCGCGCCCGTCGACCTAGAGTCAAGCTTGCCGCATCATGACCCAGCCTGACGTCAGGATCGCATAATGACAGAAGAATCCGCGCGCTAGAGTCTCCAGCCGAACGGTAACGAAGTTGCATTCTGCACCTTGCCTTGACAGATTTTGTGGGATGTGACGAACCATCTGCACAAAGACAAAGTTTCCGGCCCGACGGGGACTTGGCGTGTTCATCGCCTGCTTCTCTATTTCCTCCACTTGCACTGCGACAAGTACGCCCGATTTCCGGGTCCTTGTAGACAGAAAGAGATAGGAAGAATACCAACTTTTGTTCCTTCTTCTCGCCCGAGCCTTGCCATTGTTCCAGTAAACATCCAAACACCGGATACCCGCAGCATCGAGTCTGTAGCTTCACTCACTGTCTAGCTGTCAAAATGGGCTCGAACCCGCCCGTCGGCAACTGCTCCCGCGACGCCATTAAGGAGATCTGGGGAACTAGGACTCCTTACAAGCATAATTGGCCATCCCGCGTCGACAGCGCTCTGGAGGACGAGCCAGACAAGTGGGTGCAGAGTGCCTGTGTTTTATGCAGGTACGTTTGCAGCTCCTTAGCCCAGATAATGGTCCACTTGACCTTGTATCCGACCAAAAGTTGTTTTCGAGGCTGACCTTGACCTTTGTGGCAAAGCAACGGCTGCGGTCTTGACATAGGAGTGAAAGAAGGGAAAGTGGTTGGAGTCAGGGGGCGTGCAGTAGACCGTGTCAACCATGGAAGACTTGGGCCCAAGGGGCTGTACGGGTAAGCTTAGAGTTCCCTTTTGGCTGATATCATTCTGTCCACTTGGTCTTATTTTCCCCGTTGACTAAACTGACTTGCAAATCAGATGGAAGACCATGCACCATCAGGATAGACTAACACACCCTCTTGTCCGACGCAATGGAAAGCTTGAACGCGCGACTTGGGACGAGGCCATGGGCCTCATCGTGCAGCGCTCGAAAGAGCTCATCGAACGTCTCACAAGTCACAGCATTGCCTTCTACACGTCGGGTCAGTTATTCTTGGAAGAATATTACGCTCTGGCAGTTGTCGGAAAAGCTGGTCTTCATACACTCCACATGTGAGTCCGAATGAACCTCAAGGAGGCTCATGAACTTCGTTGCTGACCGGTACAAGGGATGGCAACACTCGTCTCTGCACCGCTACAGCGGCAGCTTCGATGAGAGAATCCTTCGGCTCGGACGGCCAGCCAGGATCCTACACAGACATTGACTACACCGACTGTTTGTTCTTGGTCGGTCACAACGTCGCTGCCACCCAGACGGTTCTTTGGTCAAGAATGCTCGACCGCCTCGATGGACCCGACCCGCCGAAGCTGGTCGTCATCGATCCCCGCGTGTCGGAGACGGCGAGAAGGGCAACTGTTCATCTCGCTCCTAAGATCGGCACCAACCTCGCGGTTCTCAACGGTATTCAGCACCTCATGTTCAAGAATGACTGGATAAACCACGAATACATCTCCAAGCACGTCATCGGCTTCGAGAAGCTGAAGAACACGGTTCAAGGATACACACCGGAGAGAGTCGAAGAAATTTCGGGCATCCCCGCCAGAGATCTCGAAGAAGCTGCAAAGATCATTGGAAACTCCAAGAGCCTACTTTCGACGGCATTGCAGGGCGTATATCAGTCCCACCAGGCCACCGCTAGTGCCTGCCAAATCAACAACATCAACTTGCTGCGAGGTCTGATTGGCAAACCTGGAAGTGGCATCTTGCAGATGAACGGCCAGCCTACGGCGCAGAACAATCGTGAAGCAGGTTGCGATGGCGAGTTCCCAGGCTTCAGAAACCATCTGAACCCCGTCCACATGCAAGAGCTTGCCGAGCTTTGGAACATTGACCCTATCAAGGTGCCGCATTGGAACGAGCCGACGCACGTTCAGAATCTTCTCAACTTCATCGAGGACGGCTCCATCCGGATGTTTTGGATCTCGGGTACGAACCCGCTCGTCAGCTTACCAGACTTGCCGCGGGTGAGAAAACTCCTCACAGATCCTGGTCTCTTCGTGGTCTGCCAAGATATTTTCATGACCGAGTCTGCCGCCATCGCGGATGTTGTGCTCCCTGCAGCAGGCTGGGGTGAGAAGACCGGGTGCTTCACCAATGTCGACCGCACCGTTCATCTTTCGCACAAGGCCGTGGACCCTCCAGGCGAGGCAAAGTCGGATCTCGATATTTTCCTTGACTACGGTCGTCGAATGGATTTTCGGGACAAGGATGGAAATCTTCTTCTTCCATATAAGAACCCCGAGGAAGTGTTTTGCGCTTGGAAGAAGCTTTCATACGACAGGCCCTGTGACTACAGTCATCTAACGTACGAAAAGCTGACGGGAGGCTCTGGCATCCAATGGCCCTGCAACGATGCCAACCCCGAGGGAACCGAGCGTCTGTACAGCGACGGTAAATTCTTTACCGACATCGATGTCTGCGAGTCGTTCGGCCATGACCTCGAAACCGGAGCGCCATACTCCAAGACCGAATACGCGACTTTCAACCCTGCAGGTCGTGCATTCTTCAAATCGTGCCACTACCAGCCTCCGATGGAAGAACCGAATGAAGAGTACCCCCTGCGACTATCAACTGGTCGCAATGTTTATCACTTTCACACCAGGACCAAAACCGGCCGCTCCAAGGAGCTTCAGGACGCGTGCCCAGAGCCGGAGATTCGTATTTCTAGAGAAGATGCCGCGAAAATGGACATAAAAACCGGCGACTCTCTTGTCGTCAAATCGCGAAGGGGCGCCATTGAGTTAAAAGCCAAGGTTGGTGGAATAGGCATTGGTCAAGTCTTCATACCCTTCCACTTCGGATCCTGGGATGCCAAAGATGGCAAGGCCAGAGCAGCGAATGAGCTGACTGTAGGTGAGTAAAAAAACCCTTTGACTCTGGATCACCTGTTGGCTACTTAGATTCCCTCAAGACTAACAAATCTCACGACAGAGCGTTGGGATCCGATTTCCAAGCAACCCATGTTCAAGTCCGGCGCTGTCCGTGTTGAAAAGGTTGAGCCCAGCGACAAGCCCCATATTGCCGAGTTACAAACTGCTGCCGAGGAAGAAGCCATCGCTCACAAGCATCTGGATGCCTCCTCCGTGAATGACTCGTCCAAGCGGGAGCGGAAACTCGAGCTGTGGCTAGGAGAGACGTATGAGAGCATCAGTCAACTCTCCCAGATCTACTCGACTCTAATGCCGGACCTAGTCCACGACATGGAGATTGAGGGTGGTGTGCGTGTACTGCACCAGATCAACGAGGAGGCGAGGAAGAGACTCAACACGCAGCTCGACAAGTTTGGCGGTGATGTTGAATATGGCGGCAGAAAAGCCAAAGCCCTAAGGGAAGCGGTCTTTCCGCCGATCGATACGAAGAGGAGCGCTTACGAAGTCATGGAGACGCTGCAAGGCTTGCATGTGTACCTCTCGCACATTGAAGGAGGCCTGTCCGGGTTGCTCCCTGCAAGCCAAGCGATCTGGGACGAGGATTTCTATGAGACCGTTCAGTCTGTTCGCACCAGCATGCATCGTATGCAAGCTTGGTGCAACCAGCAGATTAAAGTGAGAGCGCCCCAGTCTCTTCTGGTTCCGGCGTTGAACAAGGATTAAGAGAGGTAGCACACTGCGCTGCCGGGCCGTTCATCTGAGACATGTGGAATGCTCTTCATTAGATCCTCGTACCGAGGCCCTTTGTATACTTATGATATAAAATAATTCACACGTTCCGAACTTTCATACAAACTTATGTTAGCTTCGTGCGCAATCGTACATTGTCCATGTATCATTCGACTGGCATCTCCGACTGCGAAGTAGCGAAACTACTCATCGGCCATATTCAAATTCATCCCAGTACCGCGGAGAAACTAGAATTAACAGATTCGAATTTTCGGGAAATCCGGAATTACGATTCATGGTTGACGTCATAATTACGCGCCGATAGCTCTAATAGACCACCCTCTGTGGCTGTTCGTCACCGTCCTCATGCCTCGTCATTGAGGGTCATTCCTTTCCAGACTCATCCGGTCAATGGTCCCCCTGACTCCTGTCAACGCTCCATGGCAGCCTACGCGAGCGAGCTTGTTGCCAACCTTAATTCAACAGTGTCAGTCTCACTTAAAGCTAAAGTTCCCGTAAGGAATCTGCCGGTGATGATTGATCAACCCCCTTGAACACTAGCCAACCATCACGGCCCCACTGGCTTTATCCCAAGATACTCAACGCGCCACCACCAAGATGACATCTTACGCCGCGGCCCTTGACGTACTACAGGATGCGGCTTACAACATCCGGGAGGCAGATCGAACCAATAGGTCGGTGGTTCACGAGGTAGTATCGCTCGAACAAGCCGTAGGCCGCATAGCCGCCACCGACATTGTCAGCCCGACGGCAACACCAAGATTCGACACATCAGCCATGGACGGATACGCGGTTCGCTCTGAAGCCACGAAGTTTGCTTCCCCGGAAAATCCACTGTTTCTGCATGTATGCGGGACTATAGCTGCAGGTGATGCACCTGCAGAGCTGAGCAAAGAAATCTTCCAAGGCTCGCTAGAGCCATGCTTTGAGTTGATGACCGGCGGCATCTTCCCAAGAGTCGCAGGCGCAAAGAAGCAGCTCGATGCTTGTGTTCGAGTAGAAGATACAGGCTCAGTGTCGGGCCCCAGGGGCCAAGGACGGCGGATCATGGTCACGAGGCCCGTGCCGCCGAACGCAGATCGGAGGTTTGCTGGCTGTGACATTCAGCTCGGGCAAAGGATTCTCCTGAAAGGGGAAACTATCCGGTATTCACATATTCTGCCTCTGGCTTCGGTCGGGATATCAGAGGTTTGTGTATTGAAAAAGCCTCGTGTTGCGGTGTGGTCGACGGGGAAAGAGCTGGCTTCGGGAAACGTCAGCACCATACCGGACGTTAACGGCCCTTTTCTCATGGCGGGCCTTCGCGAGGCCGGCGCAGATCCGACGTTTCTTGGTGTCTTGCGCGATACGCAAGCTGAGGTCAGAGAGGCGATTCAAGACACAGTTGACGGGGGTCATTTCGACATGATCCTCACGACAGGCGGTGTCTCTGTGGGGAAGTTCGACTTTGTGGCATCCACATTGAGGAAAATTGGGGGGAAGATACACTTCCATGGCGTCTCCATCCGACCAGGCCATCCGGTTCTTTTTGCGCAGGTTCCAGGCCGATCTCGTGACATGCCGTTCTTTGGTCTACCAGGAAACCCCGGGGCTACGGCGGCCTGCTTCAGATTTCTGGTGGTTCCGTTCCTGAGATATTGGAATGAACAACCGGCTGAGACTCCCATGATAGCGAAGTGCGACGATGACATCTCCTCGAAGGGCGGCCACTGCACGAAAGCAGCATCCCCCGGAATGCCTCCGATGACTCGGTTCCGGCATGGCATATTGCAGCAAACTCCGAACGGAGAAATGTCAGTAAGACTCAGCAAGCAGCAGAGCCCAGCCAAGCTTGGCCCATACATCGACGCCAACTGCTGGGTTCAGCTTGGGGGGCAAAGAAAACAAACGTGGCCTGAAGGTTCCGTGGCATGTTATCCCATGGCCGCTCACCACGGCATCTGAGAGAGAGTTTTATAGCGCGAGCAGCGGACTTATGAGCTGCGACTCGGGAATACGACAAGTAGCGATTTGCCTTGTTATGATACATTATATTCATTATGTTCACGCCGTGCCCTTCGCCGGCTCGATGTACGCCACATCGGTTGACCCCAACTTCATCTCTTCGATGGCCTTCACCCACTCTTCCATCGTGTTCACGTTCGTCAGCCACCACTCACACCCAGGCGGCGCATCCACCATCAGGCCGTCCAGCTCCCGCACCGTCGCCGCCGGACTCGAATGCCCACGTGCAACCCGCTCCGCCAAGCGAGACAACGCAGCCGGCGCCCAGATGGCGAGCAAAGGCTCACAGAAACCCTCTGCCGAGCGGAAGCAAGTGACCGGAATGGCATCGCGTTTGAGGAAGAGAAGGTAGAGGGCATCGGGGGGCAGGAGCGGGTAGTCACAAGCGATCACGACCCAGTTGGCCCACGGATCATGCCGATACGCCGCGAGGAGTCCGGCGGCCGGTCCGGCAGAGTATCGGGAGCTGTTTGGCTTCTCGTCGCGCAGTATCTGCACCTTGGGCTCTTTCTTGTCGACGTTGCCATCCGGGGACTTGTCGGACTGTGATGCCAGTAGCTCGTCGAGGTATTCGTCCGTCTCGGACTCCTGCGCCAGGGATATGTAGATCGTTTGCGGCTCTGGGAAAATAGTCCGGAGTAGTTGCAACTGGCGCTGGTACAGGGGGGTCCCATCAGGCATGCGAAGGAGGTGCTTCGGTGTCCCCATCCGAGTTGATTTGCCCCCTGCCAGAAGAAGTGGCCTCATAGACGGCAGTCCCATTGTTGTCAGCGGTGTTCCCTCGGACCGAATCACTGGTCATAGGCATATGACAGATAACTAGTTTGTGTGCGTAGGGGTTGTCCAAAAACAAAATCAAAATTAAGGATCCGGCTGGGTTCTGCAAGGTGCCTATAGCGATAGGACAGGTGCAGCGGGCGGATGTTTACTCGTTTGTGAATGTGGTTGACTCCATCAATCAATTGTCATGATTCCGCGAAGAGTGCCGACTCAACGGATCTCGGACGTCATTATTACGCGATCAACGGCCACCGGCGGTCCCGGCATTACCAGTTGAAGACTAACCACCGATCCACCGGAATCGTAAGTCGAATAAGCATTTTCCTTTCTTGGCGTTGTTGCTTAATTTGTTTTTCATCTTTCGGTCTTGGGGTGATATCCTCCAATGCCCCCGGGAATTGTTGTCTCACACCCCCTCCGTTGCAATTACCTTAGTCTAAGTCCTGTTCTCTCCCACCAAGGATACCCAAACACCACCAAAGACTGACGACAACCGAAGACACCACCGTAAAAGACTCCGTGATTCGACACGACTTGCTGTCCATCAACATGCCGCCTGATGCTAAGTCTACAGATTTACCATCACCGACAGGGTCCGGGCATGACAGATCAGCAGTCCGAAGCATTATCCGCAACTTCGCCTCTCAATGGTTTCTACTACCTCAGGGAACGGCCATCCTTGCCACGATTCTTCACCAATTAGACTACCGGTTTGATGGCCTCACAATCATCTCATACCTTTTCTGGGTGACAGCAATGGTACTCTTGCTGTCCATGGTTATTCTATACGTTATCCGAGTCGCGTTGTATCCGAAGCATGTGCTCCATACACTCACGCAGGATGATGTTGAGCTGTCCGGGCTGGCCAGCGTCTCAATCGCTTTCACATCAATCATCCAGATGGCCTCGTTGACTCTCGTCCCTGGCTGGGGTGGGCCATGGAGCACCATCGTCTACGTCCTCTGGTGGGTGGCCTTTGCAATGGCCGTCGTCGTCAGCATCTTTCTCCCTTTCATCTTCATCAAGCTGTATCCATCCGGCGTCCCTCACATCTCACCAGCAACACAGCTCCCACTTATTGCTGCATTGACGGCGGCGGCGGGTGGAGGCACGATATGCTCGTCTGCGAACCTCAGCAGTCAGCAGCAAGTGCCGGTTATCATCGTGTCTTACCTCCTAGTTGGTATGGCACTACCGCTGGCTTTTGCCCTCGACGTCTTGTTCTGGGCACGGCTGCTCGGTAACTATCGACCGCCAAAGCAAAAGGCGTTCCAGGACATGATTCTGTGCGGGCCTTGGGGGCAGTCGAGTTTTGCCCTACAGTTGCTCGGGCAGGCTGTTCTCACGGGAAGCTTCGCCGCCTACTCGCGCGGTACGTTTCTTACAGCAGATGCGGCCGCACCCGTTGGTTACACAAGCATCTTCGCAGGCCTGACAGCCTGGGGGCTTGGGACCTTTTGGTGGCTTTTCGCCATAATGAGCATCATTAGTGCGTTCTTTGACGGGAAAAGTCTAACCCAGATCCCTTATAGCCTCGCTGGCTGGGCGGTGGTGTTTCCCTGGGTAAGTCTTTCTTCTCGACAGGTCTCTTCGACAGGTTATCATGCCAACGAAGGTTTCAGCAGCTAATGATTTCTACCTTAGGGTGTCTATACCAATGCGGCAGTTCAGTTAGGAAAACTTCTGGACTCCAAAGCATATAAAGTCTGGTCCACTTGTTTGGCGACGATGCTGGTTGCGATATGGCTTACCAACGTTGCTTTCACAATAGGTATGCTGATAAGAAAGCGTCCAAGAAGGCAATAGAATTGTTCTTCGTACTCAGGGGGGGTTCATCCAACATCTTCCAGCTCGCTCATGACGTTCTGAGTCACAAACAGGAGAACCGGTGTCGTTAAAGAACAGATTAAGGTTCAAGGTAGCAGTATCCTATCACAATTTAGATTCTAAAGGCAACTCAATCTTGTTACTGTCACATTACGTACAAAGTCCACCCCAGATGAACATAGACCACATACCAAGCATCCACGACCATTAACCGAATGCCAACAGTTTACTCAGTCGATTTTTGGTTGTTAATTTTTCACCGTGATAAAACTCAGGTTTTGACACATTCGGAGAAGCATGCTCTTGTTTTAAAGTGTCACATGCCGTCAGCATTATGATATTCCCGTAAAGCCGATGAGGCATACGGTGAAATCCAACAACCCACGCGGAATCGTGTGGATCCTTTTTAATCAAAACACCCATATGTATGTACAATCTTGGGTTGGATTGTTTTGCATGAGGTTAGCATTTTTGACCTTCCTGTGTCTTTCGATGCCGTTTAAAACGAGGGCGAATCCGGTTTCGGGAATGCTGAGTCCAGTTTAGCTTCAAGCCAAGTATATGAACAGTCGTTTTTGTCTCCGGGCCACGACAAACCTTTTCAAGCTATCATCAAGCGCGAACTTGGCCATCGATCTTTGGCCGTCATCATTTTGCCGCCTACTTCGTAAACGACACATACCATTGTAATGCAACTTACAACATGTCGTATAACCATCATGCTGGCATTGGCGCCTGCTGTCATGGTAAGTCACGCAAAAGGGGATGCATTCGTGCATCAATTCTCGCGGCTAACCAAGGACTCCGCACACGGTCAGGCTGTCTATGTGGACCGCAAGGAGACTGTGTATTCCAGGGTCCCGAAGGAACAACACTCGTTGACTACACGTGTGTGTCAATGACACATTGCACGAGTGAGCTATTTACTGAGTAAGGACAGCATCTGGCGTCTTTTGACGATGGTGTAATATTCGTGATAGCTACACACCATGAGCGGCGTCTAATTGCATGATTTTGCTTGAAAACGAGACAAAAGGTTATATCCTACGCTTGTTCGCCCTCGATACTGTACTGTTTTGGGGCTTTTCAAGGATGCTGACATAGACAACTCACTGCAACACGGCGCGTGTTTCTACGTTGATTCAGTAAACGTGCGACTAAAGGTTGCATGCTGGTGTAGGGCATGTGGCCAAACAGAACGACACGTGGTTAATTAGTCTGATGAGGATTACCACACTTTTTCTTTCTCGTAATGAATCGATCAGGATATCAGTTTCTTGCCCCGAGTGACTATGTTGCAGTTCGATCTTCATGCTATCCCATGCATGGTGTCCTGGGTCTTCTCATTTTCGTCATCTTCTTGAAGATGCGATGTGGACATCCCTGCATGAGTGCGACTTGAAAGCATAATGAGTCGTTGAAGGTTCATCCAAGACCGCTGCTTATCTCATTAATCGTCAGCCTTTCTAAGTCCCCTGAGCTGATGACATCTCAGGCCTTTTGTGCTTGCACCTAGCCTCAAGAATGGATAGGAACAATAATGGCAGTTCCAGTGCAGCTGAAGAATACAATTACGGCCCGAGACCGCACATGAAAGGAAATTCAAAACCTGATACTTAGAGTTTCAAGATTATAGTAACTCCACAATCAGCCTGCATAACATAGAAGAATTACGTCTGAGCGCGAAAGCAGTAAGATGATTTCAATGCTATGCTCGACTTGCCGCGAGTTTTTCAAAAGCACCTCAAGGCCCATGATCCTTCATAAAAACCAATTGTATCAACACAAGTCAAATGTTAGGTTGTTAGAGCTTCTCAACAATACAGGGCATAGGAAGTAGGGCGTTACCCGATTATGATCGCCTAGTCTCTAGCTAAGTCTCCGTAAGTCTTAGTAGACATTCTATGTATACAATTCCATGATTATCAATTCATTTTCAGTATAATTCAGATCTAGTTTTCAACGGCACTGAGACGAAACAATACTGCCGTGGCACTGCTTTGCATGGCGCTTTGATGCTACGCCCTAGAACCAAACCTCGGTTTCTCGCTACAGAGACTATGTATCAATTAGACAAATCCTTAAATGTCCCAGATGGACAATATCAAAAGCGAAGCCAAAATTGAGCAATTGAGGCGTCCCGATCAACTAGCCAATTTCTGGTCACTTCGGGAACAAAATCAGACGCGTCGAGACTCCACTCTTCCCTCGACACGAGGGTGCGGGGTCAGTGTATCTCGTTTTGGAGTCATTTTGATGCTTACAGTTCTCCAACTAAGTCACGTCGCCAGTCTTTTTACTTTTTTTCCCAGTTTGAACTATTGGATCCTTTGGCCATTTTCTGTTTGTCTTGCGTCTTACTAACGGAATGGCCTCATCAAGTTGGCGGCTGCTAAAGGGCAAGACGGCGTGCATTACCGGCGGGACAACGGGGATCGGTCGAGCAATAACCCTGGAATACATCAGGCAAGGTGCAAATGTGGCCGTCAATCATCTGGGACTTTCTCGGGACGAGCAACATAAAGCTAGCCTACTCGAAGAAGCCGAAAAGATCAGAAGTACAGCCACCAAAGAGTCGCCGGCGGGTCAGCTGATAGAGCTCGCTGGCGATGTTACGAACCCCGAGACAGGCAAGGCGCTTGTTGGGGCGGCTGTCAAGAAATGGGGGGGACTCGATATTCTTGTTGCCAATGCTGGGATATTCAAAGCGGCCGAGTTTCTCACGTATGTTCAGTCTTGTATCCTATCGACCTTGCAGTCTCGGTCGGGGTAATTGTAGAACTAATCCAACGACTTTTAGCCTCGAGAAAGAAGTCTTTGACAAGTCGATGCAAGTTAACGTCAACGGCGCTTTCTACACATGTCAAGCAGCGGCCAATCAGATGGTGAAACAAGGACGAGGGGGTTCGATCATCGGTATCTCTTCCATCAGTGCCCTTGTGGGTGGCGGCTTGCAAACTCATTATACTCCGACGAAAGCAGCTGTCTTGTCAATGATTCAGTCGATGGCTATCGCACTGGCAAAGCACAGGATTAGGTGTAACGCACTGCTTCCAGGGACCATACATACTCAGCTGGCTGAGGAGGACATGCAGAACGAGCAGAAGCGCAAGTATCTCGAGCAACGTATTCCAATGGGTGTGGGCAAACCAGGCGATCTGGCCGGGCCAGCAGTGTTTCTGGCTTGCGAGGAGCTAAGTGGGTACATGACGGGATCCCAGGTTTTGGTGGATGGGGGCATGTTTGTACACTTGCAGTAGACTAGACAGATGAGAGCTATTGTAGTGGGTCTTAATCTATCTTCGAAGTAGGATATAACCAAGGTGGAGATAATTTCGTTGCCGGTGAAGATTGAAAGCATGTCCAATGTCAACCGCGCTCGACACAAGCTGCCTCAAATGACGCAAAAGTATGAATCCACCCCTCGGGCCCGGACCGATGCCGGTGCGGTGGGCACCGGGCTCTCCGTGTCCGATGTGGAGATTCCCCAGACGTTGCGTCTACCCCGCACTGGGACAGATGCGGCTGGTAATGATTTCCCCAACCATCTCCAACATGTTTTGATGCAGCACATCTCCATCGCCATCTCCATCCATAGTGCACCTTGATTCTCATCCTAGTGTTACAATACTTGCGCTTCCGCATGCCCGTCAGCCAGTCAAGAGACTGCCCCTTGCCAAGTTCTCCACCATCGGATCTCGTACGACCAGTAATTGCTCTAAGATGGCCGCAGAAGATGAGGAACCTCCACGCTATTTCACTCGAGGTCGATTGACGCGTGGTCGCGGCCTCAGGAACACAACCGGATGGTGAGTTTCCCAGGGGTTTCCGACGTGCAGGTAACCCCGGCTCGTCATCGGCGGCTAAGCTAAAAGTGATTCGAAATCCAACAGTGTCACCTGCCGACGCCGTCATGTCAAATGCGATGAGAAAAAGCCCACATGCGGCGGCTGTGAGAGGACGAAGCGCACTTGCAGTTACGTTCCAAGACGTCCGCCTAATAGGAAACGTTCAGACCCCGTCGCTGTTAGTGACCGGGATACAAGTGCCGAGCAAGATAGTGCTCTCGCATCTCTTCAGCCGGAGCCCGGTTCATCCCAAGGCCCGTCACCAAGCCCGGCGTCTTCAGGGTCTCCCCCCGTGACTGATCATGCCGGAGACAACTCCTGGGCAGTCGTCACCGTAGGGGAACAACTTCGTCCGAATACAGCCAGCGCCACCACGATCGCAGATGTCGGGGGCCCTGATGAAGCGGTTGCGCGTGGCATGGTCGCCAATGAAGTATCAATCATCCAGCATGAATCCCCGGACCAAGATGCATTATGTACCGGCGTCACACCTCACGCCTCGGCACAGACGTCCAGTTCTTATGGAGCGAACTTGGAAAACGCTACCGCAATATGGGTCGACCTGCTGCTCCAAGACGCAGCTATGCAAGAGTTCGACTTCTCAAATGTGAATTTTGCGGCTGACGGCGTCGACCCTTTTGTTAGCTCGGTCGTGCAGTCGCCTGCGGTGGGAAGGGGCCCGCCAAAGAGTACTGGGGATGGCTTATCGCCGACTCCATGCACTTCGAATGCTTATCTTCACGAGAGGACTGCAGTTCTGAATGAGTATCAAAAACTAGAGAAGCAAGCATGGCGCTCGGCCACATCACTGCCCATTGCACCACACGAACACGCAATCTTCCAGAATTTCGTCCAGCATATCAGCACATGGGTAAATCTCATCAATCCCCGTCAAGGCGGAGCTGACTGACCGGTAACTTCGCGAAGATGGATTTTTTCGAACCCAAAAGATCGTTTGGGACTCATGTTCCTCAGCTAGCTGTAAGATCCCAGCTCCCCTTTGCATGATCCACTAACATTCCTATCCACTAACATTCTCATCCACTTCAAGATGCGCAACATTGGCTTGATGAACGCAATTCTTGCTCTCTCAACCCGCCATCTATCCTTGAGCGTCAGTTCCGACGGGAAACAGGGTCAGAACCTCAATGACGCTCTGCGGTATTACTACAAGACACTGCACTACATCCAGGAAGCGATGCAGTACGATACTTATAAGACGAGCCTTGAATTGCTCGCTACATGTTCAATAGTATCAGCATATGAAATGCTGGACGGCTCTAGGCAAGATTGGGAACGACACCTGAAAGGGGTGTTCTGGATACAGCGCTCCCAAGTCATACACGGTGATTCCATGGGTCTGAAGCAGGCCGTCTGGTGGGCTTGGCTCTGCCAAGATGTGTGGGCTGCTTTCCGCGAAAAGAGGCGCCCATTTACCTTTTGGAGGCCGTTGAGAAAGCTGGATGAACTCGATCCTTACGAGCTCGCGGCACGGTCCGTCTACTTCTTCGCGCAGGTGGTGGCATACTGCTCCCATGAAGAAACGGAGGCTGGGAAGAATGACCCAATCGCGAGGGTATCGGCGGCAGAGACGCTGAAGGAAATGTTGGAGAACTGGAGGAAGCATCTGACCACCGAGTTCCAGCCGCTCCCTTACGCGAGCTCAACCGAAAACGTTTTTGAGCCGATCTGGATCCATCCGCCTGCCTTTGGTATGTGATTTTCTTAAAGAAGGCTTCCTCCCCTCTCTATGAGCACCAGCTGACTAGGAGCACTTCATGAAGCTGTGGCATTTCAACTCTATTACTGCTCACATATCCTGCTACTGTTACATGTACCGGTTTTGGGGGGTCTCGAGCAGTACACACAACAGCGAAAACGATTGATGGAGTGCGTGAAAAAAGTCTGTGGCATCGGTATGACGCTATCTGACTACCCGTCGAGCGTTCTATGTTCTCAATGCTTGTTCATAGGTACGCTTTCCCCTTTCTCAATGTCGGATGGAACTTCCGGTCTAACTTGTGCAGCCGGCATACCACTTGAAAACACCAAGGAGCGGAGGTGCGTCCTAGACTTACTGGAAGCCTGCCGGAACAGATCAGGATGGCCAGTAAAGCCCCTCGGCGAGGAACTCAGAATGAGGTGGGAAGCCTCCGAGGCCTCTCAATGATGCAGGCCAATCATGCCTGACCAGCCGATCCACAAATATCCATCCATTCTTTTGTCTGGCGGATTACCTTGTGTGCGCCCTCCTCTATCAAAACCGTGTGCGGCAATTGTGTGACCTGGGATCTGAGATGAGCGTAGTAGTCGTCCAGCACCAGCTTGTTGACGTTGATCTTCGTTGCGCCCGCGGCGATGCACTTTCTCATCAGGTCAGGGGGGAACCCATTGGTGCCATGCAGAGCTACCGTCACTCTGCCAGCAATTTGAGACCGTATCTTTTCGAAGCTGTACATTGATAAGCCTACTCGCCAGCCCGTTACCAAACATGCCAACGAGCACATACCGATGGAAATCCAGCTGTGGACCCTGTGTGCCGTACTCTCCATGAACATTTCCAAACGCCGGCGCAAGTGAATCAACTCCAGTTGCGATGAACTCGTCAACTTCTTCCGTCGTGGTTTTGCTGGCCTCCAATCCGGCCGTGTCCATCACGCCATCCTCTGCACCTTCTATCCTACCGGGCTCCGCTTCAGTGGCAATGCCGCGCTCGTGGCAGTACTTCACCAACTTGGCCGTCTTCTCCAGGTTTTCCGCCTTCTCGTAGTGCGACATGTCGACCATGATGCTGTCGAAAGGCAGGTTATCGGCCGCGTGCTTGATAACATTCTCATCCTGCGCGTGGTCTAGGTGGATGGATATTGGGACGGAGGCACGGGAGATGGCAGCCTTAGCGGTGTGGACGAGCAGGCCGTCGGCAAAGGTAACCGCCCAGGGGAAGAATTGGATAATGAGGGGCGATCGTGCTTGTTCTGCTGCTGTTACGAGGCCGTGGATCTGCTCAAGGTTGTACGCAATGGCTGCTATGACGCCGTATCGTCCTTTTTCTGCTTTTTTCAGGATCTGGATTGTCCTGTTGCTCTCTTTCCAGTTACTTGGTACAGTCATGTTCGCGGCTGGGTTGAAAACGTGTTGTTTGGTAAATGAGAAATAGCTGTTGTTCACGGCTGAGGAAGTGTCTATGTTCGAATCATTACCAGTAACTCTTGTATTTAACCTGCTTGTTAATCTATGTGAGATGTTGGCCGATGTTCCAAATGGTGGTACTAGGTGTCGTGCATCTGCAAGTGGATAAGATGGAGGTATGTTGCATGACGCCTGTGGGTCAACGTCGTCTCGAGGGAAAACCAATGCCACATCACGCTTCCTCGATACGACGCCTACAAGAGACATGCGAAGGTTTGGTTATTCCAGCCCTACAAGTCTTGGCCGGTCTAGTGCCTCAATTTAGTGCAAGCTTTTGTTTTGATGGGCTGTGAGAGAGTACGTTTATTGTTCCCCGATACCATTCCTCCAACGTCCATTATTTCAGTCAGGACGGATCGTGACAAGGGCCGCTGGATGGCGCATATATGAGAGGATGAGTTGCTTTGAGCTAGTTCTCCCTTCAATGTCTTCATGGCACCACCTATCCAACTTCTTTCACACCACATGAGCCTCATTGACAGCTCTACGCTGCGTGGGAAATGTTCGTTTGCAGAACGATGGTGAGCGCTTCATTATGATAGTTATACAGCACAGATTCATGTATTGGAAACAGAATTCATAGAATCGCATAAGCAAAAGATTCTTATGGGGGGGGAGATAAAAAGAGTCTTCTCCAATTCCTGTCCTGAAGACTTCTGTCACAAAACCATGCATATGTTCGCCGTTCAAAAGGATATGAATATGTGCTCAATTCCTTGGTTAAGGCGCATCTATTTTGCAATATGCGACGCGGCTTCTTTTTTCTTTTTCTTTACTCTTTTTCTCGAGCATTTTGGCATAATCAGCGCTTTTCCCGAGTTCCGGATATTCGTAGCTACCCAGAATCTGCATCAGGCCCTATCATTGACTCTTTGCTTTGATATGCAATCACAGGTATAAGTACAGCTCAGCTCACATCAGGTAGGTACATGTTGGGCTTGTATGACCCAGGTCCACAGCCCAACAAGGTAGTTGACCGACTTTCACAATATCGGACCTGCCCTAGCGGGCCGGTCCGGTCCGGCAGAGTTCTCTGTGTGTCCCAAGCTATTATCCAACTTCCCGGGAGATTATTTTTACACCAAGGTCCTCAGGGCTGGCAAGCTTTAATCTCTGTCTATGCTCAGTGATAAGATGATACCTCCCGAGGAATGGAGAGGACACCGCTCGACCAGGGCCCGTTCGTTGTGAGCAGATCAGAGACACCAGCCAGTTTGCAACATCGTGTTGGCTGTGGCGACTGCTTGCTATCAATCTCCTAAAGTAACCTGAAGCCGTACTGAAGCCGAAGCCACACGATAGCCTTCATGGTCGAGAATGGCCCCATGGGCTTAGCGGATGCAATATCACCAACTCTATTTTCATGCAGGAATGTGGGAGTCCTCAGTTCAGAAACATAAAGGAAAAGAATCATCAATCACATGCAGATGCAGGTACGTTGTGTTCTGGATAACTACTGTGTTCATGAACCCTGAGGCCGAGACGGCCCGGATGGCACATGTACTCCGCCCGTGAGATTTCGTGACAAGCCGAGTGATCGACTGCGTTACTTTGTAGGCTAAACAGTGAAACATCTTTATTCAATGAAATTTCCGATGCATACGAAGAGTTTGTTGTATCACATATAAGTGTTTGCTGGTATAGGAATCTAGAGCATTGAGCTCCGCGAGGTGCGTCTGGACTTATTCACCTAACAGCCTAATCTAGAAAGAATGCTAAGGTTTCCTTGCATTCCAAGTCGAGGACAAGGTTTCACCAAGCTCAGTCCGGGAAAGCAAGCTTTATTTCCGTGCCTATCCGAGTGTCGCGCTATCTCATACCCCTTGTCTTGCATCTCCCCTTTACAACACTACTGTTTCCTGTAGTCCCGACAAACGATCAACTGCCGTTGGTTCAGTGCTGCTTGATAGTGCAAGTACAGGGACCCGGATCCTCTAACCCCATGCACCCCACAGGCCACGTCTGGCAGGTCAGACGTTTATTTGTAGAGCATGCGGGGATGGTAGTGATACGGCAGTGACCATGGGACGATCACAGAACTTCTGTCAAGTGGGAGAACGCAACGTTGGCCTGAGAGAATGCAACGTTGTTGGGGAACCTGAGGAAATACTTATCCTGTCAGATGCATCCGGGGACGGCCAACTCTCCCTCGCCCGATAGCTGGGCCGATACCCGACTCCCCCGCCTTCTATCTGCCACACAACTCTAAGTTGGACGACGAAACAGACTCGCTGATAGTCTATATAGCCTCGGAAACTTTCCTAGATTGTCAACATAATTACTACTTTCCTATCCCAGATCGCCATTCTTCTGTTGTGGTTTCCTGTCTACGGACAGCCGCTCTCGGAAAATCCCTTGACCGACGTATAATGACCGGAAAAGTGGAGCTCATCGGCGTGGAGCCAGCTCCAGCCCCGGGCTCGGACATCGAGAAAGTCCCCGCGCCGGTCAACAACCCAGAGCAGCGGATCTCGGACCAGATAAGCCATGAAAAGCTCGAGGAGCTGGCCCCCAATGGCGAAGGGGAGTATATCCTTGAGAAGATAAACGGCATGACTGAGGAGGAAGCGCTCGAAATCATTGAAGAAGCCGACGAGTTCTTCAAAGATGACTGGAATTTTCCGTCTGACATGAGGGAGCGCATGAAGAATCTCCTCAAGGGTCCCAAGTCCTATGGAGAGTTCTATGACCGTGACTTAAGAATCGACGCCGTCATGATCCGTTATTCGTCACCCTACCCAGGTGTGCGTGCCGTGGCAGAGATTATAGACAACCAAGACGTGCCTATTGAGACCTTCCGGGCGTATTTCTTGGGCATAGGCTGGGCTGTTATTGGCACCTTCATTTCGACGTTTTTCAACTCGCGATTCCCGTCCATTAGTAAGTCCATGATTAGCTCGATTCAGTTCACATTAGTCGGTGGTTAACCTATGCAGGTCTCAGCGGACAGGTCATTCAGATCCTGTTGTTTCCGTGCGCCAAATTCTTAGAATTCATTCTCCCTGACTGGGGCGTCACCGTCTTCGGGACTCGTCACTCCCTCAATCCAGGGCCGTGGAACTTCAAGGAGCAAATGTTCGCGACCATCACATACAACATCGCCATCTACACGACCAACAGCTATGGCATGATCCTCGTCCAAAAGTCCCCCGTCTATTACGGTCTCGGATTCGTGGACTTTGGTTACCAGCTCATGCTGACTCTCTTCGTGCAGCTCATGGGCATGGGCTTTGCCGGTTACCTCCGCCGCTTCAGTGTGTACCCCGTCAAGGCCCTTTGGCCGACGATCCTGCCAACGATCGCCATGAACAGAGCCCTCACTCGCCCGGAGGCAAAGGAGAACATCAACGGATGGACTATCTCGCGTTACAAGTTCTTTTACGTATGCACCATCTGCATGTTCTTCTATTACTGGTTGCCTGGGTACCTATTTACTGCCCTTGCGACGTTCAATTGGATGACCTGGATATCGCCTCAGAACGTCACTCTGGCCATCATAACTGGGTCGTCCCTTGGCCTGGGCTTGTTCAACCCCGTCACCACCTTTGACTGGAACATCGCGACCTCTTCGTACGCCGCACTAGCCCAACCCTTCTTCGCCACGTGTACCATGTATTGCGGTGCCATTGTCGGTGGCGCAATCATTCTTGGGATATATTACACCAACATGTACAATACGGCATACTTGCCGATTAACTCTTCGTCCCCATTTGCCAACGACGGCACACCTTACGAAGTGCAAAAGGTCGTTGTTAACAACCATCTCAACGAGACGCTCTACCAAGAGTATTCGCCACCATTTTACTCGGCCGGATTTCTTCTCACGGTTGGAGCCAACTACTGCTTCTATCCTGTGTACTTCTTGTACATTATGGGGTTTGTAACTTTCCCTTTTTTTTTTCCCCTTCAGCACAACCACTGACCCATCCTCAGTAATCAGTGGAAAACGATCTCGGCAGCATACGTCGACTTCTACAAAGGGCTGCGCCACGGTAAAGGCAATTACGAAGGGGCCATGGACATTCACAGCCGCCTTATGGCAAACTATGGAGAGGTTCCGGATTGGTGGTTCATCCTGATCCTGGTCGGCGCCATCATCGTTTCGGTCATCTTCTTGACCATTTATCCGCTGGACACCCCTGTGTGGCTGGTGTTTTTAATGATTGCCATCAACCTGGTTTTTGCAGTCCCGCTTTCCTTCCTTTCTGCGACCACGGGAACTAATCTGGGACTCGGAGCCTTGATCCAGGTCATCACTGGCTATATGTTGCCCGGAAACACCAATGCGTTCTTGTTCTCGCAGACCCTCGGATCGTGGGCGCTCGCCGGCTACGGAGACAACTACGTCCAAGATCAGAAGATGGCTCACTACACCAAAATCGCCCCAAGAGCCGTCTTCCGAAGTCAGATTGGCACAATAATCATCACCTGTTTCGTGGCTGTTGCGACGCAAAACTTCATTCTCGAGAATGTAAAGGGATTGTGTACTCCAGCCCAATCCAGCCGTTTCACCTGCGCCAACGATGGTGCGCCGCTGTATAGCCAATCTCTGTTCTGGGGTCTGCTTGGCTCGGAACGCATGTTTGTGTCTTTCTATCCGATCTTGAAATGTTAGTTACAGCTCTCCTCCTTATCCTCCATGTTTGACCACGATGATTACTAATAGCTACTGTCAGGGTGCTTTCTCATGGGCACAGTTATTGCCATTGTCTTTTTGGTCGGCCAAGGTTATGGGCCCAAATATCTCCCTGGGGTGCGAGAGAAGCTCCGAAAGAAGCTCAGTCCCAAAACCTTTGCTCGCTTGGACAAGACGCTGTTCCCGTTTGTGGCATCTCTCTTCTGGCTGAATCCGGTCCTGATCATTCAGGGAATACAACACTGGGCACCATCCAACCTATCGTATAAGACGCCCGGGTTCATTCTCAACTTCATTTTCATGTACTGGCTGCCGCGGCATCGCCTGGCGTGGTGGGAGAAGTACAACTACGTCCTATCAGCCGCCCTTACTGCGGGTGTCGCTGTCTCGGCACTGGTCATGTTTTTCGCGGTGGGTTATAATCCGATAGCTCTAAAGTGGTGGGGGAACACGGTCAGCTCTGCCGGGATTGATGGCACACAAATTGGCATCCTTCCTATTCCTGCGAGAGGGTACTTTGGTCCTGAAAAAGGAAGCTACCCGACCTAGCGCGTTGATGAGATGGACCCAAACAAGTAGGTCAACCGGCTTAGGCACCATATTCGGAACATTGAGGTGGAGGCATCGGGATCAACGGATATCGGGTGGAGGCGGGGCCGAGTTCAGGGGCGACGCCGTCACGGGTGCTGGATTTAATGCGCATTTTCGCCGCCGCTGTTTGACATTGATAAGCCCCTGGATCCCGATTTAATTTTGGCTTACACATCATCGGCCGTTTTTCTTGGCGTTCATCCCGGATACGACTGGACAAAGGATAGGTTCGATGTGAAGCTATTGACGCTTTAATGATATGTAACTGTCTAATCAAATATGGACATGAAAATAATCTCAAAGATGAGCCGGGGAAAAAGCCCGATGGGATTCCGTTCTATATGACAACGCCTTTAACCCGCCCCAATTTATGCAGTCGACGTCTATCCTCGATTCCTCAACGCATTTCATATCTTAAGAGTCATGCAAGTAGGTGCACGGCGCACGCTTACTGCTTGTCAAAGAGGTAGACGTTCTGCTCCAGCTGGCGAAGGTTGAGCTGTCAAAATGTTAGCAATTTGCAGTGGGCTCAATAATTTCTAGGACTCACGAAGCTAGTGCTGATGTTGTGCAGGTTGGTGGCACCCATCTGGGCACCGTCACGGACGACCTCCGTCTTGATGATGTCGATGGCCTTGTTGACACCGTCAAGGCCGTAGCAGTTGGCGTACATGAAGGGACGACCCATACCAACGGCCTTCACACCGAGGGCAAGAAGCTTCAGCACGTCGTTTCCGTAGCGGATACCACTGTCGGCGAGAACATCAACCTTCTGGAAGACCTCGGGGGCGTTGCGGTAGATCTCGTAGGCGATCTCAAGAGGGCCAGGGGTGTGGTCGAGCTGGCGGCCACCGTGGTTGGAGATGTAGATGGCCTTAGCACCCTTCTCAACGGCGAGCAAAGCCTCCTCGGCGGTGGTGATGCCCTTGAGGATGATGGGCAGGCTGGTGTGGTTCTTCATCTGGTCGTAAATGTCCCAGGTGAGGGCGGAGGAGACGGAGTTGGCGTTGGTAGTGTCATAACGGGCAGCGCGGTGACGGACAGAGTCGCCGGGAGCATCAATAGTCCAGACGATGGCCTTGGCACCGGTGCTTTCGGCGCGGCGGATGTTCTCCCAGGTGACCGAGAGGTTGGCGTCTAACACTTGTTTAGCAACTCGCTTGCATGGGGATGGGTCAATGAACACAAGACTTACTGGTGTAGATCTGCTGGAAGATGACTTGAGGGCCATTGAGGGTGTTGTTGACCTTGCCAGAGGCAATCTCCTCGATGGACTTGGAGGCGTACATGGAGGGGATGTACAGGATGTTCTGGGCGCCAGCGGCACGGACGAAGTTGAGCTCCGCATCCGGGTCTCCGTAGATACCGCGCGCAGCAGGCGCGATGAAGACGGGGGCACTGAAGTTGTATCCCAGAATGGTGGTGGGCAGGGTCTCGTTCAACTTGGTAACGTCGCTGAGGTGCTTGGAGCGGAGCTGGACCTTTTGCCAGACGTCAAGGTTGTGGCGGTAGCTGTACTCGCCGGCAGTACCGGTGCGGTAAAACGAGTACTTCTGGTTGTCAAGACTCTGACGAGCAGCCCAGTCGAAGTCGGGAAGGGCGCGGATGTCCTTGAGGAGAGGCTGGGTGCCCTTTGTATAGTTGGTGCTGTAGAGGTAAGTCTCGAGGCCGGTGTCAACCTCGTTGATCCAGGGCTCGCCGGCCATGGCAACAGCCAGGAGCTGCGTAGCGATGAGAAACGAACGCATTGTAGGGATTCGGCTCTGAATCTTAGCAAAGGGGAAAAAAAGAATGAATGTCGAAGTAAGTGTAGATCTTTGCTCGGCGTGGCTGGAGGCTTTGCCATACGGCAAACACAGCAAAACTTATATGTTTCCTCACATCTGAATACTATGTCAATTCCCTTGCTACAAGATTGATCTCCATCAACTTCCATGTCCCTTGTCGGCGAATTCTATCCCCGGCGGCCTCAGGGTTGCTCCGCATAGGGCTTTCGGGGATGTAGGTACTGGTTCATCTCAAGTCTTCCGGTACTTGGTTTGAGTCAACTGTCAAGCGGACGGCCAGGGTCCCCCCAGGCGCTGCACGAGTCGACGCAGATGAAGCAAGCTTGTTGAGTGGTCCAAGACGATCTAATCTAATCAAATTGACGTACCCAGCTGCTTGGATTTCTTGGCTGAGGTAGTTCTCTCCGTGGGGGCCTCGTCAGTCATCATGACAAATGATACGACTGCCAGGTACGAGGAAGACGAGCCATGTGCGACTTCCGTTAGTAGGGAGGAATTCCCTCGCATTGGATAGTGACCAGGGGCATCCCACCACTGGTGTCGGGTCACTATCGCACGCAGTTGATGACCTTCATTCTTCAAAGAGAATAGGTCTTCAGACCGGCCTGATCCTCCGGATGAGAACCCCCTGCCACAGAGTTTTAAAACTGCTACCATCCTGTCACGGACAGGCACCGAGTCGAAGGAGCATCTCGACCACGCAGAAGCGGATCATTCATGATAACCAAAATTGCGAGATTCTGAGACCTGTAAAGAGACCTGCCAAAGACAGCAGGTTGTTCAAAGATGGTTCTGACGTCCGCAGGCCTTTTCTTGGCTCGGCCCAAGGCGGCCGTTACAGCGCGGCGCTTGTGCGATCCCTTCGGATGTGTTCCTCGTTTTGCACTGGCTCGCTTCATGCGCCAGTTTATCTTGCGGTGTCCAAGCCTTTAAATGCAACGCAAAACTCCGCCGTAGTGGATATCGTGCTGGAGTCTGGACAAACTGGGAGCGCACGCAACATCAGAAACGGACGAAATTAAGTTCTCGTTTCTAGGATGATGGTGGGCCATCAACGTTCCAACCAAGCAAAGTGATGGATGTGCTGCCAAAAAGCTTGGCCCGGATGTATAATGCTTCCAGAGAAAAGATGTCTACATAGTACGTTCGGATTTAAGCAGGGGTAAAGGGACATGCACGGCCCTCTCGACCATGCCCCCTTAGTATCTCCCGGGATCTAACCCACGGATGAAGCGGAGATCGAACTTTTATTTCACACTCAAAGAGTCAAAAAATGATCTCGCGCCCCAGCATCTAGCTTCTTCAACTGGGCCCTTGCTTTTAAGCGAGCTACAGACCCTCCAGTCCGCACCATAACTTCCCGAAGGCCGAGGAAAACTGGAGCCGCGCGCGCGGCTATTTTCAAGTACGCTCTCAATGTCTGCACTGACGCAATGCCAAAAGCTTCGATACCATTTACTAGCTACAAGCTCTTAAGACGTGCAGAGACACATAGAACCTGACGGCATCTGATGTGTTCATCAGATATGGTGGGGGATTGGGTTGAGAAAGGGGCTTGCCGTCGTAGGATCATCGAGGCATCCCACGAGAAGAACTTTTCCTGTGAATTCGAAGACTTGTGACAAAAGTATTGGGCTTTCGGCCCATGTTTCGATCGATTGTCTTTTCTGGATGTATACGGATATCCACCTGTAGAACTCCAAAACTTCAGAACGAAGTAAAGCTCCTCTTCTGTCCTCCAAGGACCCCAGTTCGCCCTCATCTATGATGTTGCGGATGTTGGCGACTACTATCGCTAACTACAATTGACGTGCGGCTCAACGAAAAGTTCAATGGCCCACGTGCTGGATCCATGACTATGTCCTTGCTCGCTTCACTTCTTGTCCCTTGAGCCTCTAGTCATCGGGCGAGTCAATAAAGGGTCGGATCCAGGACGAGGACATGCACATCAATACAAATGGAATGGTCTGATGGAGTTGCATGGTGATGGACCCAACAATATGGGTAACCGCGAACCGGTACCACTGTTACATTCGCGTATTCCTCAATGCAAAAAAGACTGCACTCTCGGCATGCCGCATCCGAGCCCATCCTCACGAACAGCGACTCTCACCGCAGACTCACGGGCGCCGACGACATTCACACTAGCGTTTTGGAGGGCCCGTAGGGCTCTCAGGTTAGATGTATGTATTTCACCATTTGGAAACCCCGGCCTCGGGAAGCACGGACAGGCGGTGAGCAGCAGACAATCTCGCAAAGTAACATACAACGGTATATGGCTTACTCGAGACAACCTGCCTCCACCAGCGAACACCAATAAGTTAGCCTTGTTGGCGCCGCCGGTTCCGGAGGTCAAAATATCAGCTTGGCTCCTCGGCTCGGGTGGGAGGGGATAGTGGGCTTTTGTAAAAGCTCCGGCCGCGTCAAGAACGTTTTTCTTTTGACAGGGCTCTAAGGCCCCGAGTTTACTCGCTACATACTGCATAACCCCTAAATCAAATTCTGTACTCGCATCGGCCGAGCTCCGACTCCTTCTGTCCGTCTTTGTTGCTCCGGGCTATAATCCATACCTCCGAGCCGACACGTGATTAACAGACTACGCACTTGGTTAGACACCGATTCGTAAGTTTTTGAGGGAGAAAGAGAATCCCTGAACTCACTTCCGATAACACCGTTGACAGGAATGTCTATCGACGTGGTATAACTCGCCGCATCGCTCAGGAGATATACGTATGCGCCTCCGAGCTCTTGCACCTCTGCCAACCTAGGCATGCCGCCGTAGTACTTTAGTTGCTGCTCCCAGTCCGGCTGCTGCGGCACCCAGTACGTCATGGCGGTGCGGACGAGGCCGGGTGACACGCTGTTGACGCGAATGCCGTACTTGGCCCATTCCATGGCGAGTGTGTGGGCCATGTTGCGAACGCCCGCCTTGGACGCGCCGTAGGGTGCTGAGGGAACGCGCTGGAGGGTGTCAGTGGCTTCCATCGCAGTATTCAGCGTTCGGACGAAAGTTTGCGTACCTTGTTGGGGCGGTAGGAAGCCATAGACGCCGTAAACACGACCGATCCCTTGATGTTGAGCTTGATGAATGCTCTCGCCGCCGCTCTGGCTGTGTAAAAGGCTCCAAACAGCTAGTCGATAACCGTCAGCACACAGCACGGCGATGAGGAGGGGTAGAGCTTCCATACGTTGACTCCAAAGAGCGTCTCGATCTCCTCCTTGGTAAAGTCAAGCGCAGCCTTGTGGTTCGTCCGACCTGCGTTACAGACCACGCCGTGGATGGCGCCCGCCTCCTCGACGATCTTGTCGATGGCGGCCGTTATGTTCGCCTCATCGGTGACGTTTGCCGGAATGGAGAATAGGCGGCCGGGAAACTGCTTCGCCGCGGCGGCGAACTCTTCACCAGGCTCTGCAAGGTCGATGGAGTAGACCTTGGCGGCGTTGTTGAGGAGGCAGCATTCTGCCACGCCGAGGCCGATGCCGCGGTTTGCACCCGTCACTTTGAAAGGTCGTTAGTTGAAGGATTCTCGGGTCATGATGAGGCTGGATAAGTACCTGCGATGATCTTGCCGGATAGTGTAAGGATTGGCTGAACATTGGGGGTTTCTGACCCAGTAGCGGCCCCCGTTGAGGTCGGCTCGACTGCTGAGGGAGACATTATGATGTGCGTGATATGAGATGTCCGAAACGGATGACGGAAACTGCTGAACCTCCTGGATCGGGGGGACAGATCAAGGACTGTAGAATGACGTCTGGCTCGAATCACTGTCACTGTTGCAGGATGTTTGATAAAGGTTGATGAAGGTTAAGTCGCTGCAGGCATGCCTGTTCTTTTAAAGAGGTCTCATTCCCCATCATCGGACGAGTCTACCGTTCCGTCTCCAAGAAACCATAACATCATGCATGATTCCCGGTGATGGTCCAACCCTCGAGACGACGGAGGGGATGATCGGAGCCGGTTGTGCTCCGGAATTCTTTCCCCACAATCGCGGGGAACCCGAGTTTCAAAGTGAGCGGCACCCTCGAGACGACGACGTGGGATGCGGGATGTGGGGGATCTCCACCAACACCTCAAACACTGAGACCCATACCCCAGATCAATCGCAAAATCCAATCGGAATGAACGAATAGATGTTCACTGGTCTCAGTTTTCCATCATCAACGGCTCATGTCTCTGGCGGCAGTCGGCGTTGCAGCAAGCATTCGAAACTCTTGTGGGAGGGATCTCGCGCAAGGGGAGACTCATCAGCAGCTGTGATGAGCTCACTGCGACATTGTCGTTCATGTTTTGGTCTAGTTCAATCGCGTGTTCTTGCGGATCTATCATCTCAAAATACTGATGCATAGGTGAGATTGCTTCAGCCTCCGTGTTTAGTCATCACTTCCGTGGCTTCATGTGTTCAGCATTTTGTGGGTATTAGTTGGAGGGCATGGCTCAACCGGAACTGGGAAGCTGTTGAGGTTGCCGGATATTTTTTATTCTAATCCAGAATGCATGCTTACGCCGAAGCTGGCCATCATAAATTCACCTGTTGACAAAACCCGAAAACAACCGAAACGTCAAAAGACATGTTGCATGACGAAGTCTGTGCATTACATCCGATGCTGCTAGTGAAGGAGTTTGGCGTTGGCCCAACCATCTTTGCCAACTTTATGGCGTAGAATGAGCCTCTATGAACCTGTATGTGAAGTTACGACGTCGTTCCAACAAGTCATATAACCCCACGATTAACAACGCTCAGTGCAGTTTCTTCGTACGCACCATGTTTCTGGGAAAACCTTGATGCTTTTACCGTTCTCGCCAACTAATGATAGAGGCATCATTCGCAAAATGACATCGTTTCGATTATATTGAGATGTAGGAAAGTATCTGCCGAAATTTCAATGGCATTTTTTAGTTTGAAAGAACAAATGCTACCAAAAAAGTGACAACACATATTCAAAAGATCAGGGTCCGTTTCTCCAGGGACGGTGGTTAACTGAGCGAGTCAAGGACAAGTCGTCAGAAGTGGAGAAAACATTGATGCATTCACAGAACGCAACTTAGTGCTACATAAGCCTTAGTGATCGATAACAGTTGGGTCTAAGCCTCCACATTATACGCTGTAAGAGAGACTCGGTTAAGGAGAGTTGCAGTTCACAGTATTGGATCTGGTGAAGAAGGAGAGTGTGTTCAGCGCTAGCATGCTAC
This sequence comes from Colletotrichum chlorophyti, assembly GCA_001937105.1. NCBI lineage: Eukaryota > Fungi > Ascomycota > Sordariomycetes > Glomerellales > Glomerellaceae > Colletotrichum > Colletotrichum chlorophyti. Next base: position 168,195 of record MPGH01000059.1, on the reverse strand, counting down.
CTTTGCATTTACTTATCACTTGACCAAGGGGATGCTCGACCATGTAGGTTTCTCTTCGCATGTTTGTTAAGTAATGCCAAACTGTAGCAGCATCATACATCTTCCTTCTCTACAGTTCATGAGAACCAACGGGTTAATAGTTCAGGCCAGCACGACTCCTCCGATAAACACTTCTTTCCTTGCAGCCGACTTGTCTCCCAAAGCCTTGGGCAAGACAAACGATTGAACATTAGGCGAACAGAAGCAGAACATAAAACTGACGGATATTCTTGTTCGCTCGGAACAGGTACTTAGGTAGGTCGCAGGGTCGAATTGACGTCTGTTGGCAACATGGCAGGGTATCAATCCAATGTAATCCAGTTTTGTTTCCTGCCTTGCCTGCCATCCTGTCATGCCCGTCGCCATTTACGCGTCTATTTTTTTGTTACTCCTGCCCCATTTCCCCCAACAGATTGCCCCATTGGTGGCAGTGCTGATTCTCAACGTACTCGATGGCGAGAAACTTCCATTTTGAATTGGATATAGTTGTCCCAACCATCCGCGAAGTGAAACCCAACCGACTACCTTCTGGTCTTGCTGATACATGTCGCACTTGTACATTTAGCCACTCATTTTTTTCGAATCCTCAGACGCCCTCTGTTGCCCGCAACAAGGTCCTCAGTAGCCCCTGAACAGCACCGATGACAACCTGCGGCCGTTTCCACCACAAATACACAGCCCCAACCACCAAAGGACTGCACACGACGGCCTCGAAGCTCTTCAGCAGCACCTTGCCCTGGTGATCGCTTTTCGCGACAACTTCAGAATACCTCTCGTTTCCAAAACTAACGCGAGAGTACTTTGTCTGCCAGCCCAAACCAGGAAGATATACCGACATGGTCTCCTCCAGCCACTTTCTGAGACGGTACCGAGGCGAAAGAACTGAGGCGCGCATCTCGACATAGTTCTGAAGCGCCAGATCGTTGATGGAGTGGGCGTCGGGGACTCTGTTTGTAGTGTACTCGGCCAGTGCCACGCCTCTACGATAGGCCGCCGTAGCGGAGTCCTCGGCTGATCCGGTAGGGTCGTTGGCCTCGCTCATGCGGCAGTGCTTATCCAAGATGGAGAAGAGGATGCGAACATCCTCCAGGCCCGCGTTCATGCCTTGGCCGTAAAACGGAACCATGGCGTGGGCGGAGTCCCCGACCAAGACTGCGGAGCTTTGGTAATGGTACGGGCTGCACTTGATGCTGATCAGAGGCAAGTGCGGGTTCCTCTTGAAAGATGCAATCAGTTCCTCTGACGGAATCAGATTTGTCACACCGGGGAAGTGCTTGTCGAAGAAAGCAGGCAGACTCGAGGGGTCGTTCTCGAGAGCCACGGTTTGCTCATTTGGCAAGAACAGTGTGCATGTGAAAGATCCGTCCTGTCCAAATGTCAGATAGGCTTCGAACGATCGTGCGAACGACAGTTGGTGAGAGGAGCGCAACCTACATCACTGGGGATTGCGATGAACATGAAGTCTTTGCCGGGCCAAATGTGAAGGTGATTGGGGGAGATTCTGAAATGGGGACCCTTGGTGTCCTCTGACGGCGGCGTAGCTGCCTTGATCTGAAATTCGCACCACAGAGTATCGATGTACTCCTGCTTGTAGTTCATTTGGGCGTACTTCATCATGTGGTATCTGACAGCTGAGTGAGCGCCATCGGCGCCAATCATCAAGTCAAAGTCGATTTCAATCTCCCTGGCACGGCCCGTTGCCGAGTCGGAGGTCATGACCTCGAACCAGGCCTTGCATCTCTTGAAGTCCGCGCCCGTCAGCTTGTGGCTGAAGAAGAACTTGACGTTGGGCATTTCCTCGAGGATGTCGAGCATGCGTTTGTTCAAGCCGGCTCGGTCAACAGCGTAGATGGCCTGGTTTTCGTTTAGCCAATATACACAACTACTTCAACTATGGTTGATACTTGGAGGACTCACCCTGCCATGGACGTCGTAGTCCTGGGAGGCTTCATACAGGTCGCCTTTCGGCGTCCTGCCGTGGATCATGCGTCCCCGCATGGGAATGGTGGCGCCAAAGACATGTTCCAGTAACTTTGGTTGGCCAGCATTACGCATGGCGTTGATTCCGCGCTCAGAGAGGGCCAGGTTGATGGACCGGGTAAAGTTTAACAATGTGGTCGATGGATCTCGCAGGTCTGTACGCCACGTTTCCTGTCAGTCCCTTGCTTATCCTCGTCTAGTTGTAAATACATCAAGATTAATGCGTATATCTTGTCGTTGAAGAATGCTTTGTTTCTATCAAGACAACCTGCCAAGGCTGATTTTCCAGGCTCAGTCCAAAGCAATCAGTGGGGCCGTTGAAGGGGATCCATCATTTAGAGATGCGCGACAGCACGTCTGGAGGGGGGAAAATGGGCGGCTGGCCTAAAGAGGAATGCGATAAGATGATATGGTGCTGGGTTGGGCACATCAATCAAGGAAAGGCAACACGCGACTCACCGGGTCTCAACTCGTAGATCTCTACATCGTGACCTCGCTGAGCTGCGTAAAGTGCAGCCAATGAGCCGACGGGACCGGCGCCGACGACTACGACTTTCTGAGGTTTGGCCATTGCTGCTCAGGCCGGTATACTTCTTCACTTCCAGGTATGCCGGAACGGTGGAAACTCTGCGGAAGAGAGAGAAAGTGAAGTCACGGCCAGTGGCGTGAGGAGAATCGCATGATGATCCGTCCGTCTCGGCGGGTCAATAACTGAGCCGGATGGGTTGGGATGGGACGGGACGGCGACACTGAGTTTTTGCTACCCCCCAAACACCAAACTTCGAGCGCACTGAGAACACCTTAGCTGGGCGCACTGGGGCTTCTGGTTGGACGGGCAAGGGACATCGACTCGGCGTGTATTCTCCGGAAACTCCGACAAGGGAAGCTCCGCCGATTTCTTTTGTCCTTTTTCTTTTGTTCCTTTGTCCTTTGGCTGACAAAACAACAGTTAGGACCTATTTCTGGGTCAACCCACTCGAACCGGGTACCTTATTTGTCGTTTACCACAAAGAGTCATGATATCGATAAGAGTTATCTAATCAGTAAAACCAGGGTCTAGGCACTTAATGTAAGGTAAGGCGCAGTTAGGGAAGCACGGAAGGTCCTGGTACTGACGAAGACGTACGTGGCTGATTATATTATGTAAGCACCATCCCGCTCAAGTATTCGTTAAGTGATTGTACAACGTAGCGGCTTTTGGCGGTTTTAGCGGAGAACTGCCGCGCAAACGTGCCTATCACAGGCGCCAGCTAAGAAATATTTCTTCGTCAGCTCACTATTTCTTTTGCCCGCCACACCCCTGTCCCTTTTTTTTCTTAGGGCGAGATACGGTATTCGTCGTTGCAGTAAAGCTGTTTCCTTTGCGTCGCTTCACTGCATTACAAACCCAATCTGGTTGGACGGGTCTTTTGCTCGCTCATTCACTTTGCCATACTTCGTCTGCTGGTCGACCATAACTCGAACCTCGCCTCGGTCTTGCCCTTTCTCGCCCACCGCCAGGTACTCCTCCCCACCTCAACACTAAGACCCAGGTGCCCTACCCCTCCGCGAACCAACCGACCCGACGACCATCATGACGGAGCCTCCTGCGAAGAAGAAGTGTCTGGGAGTCGATTGCCCCAATGATGCTGGTTCCCTTCAGTGCCCGACCTGCCTGAAGCTGGGAATCAAGGATAGCTTCTTCTGCTCCCAAGACTGCTTCAAGAAGAACTGGGTTAGTAATGATACGACGATGACATACCATGGCAGAAGCGCTACGCCAACAACACATGGATATGACGGCAGCATAGACTGTAGACAATCGCTGACAGGTTGCAGGGCACCCACAAGTCCATGCACAAGTCCGAGACAAGTATACTTCACCACATTCTCCCGCCCAAGGTCGTCTCTAAACCAGATCCAGAGACAGGTGTTTACAACCCGTTCCCGACCTACCCCTTCACCGGCTCCCTTCGGCCCGTCTACCCTCTGTCCGAACGCCGCACTGTTCCCAAGCACATCCCCCATCCCGACTGGTGGCAGGATGGCAACCCCAAGTATCCTAGAAGCGCCTTGAGGACCAAGGGTGAGGTTCTAGATGCAAAGGGAATCGCGGCCATGCGCAAGGTCTGCCGTTTGTCGCGAGAGGTTCTGGACATCGCTGCCGCGGCCATCAAGCCCGGTGTCACGACAGACTACATCGACGAAATTGTCCACAAGGCCTGCATAGAACGTAACGTGAGTTTCTTGGATGCGCCAGGCGGGACAGCGCACGGGTGAGGGACGAAGCTGACGAAGCGTTCTGCAGGCGTACCCCTCCCCCCTGAACTATAACCACTTCCCCAAGTCGGTCTGCACCTCGGTCAACGAGGTTATCTGCCACGGTATCCCCGACCAACGTGTTCTGCTCGACGGTGACATTGTCAACATTGACGTCAGTCTGTTCCACGAGGGCTACCACGGCGACCTCAACGAGACGTACTACGTCGGTGACAGGGCAAAGGCCAATCCGGACGCGGTGCGAGTGGTAGAGGCGTCGCGAGACTGTCTTGATGCTGCCATCAAGGCTGTCAAGCCCGGAACGCTCATCCGTGAGTTCGGCAACATCATTGAGAAGATTGCCAAGGAGAGGAACTGCAGCGTCATCCGCACGTACTGCGGCCACGGTATCAACAAGCTCTTCCATGCGCCTCCCAACGTGCCTCACTACGCCAAGAATAAGACGGTCGGAGAATGCAAGCCGGGAATGACGTTCACCATTGAGCCGATGATTGCGCTCGGCAAGTACCGCGATGTTACTTGGCCTGACAACTGGACGAGCACGACGATTGATGGAAAGCTGACTGCGCAGTTTGGTGAGCCTCCCCCCATTATGATGATGCCGGTATCAGTGTGATGCTGGGGGACTGAACACTAACACAGTACGCAGAGCATACTCTCCTCGTCACGGAAGACGGAGTCGAGATTCTTACAGCCAGAACGGCTGACTCCCCGGGCGGACCGGTGCCGATGCCCGAGGTTAAGACGGAGACGAACGGAACCACGGCATGAACTGCGACGACGACCCGGGCATAAGGATGGAAATGAGAGCGAGCAAGAGAGGCGTTGCTAGGTGCAACATAGTTGTGGATGGGATATTTTGTGTGTTGTCTGTCCTCGGTCAAAGACTCAAAGTCGGGCGGAGGAGTTGGTCACCCTTGCCCAGGCATCGATGAAATCTGGTTCATGCGGAAGAGCATGAAAGGGGAAATAGAGGCTGCTGTATTGAGAGTACAAGAGACTCATGAAGAATAAGACCTGGAAACCTGATAACGGGACCTGGATGGCTGGTCACGTGCTGTGTTGGATGCTTGTTATATCCTCAACTGGTCCCCTGTTTCCGTACAGATGAATACGGCAGCTGTCATGGGTCTCTATTCCGCCTGGCTGTTGAATTGGCATGTTGCAATTCGATCTAGCAGCAACACCGTTTTCTTGTCATCTAGCCTATAAGAAGGCCGTCCAGCGGAACTCACCCAGTCTTCCCGAGATCGGCCTTGGGCAGGAGTCCTGAACTGGTACGGGAGGTTGTTCACGTGAGGAAGACCTGGCCGGGCTGTTTTGGTGGAACACGATTCGGATGTCAGATGTCAGGGAACAGGGCTTGCAGCAGTCTTTTATCCAAGCGCAAATCCCCGCCCTTCCCAGCCACCCTAGTGGGTTCGATGCAATGTTTTTACTCGCTCGTTGATGAGCAGAAACGGGGCTCCGCTGCACAGGAGGGGGTTCTTCTTTCGTTAGGTTCCCTTCTCCTCACACTTGTGCTTTTGACTGACTGCCCGCTCAGACATGGTGCTGATTGGGGACGAGGCCTGGACGGGCAACCTACCTTAGACGACTGTTCATACCTACCTACGAGGCGCCCTGATTACATAGGTGCCTTACTAAGTGAAGGGTGGGACATGACACACCACAAGTCCTGTGCTGTGGTAATGTATGAAAAGAAACACTTCGAGTCGTTGGATGCGCGCACCTGTGAGGCGCATGTGGTGGATGGGGAAGAGTGGGTCAAGGTGGGTGACATTAAGCCTTATTGGGACAGAAACGCCTTGCGCACATTGGTCGGGATCGCTTGCAGAGGCGAGCCTCTTTCATCATTGCTGGAGTCTGGACGCACCACACCGCAGTGGACACTGAGAGGTTAAAGCCCCGTAGCCCACGTACAGTAACCCACGGGCTGCGACTTCCACTGCCCGCCTCCCGATTTTCAACTGGACAGACGTGGACCCGCCCTGGCCCAGTTGGCAGCACCCACAGCGCGAGAGAGACACGGGCAGGCTGAGTTGACTGGGCTGGATTACCCCAAGGGCCCCCAAAAGGCCTATTCTCCCATCGGAACTGAAATCACGACCCAACATCATCACAACTACCACCAGCACACACGTGTCCGTCTCTGTTCGAACCCAGTTCTGACCGACCAGACAAGCCGAGACATACTACCACCTCATTCGCCAGCTGCAGACAGTAGCATACCAACTCATTCGCACATTCTTCGGACTGTTACTGCGGCGCAACAGAGCTTCCATCCCGCTCGCCAACCCGCCCTGCCTACCTACCTTACCTACTCTGGGGGACCTGACTTCACATCACTGCGGTGACGTCGAATCAATTCCAACCCACCTTTACGCACATAGTTTCAACCGGACCCCACGAGCCAAAATCTTGCCAACAACAGACTACAGAACAACCATCTAAACTGTTCTGTCGCACCTCAACCACATCAGCCCTCTCCTTCTGCCTCAATCTGTCCATCTCGCGCACAGAGCTGCTGATACCGTCAAAATGTCTGGCGAAGCCTGGTTATACCTCTTGGCGGTGCTGATAAACGCCGTCAACCTGTTCCTGCAGGTTTTCTTCACCATCATGTACAGCGACTTGGAATGGTAAGCGTTTGCTCCTTCATCCCACTTGACGCTGCACCTCGGACGTTCCGTCCGTCCCGCAACCGCAGCAGCGCGCCGTCTCCCTTGTGCTCGGACGGGTCGAGATGCGTCCTCGGCCCTGCTGCAGGACCCTTGACACGCCCGTTGATGGTTCGCTTGAGCTCGAAAACCTGTGCTAACAGTCATGCTTCCATAGTGACTACATCAACCCTATTGACCTCTGCAACCGCCTGAACACCTACATCATCCCTGAAGCCGCCGTCCATGGATTCCTGACCTTCCTGTTCCTTATCAACGGATACTGGGTGCCGCTGGTCCTGAACGTGCCGCTGCTCGCTTACAACATCAAGAAGTGCGTCTCCACCTTGGAACACATCTGCCAGAGGATTTCCCTGATACTGACTTTGCTTGACGTAGGATTGTCGACAACACCCACTTGCTGGATGCTACTGAAATCTTCCGCAAGCTGAACGTTCACAAGAAGGTAACAATCACCTGCCTTATCGGTGTCTGAATCCCAAATAAATCTAACACGTGGCGCAGGAATCCTTCGTGAAGCTCGGCTTCCATCTGATCATGTTCTTCTTCTACCTTTACAGCATGATCGTCGCCCTCATCCGCGACGAGTCATCCTAAACGCTGAAACGCTCCCTACGGACGACAACGGGACGGATTCCAGTATATACAAACCCATGTCGCGTGGACAAGAAGTGAAGCAACCACGCGCTGGCTCTTCGTTCTCTGATTGATGGTGCTGGTGCGGTGGTCCATTTCCGAGGCATAGGGCGGGCAACTGCTAGATATGGGGTTCATGATACCTTACCAGGATGCGGACGGGGTGGGGTTACGGATGTTCGGCGCTGAGAGCCTGGTCTCCCGGAGTTTACGGGCGGAGGTCGGTGTACCTCTGTTTGGATTCTGACGATGATGAACGGGGGTGGACGAAAAGCAATTTCATAACGGAGCAGGCGAGACGAGACAAAGACGATCGGGACGAACGAACGAGACAAGACGGAACGGGAAGCGGGTTATGACGCGAAAGACAAATACCTATAGTAGCTGTTTTTTACTTTATGTTGCTGCCAGGCCGGCTGGTCCTGGGAGCGGCGCGGTTGCGATAATTGAGTAATGACCGATTTCTGAATGTCCATCCATGTTTTTCATCGACAACTGTGATGTGCCTAACGCTAGACCTCACCAAAGCTTGTGCTTGGTACCAAAGATTTTCTTCCTCGGAGCTTTGAAGAAAATCAGCTGGCAAGCTTCATTATCTGGGCTCTCGTGCTTGAAGTGCGGGCAGTCAGTCGCATGGTTGCAAATTGCAGTTATATTGTAATGCAGGGTAGCTTCTGCCTGACATCAGATCACGTGACTTGAACTTTTCGATGTCGCGGCCTGGCCAGGACATGAACAAGGCGCAATTTCTTAGACCAAGACGTGACGCATAGCCCTCTCCGAAATTCGACCAGTACATCGCGACGGAAAATAACCATACAAAATGTCTGGTTTTGGAGACTACCCGCCAAATATGGCGCCGCAGGATGCGCTCATCGTGCGGCAAGAGGCAGAGCCCGACCACGCAGTTGTTCCCTACACGGGCGAGGACCTTGCCAGGCCGAAACTGGGGCCCGCGAATCCTTTCAAAGACGAGACGACGACACTTAAGCGTAAGAATGTTCTTACCGGAACCGCTGAAGAGACGTTCGTTTCCGAACACACGTTCCGGAGCAAACACCGAGCGATCGAGCGGAAAGGAGGCCCAGAGCGAGAGTACCAGACTGGAGTCGCCCTCAAAGAAGAGGCGGCAAGAATACGGGCCGGCCGCGAGAAAAAGGGCGACGCGACAATCGTCGAGGGTGATGGTGCCTACGTCGGGCCGTGGGCGCGGTATAAGCGCGAAGAATACGAGGTCGTCCGCGAGGGCGAAGAGCTGGCAAGCGACGAGGAGTACGAAGAGGTGACGGACGACGACGACGTCGTAGAGAGCGGTACAGTTCTGCGCGCGCCCGAGCAAGCCCTGGCGAGGAGGAAAGAGGTGGAGGAAATGGGTGAGGAGACCACGACGTTCCACGGTGCCGAGGAGAGGGACTACCAGGGCCGGACGTACATGCACGTCCCGCAGGACCTCGATGTCGACCTGCGCAAGGAGCCCGGCAGCGTCACAAACTTCATCCCCAAGAAGCAGATCCACACGTGGCGCGACCATACCAAGGCCGTCACGGCGCTGCGCTTCTTCCCGGACTCGGGACACCTGCTGCTGTCGGCGTCGGCTGACTCGACGGTCAAGATCTGGGACGTCTACCACCAGCGGGAGCTGCTGCGAACGTACTCGGGTCACGCCAAGGCCATCTCGGACGCGACTTTCAACATCGATGGCACCCGGTTCCTGTCGGCTAGCTTTGATCGCCAGATCAAGCTGTGGGACACGGAGACGGGCGCATGTATCAGCCGATTCTCGACGGGCAAGACGCCGCATGTGGTGCGGTTCAACCCGTCGGCGGAGCACGCGCATGAGTTTGTGGCCGGCATGTCGGACAAGAAGATTATTCAATGGGATACGCGTGCGGGCAACGATATTGTGCAAGAATACGGTATGTCTTTCCCGTCGTTGTCGTCACCCTCTTCCTTCTGCAGACTCATTCTAACGCGCTCTTCCTCTAAAATTAACAGACCACCATCTTGCCGCTATCAACACAATCACTTTCGTCGACGAGGGCCGACGCTTCATGACAACGTCAGACGACAAATCTCTGCGAGCATGGGACTACAATATCCCCGTCCCTATCAAGTATATCGCGGAACCGTACATGTACCCGATGACTCGGGCGGCGCCGCACCCGAGCGGCAAGTACGTGGCATTCCAGTCGTCGGACAACCAGATCGTCGTGTACGGGGCCAACGACAAGTTCCGGCAGAACCGCAAGAAGTCCTACCGGGGCCACAACAACGCGGGTACGGCCATCGACGTGTCGGTCAGCCCGGATGGGCAGTTCCTTGCGAGCGGCGACACGCAGGGGTTCGTGTGCTTCTGGGACTGGAAGACGTGCAAGATGTACCACAAGCTCAAGGCCGGCGATCAGGCTGTCACTTGCGTTGCATGGCATCCGCAGGAGACGAGCAAGTTCGTCTCGGCGGGAGCGGAGGGGGATATACGATACTGGGATTAACGGGGGGCTCCCTCCCTTTCCCTTCTCTTTCTCCTTGTCTTCCTCTTCCCGCGCGCCCGCGCGTGTGCGTATGTCACATTTCCCGTTTTATTTCTCAGTCGAAGAGAATATCTGTATCATCACGACACAAAAGGCATTGTTTGGCGTTGGAACAGAGGTGGAGGGCAAACCAAAATGATGATTCAGTTTCCGGGTCCCACATACCCGACATATTATTCCCGTCTTCGATGGCATCATCGTATAACTTGACCGTCATTCCCATCGCGGCATTCTTGACGTCTTGTCGGCCAAAGTAACATGTGACTGAACTAGCGTTGGCGCCTTTTTTATTTTTATTTTTTCCATGTCCAACTAAGTCCGCCCTTTACCTTAGTTCCTGCGCCTCATCCCCGCAAGTTCAGGGGAATGCGGAATGGCAGTGTGTAATTGACGGAAGGTGTGTCAGATAGGCGGTTTGGCTTACCCCGAATGAATGTCTCACTTGTGGGCGGCCGCTGCGTGACACGGCCAATTTTTTCTTCCTAATCTTCCTTCGCGCTGAACAGAATTCCTCAGATCGTATAGGGAAACGGAAACACATATATTCGTGTGAATGTGCTTGCCTTTGGAAAGGTCATATCCTCGTGCGCTCGATTCCTCTTTTGTTTTTGTTTTTTTCCGTCTTTTGGTGGTTCGACGGAGAGATGTCGTCGACTCCAGATGTCGCACGATCAGCATACCAGAGAGAGGTGGACTCGGTGTATGGGAACAATCTACCCGACGTCGCGGCAGAGGACGCGAGAGACGAGGAGGCGGAGGAGTTTTTCATCCGCTGCAAGACATGCAAGGGCAAGAGGCTGCCTTGCAAGGGCTGCATCGACCGGCGGCGATGGGTTCAGGTCTCGGCTCCGTGTGTGAGGGAATCAACCTGCGAAAAGGAGGCTAGGTCGAATCTCGTTATAGAAGGAACGATTCCCGAGGTTGTGCTGGAGCGAACCCGGACCGAATCCACAGCCGAAGATGGCGACACAAAGGCCAAGAGTGGCGGGCCCACGTACGCGTCCACGTACACCGCGTCTCCGTCTTGGATGTCGACGTATACGTCGTCCACGGGGGCTACGACGTATACCACGGCCGGCGAGAGGGCTGGTAGGGACGGGGAAGGAGGGTTCTTGGAGGTTGCGGGGTGGAGGAAGAGAAGGAGGATGCCGAGGCGGCCGAGGTCCGGGAAGGCGATGGAAGTCGACGGATGGGATGAGAGGGACCTCGAGGCGGGCAGCTATTGGGCGGTTGAAGGGGCGAGGTGGGAGGAGCAGAGGGTTCTACCGTTGGCTTCTGGGAAAGGACCTCGCAGTCATCGAAGGTCGCTGAAGAGGATGTTTCCGCTTGTCGATCCGCCTCTGCCGCGCTACGTTTTTGATGTTTACTCCGCGGCAAGGTCGGGAAGCAGGGTTTGGGGTGCAGGTTTCGTTTCGCAAGGGGGCCATGCGAGAGTTGTGTATTCGAGGGCGTACGCGAGAGGGACGGGGTTCGCCAGAGGGATTTTGTGTGTGTATGTTCCCAGAGATGTCGGGTTTGGCGGGTTACTGGGTTTGATATGGAGGGAAGGGGTATGGAGGGCTGTCTTGGGGTATTTTGGAGGCAAGGACTATGAGTTGGATGAGGTTGAATGAGTATAGCATTCAGGGGCCTGTCATCATATTCATCTGGTAATGTTCCAAGTTGTCGTCTCTATTTATGGAGATCAAACCCCTTTCTACTTCCGATTCTATTCAAATCACCCTTGTACGTTCCGCAACAGCCAGCTGCGTGGAACCAGTGAAAGCCACCAAGTAGCCTATTCTCCGACAGTGTCAGAGTTCTCCAGTTCTAGTGACCTCTCACGTGCGATTCCTAAGGTTATACCTTGAATTTGCGCCCCTCGAGGGTTGAGAGGGCTCGGTAGTCTTGGGAGCTGGTTTCGCCTTCTTCTTATGCTTCTCCTCCCTCTCCTCCCCCTTTCCCCCTTGCCCTTCATCATCCTTGTCCTCGCCCGCATCCGCGATTTTCTTCTTACTCTTGGGCGCAAATGTGGCCGTATTCTTCGCGGGTTGCCTTTTAGTCGGCTGTTTCTTCGCCGGTTGCTTTTTCGCAGGCTGTGTCTTCCTCGCGGGCAGCTTGCCGCGCGTCGGAAGCTCCGTTTGTTGCTGTTTCTTCTCAACCTCGTCCTCACCGTTCGCGTCATCCTCCTGCTTCTGGTCGTCCTCCTTAACCGTATTCGGGGAGTCGGTCACCTTCTTTTTTGCGACTTTCTTCGGCGGCATCCGGCCGTCGTCATCTGTGTCATCACCAGCGTCGTCTAGTTTGCGCTTCCTGTTTTTGGGTGTGGTGTTTTCGCCCTTTTCCTCAAAGCTTTGGTTCCGACTTCGATTCGCTTGCTGTCCATCCTTATCTTTCACCATCTTATCGTCCTCGGGAGGCTCGGAGCCATGACTTGGAGTGAAATATCCGCTGTGGCAGGGGGGCACGACTCCTTTCTCTACCCTCTTCAAGCTCCCAACCAAAGCCTCCAGATTTTCCAACCGGCGCTCGAACCGGAACGACCGCGAGTCGTTTATGAGTTGATAATCAAGATGCTCTTCCACCCTATTCTGAAACCCGGTCAATTCCGCCTCTATGCCGTCCATTCGGCCGTCGACATCAGCGATATGGTCGTCGGTCCTTCCCATCAAACGGTCGAGCTCTTTCACGGCGTTTTGCAGGCTTGCTTCTTTTGCAACCAGATCTGCGTGCAAATCGTCCAGCGCTCTCTCGACCGCAGGTGAGACTTCTTCTTGGTGCTGCTTGACGCGCTTGAGGATCTTGCTTACCAAGCGGAAAGTCGAGGACTGGCGGGCATCGCTGCGTACCTCGAAATCTCGGATATATCGAGTGATTTCCTCCTTGAGGGCCTCCAGTCCGTTTTCGACGGTCTTGGCGGGTGCTTCAACGCTCGGTGAAGTATCTTTCCCACGGTTGATTGTTTGGTCTTGCATTTCGACGAAAATTGCTTGTAATATGAGTGAAGACGCTAGAAATGTTTGTATAATCGTGAATTCGGTGCAGCTTCCAATGGTTTCTGCGTCTTGCAAATATTGGCGTTGATGTAATTGAGTCTGGAATAGGAGCAGGGAAGTTGCAGGCTCGACGTTTACTTTATATGGATTGCCCGGGAAGCACCGCTCACTCTTCTTTCCACATATCGGTTCAATGAGAACCAGGAGTTTGTGTAACGCTTCATTACCGAGTTCTTTTGTGTCACTTTCACAGGTAGCATATGGTTGTGAACAATACTTGAAAACCACTGAAATACAAGAGCCCTTGAAGGCACTTTAAGCCAGTGCGCTATCAAAACCATTGTCTTCTTCGAGGCCGTGTAGTCTGTTTTTATTATGGCTGGGCCAATTACTTAGTCTTCCGGTCTTTTTTGACGGTGAACGTGAGACAAAGTAAAGAGACAGAGTAAGCCTTGTTTACAAATTGTCAACTAATGAGCATAAACTTTACGAGAGTCGTTGCAAAAGACCACCCACGTCTTTGGTTTAGTGCCCAGCGCAGTCTCGGCGTGCGTCAAAGATCCCTTATAGATTACCTTAAATATGGTCTAAACATTTTCCTCCATGTCTGACTTTGACCGAACAGGCGTCAGAACCATGAGGTCAATCAAAGAGTATGCAACCTCCGCCGCGGCGAGTAAAGTCGTCTCGCCATGGTTGTCGTACGCTGGCGACACTTCTACAACATCCCCTCCCACAACCGAAAGTCCCTCTAGACCGTCGAGAATGGTCAGAAGCTCTCGTGTGGACCAGCCACCAGGCTCTGCCGTGCCAGTAGCTGCACAATTTGGGTTAGTCACATTCGTCATCGTCGGGCACCGAAGGATTTGTGAAAGGAGGCTTACCTGGTGCGTATGCAGGGTCGAGCACATCGATGTCAACACTTATGTATACTTTGGAGTCCCCGACACGCTCTTTGATTTTGGATATGACACCTTGGGCACCGAGCTTGTCCAAATCGCGAGCAGTCACCATTTCGAACCCACACCGAACGTCGAATCAGTGGTGCACGAATGCCGGCATGGATTGAAGTGTTGAGAATCAGATTCTGAAATATAAGTTTCTTTACAACGCAGGTAGGTATATGGAGGCCCTCGACCATACCTCTTCGTGTGCAATATGAAGAAAGGTCCCATGGTTTAGGCCGCTGCGTTGTTCAGATATGAAAAGGTCATGACAACGGCAGACTCAGTTCGTTACTTACGCGTAATCCGAGATTCCGCCACCTACACTTGGAAGTAAATATCAAGTTCGTTGGCAGGACGAATTGGACGGGCTTACCAAGTACTGCAGAGTCCCAGGTGTCTTCGATAGTGTCAACCACCAGCCAATTGCCGTGTGGTCGGGCGTCACTCACCGATGTGGCTGTCAAAGTGAATTACAGATACTGGTCCCCATCTCTGGTAGGTTGATCTAAGGGCCGATAGCGTTGTTGTGTGGTCTCCCCCTAGCGTCAGAATTCTTGGTGTAGATGAGACGGACGAGTTTGCGGCAGGTCGACCGGAAATGACCTGTTGCTCGTAAGTATCAAGCTACTATGACGGCTTAATTAGTTGGGAACTCAACAGCGTGGGATTTGTCAAGGCGCTTCAAGGCAACGCTGTTGTCAAGCCAAGTGAGGCGGGCATCTCCGCAGTCCACCACTGTGGCCCAGCTTTGCAAGGGATTCCGACCTAAGGTGGTCGTCTAACGTTAGATTATACACAAGACATTCTACGAGGGATCCGCCGGTAGTGCATGCCTACCGGTGTATATATTCCATTCTCCAGGCCCTTTCCTCTGACTGCCCGTTCGAATAGCTGGGGGCCCAAATCGAGCTCCTGGGCGACCAGTAGTTGTCTATGAGCATTTGTTGAATGAGCATTTGAATGAATATGAGGATTAGGATGAGAATGTCTACTGACAGTGTCATGGGGCGCACCGAAGATGGCGATGTCATACTTCAGGGCCTCGGTGCCTTCATCGGAGAAACAGTTCACAAAGGGCAAGTTGGCAAAGGTCCTCAACCCGGCAAACGAACTGGCACCCAGGATGTCGACTTCCTCCTCATTGACGAAGCCAAGTGGCATCTGGTGGTCATGAGGAGACGCGGAATCTCTAAATGCTTGGTGAGGAACTTTCCAGGCAAGGACGCTTTCGAAAAATAACAGAGCGATCGGCGAGAGATGCATCGTCACAACGGTCTCTGGTTATTTTTTCAATGACTGGCCTCACTAACCCACAAGTCCGAGCCGTAACCAAATCCACGGTTTTATATCTTCCCTAAAGGCGTCGAGGAGAACAAGCGGGAGACCCTCGTCGATTCAGTCCGACCGACGTCATCACCCTATTGGGTCTTTCCCCCTCTTCGCCGTCCTGCTTGGGGCGCCTCGGATGATTTCTTCAGCCACACTTTCGTGTAAGTGTAAGATATGTGTGGCTTGACCGAAGGACATCCTCAACATGATGGAAGGAAAGAAAGACCGCGGAAGCCAAGGCGGACCATTGCACTTCGCCCGGATAAGAAGGTCGGAAAGGAATGAAAGATACCACAGCGTGGACTAAGGTAAGTCATTGTCGGATCGGCAAGTCTTGGTGCCGGCCAATCTTCCTCCAACATCACGATCTTCCGTGTCGCCATCCATTTCTCGACCGCCTGCCTTGCTTTCGACACTTGGAGAACTCTTACGCCAAACCTATAAAATCCTGTCTATTCATCTAGCATACTCAGCCACCTCTTCATTTCCTTTATCGGGCTTCATCAACCTACACGCGATTCACCATGGGCGCCCACTCGAAGCATGCCCCTCAAAAGCGCGCAGGGTTTCCGGAGATCCAACACGACGGCACTGTGGACGACAATGACGTTACAGAAGAAGGGCCCTCGAGACCTGCCCCGAAGCACGACTACAAAGCCATCTACAAATGGTGGAACGACGAATACCGCATGGTCGCGGTCTGCGTGTTTGGCGCAGTTGCATTGGGCATCATCTTTGGCAGGTTCGATAACCAGGAAGTGCCCACGCTAGCGCTCGACGTCGACTTCGACGTCATCATCGTTGCCATGTTTACCTGTGTTCGAGTAGCAATGAGCGGTATTGTTGAGTCGTCCATCAGCCAAGCTGCCTGGATCTGGGTGTCGGAAGCACGCCAGCGTCGCAACACTGACAACCGGGCAAGATTGGAGGACTTCAAGATCTACGACGAAGCTTCGCGCGGCCTTTGGGGAAGCTTGTGTCTCTTGTGGCGGCTGAGGGGAAGGTATGGCAGCCGCGTTCCATCGCTTTCGCCCGAAGCCTGGGACTCACACACCTCATCACAGACACCTCGCCTGCATTGGCGCCATGATCGTAGTCCTTGTCCATGGGCTTGAAGCATCCTCCCAGCAGCTTTACCGGTACCAAAGCCGACCTCGGGAAAGGACAAACGCGCCCCCTGTTGCACCACCCCCCAGAAGCGATATGTAGGACTATACGATGTCCCGGGGCTTAAACCCACGTGAGTGCCATCGCTCCTCTTGAGGCAAGCAAACTCTGACGCGCGACAGAATCTCTCAACGTGTCGACGAAGGCAGCTGTCTACAGCGGTATATTGTCCGTCGACGTAAGGGAGCTGGATGTTGACTGCGCATTTGCCAACTGCACCTGGCCCATCATACCGACCCTCGCAGTTTGCGGTGAGTGCAACTTGATGAGCGTCATCACCATATGCACCGACAAGTCGCATGCCTGCTTGTACAGCTTACCTTCCGGCACCTCGGTGAGCATAGGTAAGAACGCACCAAAAACAGAACGATTCAGGACCACGTCATCCCCCGGCATCTTCCATCGCTCGAACTCAACAGCGCAGGCGTACATCTCCGTCTTCGATGTCCTGTGGGTCGAGAAGACCAGAGACGAAACCAAGACCATTGGCCAGGAATGCGCTCTGTGGTTCTGCATGCAGAGCTACGACATCACGGTTAACGAAAGCCGACAGAACCAGACAATGATAAGGATCTGGAATTCGACGCGCTTCGAGGACAGCAACAGCGCACACGGCGACGAGTACGTGTTCATCGACATACCAGCAGACATGAACGTCCCCAGGGAGTCCCGTTACAGCATCTCCAGCAGAGCGCTGGAGGTGTTGCAAAAATTCGTGGAGCCGCTGGTCGAGGGCACGTCCGAGAAGCAGTACACCATCATTAACTTCTCGTCGGATTGGGCCGAGGGGATGTACAACGCTCGGTTGAATCTACCATCGTGGATACGTCGGTTCAGCACCAGTCTGACGAACGAGGTGCGGCTCCACGGACAGGTCCGAGACAAGGAGCGACATCGATACGACGGGCGAGCATACGACACGGCGCAAGTCATCATTGTAGAATGGAAATGGCTCATGTTCCCGACAGGTCTGATCGTCGTCAGCATCTACTACCTCTTTCACACCATTATCCGGGGCGCTCGAGACGGTGTATCAGTATGGAAGAGCGACTCGCTGCCGATGTTGTTCTGTCGAATTGACCCGTCCATCCTCGGAAAGGTTGGCGATGGCATGGATGTCCCCAACGGATTGGATGAACGTGTCGGCGAGGTGAAGGTGTGCTTGTTAAGAGAAGATGATGGCGATTGGGTTTTCAAGCCGATCGAGAGCGAGTCGTCGTCGTCATCGTCATCCGAAACTGCATCTGATTCTGACTGAGAGATATCAGGTTAAGGCGATCCTAGTTTTGCCGTTGTCGTCGTCCAACAAGAAACGATGCATCAATACACTACCTCAAACCTAGATCCGAACAAACATGGGGGGGCGGGGCGGCTTTGAAGCATTTAATGACGGAGAATACCCTGAGTTCCGCGTTCTCGAGTCTCCCCCTGCTGATCTGAGCGGAAATGAGCCGTGAGTGGGGTCGAGGCCCGAGGCAGCGTGACATGAAGCAAGATTCGTGAGGACGCTAATGACTCGACATGCATAGTCAGCCAGGGAACAGCTTCCATGGGATTTTATTGGTTTATGGCGCCGAGCTCTTGTGGAGTTTCTACTACGTAGTATTCCATGTTGTTGAGAACTCGGCAGAGTTTATCGGCAAAGAGACAGGTCGTCCTCCTAAGTCCTCCTAACTCCTGACTCTGGCTCGCTCTGTCAACTCGACCCTCTCCACGGCACGGGTAGCTTGCACATCCTAATACCAGGGACGACAGTTCGTGAACCTGCTGATTAACTTTTCGCCAAGTAGCCAAAAAATACAGCACAGCCAGGACAGCGTCTCAAAATCTAGTTCCGACCTTTCCGTTTCAAGGACCGAATTCCGTTCCGCCAAGATATCAACCCCTGGTTAGAGCTCCGGTGACATGAGCTGTATACTGTTCAAAGCTCCGTGTCCTCCACCACCACCGCCACTACTACAACATCGTCCATACTCTATAACATCTAGCGTCGAAGGGTCATCTACCGTTCCAGACCCCAGATCTCAAGAAGTCTGGGGCTCCTATGCAGTGCGATGTAATGTTCCCCTCTTCCCCACACCCCGCAAAGTGTGCTCTCCTTTCTTTCCGTCCCCTGAGATTCCTTTCCGTCTTCGGTCCATCTTGATCTTGGAACTTGAACTTTCTCCAATTCCTCTCATGCCTCCTTGGCTTGTACATGAAACCCACGGACGAGCTTCATTACCATTCAACTTCTTTCTCTTCCGGGTCTAAATCTACTGTGGCGAACGCTTCCTGCTCAATACGGGCTACATAAAATGGCATCCGAGGTTGCGCCCATAGAAACCCTTCAACCAAAACTTCAAAACAAGGTCCGTAAGCGCGCAGCAAAAGCGTGTCTCTCATGTCGCGCTCGGAAAGTGAGATGCGATGTTTCTCAGAGAGGTCGCCCTTGTATGAATTGCTATCTTGACAGTGAGACATGTGTCGTGACTGGACGCGCGTCAAGATTGTGAGTGTTTCCGTCTACATCTTGATTTTCCTCCCCTTATCCACGGGATGCTGACCATTGGTATAGTCGCAGAGCACAACAAAAGGACAACGGCGACGACGCTCAAGCTCCTCGTGCACAACAAGAGATAGAAGATGGGGACCGGATTCATATCATTGACCCAGCCGCCCCGTCAAGCGATGGTTCTCCGCCTACGTCCTTGAACGAGGAGGCTGCCCAGCCTCGGCTCTGTGATCATTCTCACGGCAACGATGCCCACCTGTCCACGAACTCCGATCAAACGAACATACCATCGGTGAACAACAACAGCGGTGGCCATGACCACGGACATTGTCAAACCTCAAAGGCACCAGCATCGTCGGCGGGTGCGCCCCAACCGTTGTCCCGTGAAGCCTTGCCGCCGAACAGCCAGGCATCTGCATTACAATGGTCGATGAACCAACAAGCAATCATGGGCTTGGACGTGACCTACTCGTTCTATCCTTTCCTCGTCCTGGGCAATCTTCACAACATACCGCCTCAGGATGTAAACTTTCTCGAGCTTCAAGGTTGTTTGCGAATCCCTACCCGCTCAATCCTTGATGAGTTTGTGCAGCAATACTTCCTTCATGTCCACCCTTTAATGCCCATGCTCAATGAGGGTGACTTCTGGGACGTTTATTGTTTAAATCCCGCCGCTAGCCATGGCTCCAGCGAGAGGGTCTCCCTATTGGTGTTCCAGTCAATGCTCTTCGCGTCCTGCAATGTGAGCGCACCCCAACGTTCGATTTACCTTTACATCGACTAATACGCGCCTTAGTTCGTATCCCGTCATACCATCAAGATGCTCGGTTTTGAGACGATACGCGCCGCTCGTGCTGCCTTCTACAGGCGCGCCAAACTCCTCTACGACCTCGAATCCGAATCTTCTCCTCTAGCGATCTCGCAAGCTGCCCTTCTTCTCTCCTTCTGGACGCATCCTTCCTCCCTGACCCTCCGCAAATCAAACACGGCCTGGCTTTCGATCGCGATTCAGAATGCCAAGACAGTCGACGCGCATCACTATGCCACCCGCACAGCACCCCCAAAGAAACGCAACCTTCTCAAGCGGCTCTGGTGGTCATGCATCATACGCGACCGCCTCATTGGCCTGGGCATGCGCCGTGGTGTGCAGATCACTCGCAGCCACTTCGACTTTGACTCGAACGACATGCTGAGATCTTCTGACCTGTTGGATGAGATCGAGAGGAGCAGGGTGTATAACCCAGGCACGAAGCGATGTTTGGCCGAGATCCTGGAGCAGTTGGTGCAGCTATGTGTTGTGCTGACAGACATCCTAATCTTGGTGTTTCCGCTTGATGATAGCCCTGGCTGGGGGAGGGACATGCGTGCCGAGGAGCAGGAAAAGGTGCGCGGGTGCAAGGTCGCGCTGCAGAGGTGGTACAAAGGTGCCATGTTGAAGTTCCCCGTGTTTGGGGGCGGCCCCGTCGCCAGGGTGAAGTCTCCCGGAAGCGAGTTCCAGCACGATTCTGTAATATTGTACACCAACTTGCTGTACATGTACTACCAGTACGTCCGGAGTCCCATCGGCTCTTATCAGCAAAGAAAACTGACACGGTCACAGCTCTTCTCGTGTTGTCCTCAGCCACCATGAAGTCCTCCATCTCGCCATTACTGCCGCCGCGCCATCGTTCAGCGCCATTCCCACGTCAGACCTAGCGATCATCGGGGAAAACAGGCACGAGCTGCAGGATGCCGCGTCGGGTGTCACAGAATGTCTGAAGGAGCTCATCCATCTGCGTCTCGCCCGATGGCTGCCTATCAGTGCCGTCACCTGCACAGCCCTGCCACTTGTCTTGCACATCCTTGATGTCAAGCTCTCGGCTTCGTCGCGGTCTTTCGACCCCAACACGCAATCCGCTCTGAAGCAGCACCGCCTCAACATCCTCATCGAGGCCATGAAAACGTATCAGCCGCAGTACGACGGCGTGGACTGGGTTAGCGAGACGATTCGGCACATCATCAATCTCGCACAGATAGACTCGCCGCCAGCGGGGGAGTCGGGGGATGGCGAGGGCAGCGCCGTTATTGCGGACTGGACAGATATCCTCGCCTCCCAGCCGAGTTCTTACCTGCGTCTTGCTCTGACCATGGACCTCTCCTTGAGCAAAGGGCGTCTCCCCGAGGACGGGGACTTTCCTGTCAGCCTTCGAGGGCTATTCACCGGCGGTTTCAATCCGCTGAAAGCGCTCCTCGAGCGTAAACGGAACGAGAGCAGAGGCACGAGTTCGATGGCGGGAACCGGTTCCTCAGGTATGGACTTCGAAGCCGCTGCGCTGAGGGTGAACTTGTTCCGAACGGAACCGAAGACGGTTACTACCGTAACCTCAGACGATGACACGAATTCGCCGGCTTCTGCGGGTGATCAAAGCCACGAGAGCGCAACCGACGGCACTTCTCCTCCGAGCGGGCTGGAGGACTCCATCAAAGGGGGGGATGTCGACATGGCGGACCGTCCGCCATCGGAGGGCATTGACGGTTTGGCGGCCGAGGTGCTGGCGGCGTTCCCGTTGGAGGACCAACCTGCTAGTGTCAACGGAGACTTTGACGGTATGTATTTTGACGGGATGCCTGGGCACGACGGCCCTGCTGGTTGGATCGAGAATGCGTGGAATGAGATTGGCCGTGGTGATGATGATAGGTCGGACGGAGATACGGCGCGGGTTCTGCTTGAGGCTTTGGGGGAGGGAGAACTGGCTGAGTGCGCGGCTTGATGTAAGATTTGAACGAATTAATGAGTAATGATATGCCTGCTGGTGCCCGTGGAATGGGGTTTACGTTATGTTCCCCAAGTTCTTAAAAATAAGGTAGTCGAATGATTGAATCACGTTCATTCAATAACGTCCTAATAATCAGCTCCGATAATCGGTCCGCATATCCTTTCACATGCTTTGGCAGGGATGGAAGAAGACTCTATGGGTTGAAGGCTCACCCCCTCGTTGCCGAGAATCTGCGCAGACCTGATTGGGGAAACCAGTCACTGCAGTCTATGTTGTAGAGCCTTCGACGAGCCCTCACATTTCTCANCCCCCCCCCAGATATTCTCCAAACCCCCACATGTTCGAGAACGCCTGTCCTTGGTGCTGGGTGCTGTCGGACGAAGTCGGCAGCGGACCTGGGCGTATATCTAGGAGATGGAGTGCATGCGTTTGTGGAGAAAGGGTAGATGAGAGGAACACTCAGGGACGGGCACTCTAACCACGCAATGTAGCGTGCAAGGGGTTCCTGCATTTGGATTGTGACGAGATGAGTTGTCTCCCTGGCCGCTCAAGGGCCGTGACTCTTTTTTCACAGCATTCAAGGACAATATTGCCTCGGACGATGCAGGTCGTATTTCTGAATGAGTATCAACGACTAGAGAAGCAAGCATGGTGTACCCTCAACATCAACAACAAAAGATAATACAGTAGAAGTCGAAATCGGTTTCTCATCATCTACAAAAAGGAACCTAATCCCGACTCATGCCTGGGATGGGCGGGCGATGAATGCTCCGACCAGCTCGGACTTAGACTGTAGGGTTTTAGGGCAACCACGACGAGTAGTTGTTGGCGGAGGAAGTTTGAGGCTGGTTTGCGCGCTGCTACGAGGAGCTTGAGAGGGGCTTATATCCCGTGGTAGTCACGTACAAGGGTCACTGTCGCGCTCTGAGTTGTTAGATGGACAGGCAAAAGATGTTGATCACCTTGGGTTGGGGTCAGTCTTGTTGGCTTAGAGTCGTCGGCGCACTCCACGGCTTTCACCTCCTGTGCTGGGGCGCCGAGGGCTCCATGACAGATTCGAAGACCCTTGTCAATGGCGCTCAACTAGCACAATACACTCCGTCACTGATGCACCAGGAACTGCACGTCACGATATGGCATTCGACAGACAGCATTTTACATAGAGGCGACCATTCACAAGACGAGACGGAATCAAGCCTATCGATTAACTTCGGGCCACGGGGTCAACCCGGGCCCAAGTGATATTTCAGCAGGGGTACCGGCCCCCTGCCCACTGGCTGGGGGTCTCCTTCCAGCAGCGCTTGTGTAATTAGCTATTTTCCTCAACTCAACCTAGTAACCACTAGATTCGTCCCTACGAGACATATACGTGAGATGCAATTTCGTCGCCCACCCGGTGATACACAAGCTAACATCAGCTAATTACATATTACTACGTCTTGGAAGGCATTCAGTGTACGGATACTACTATGTACGTAGCAGGAATATCGACACGGAAGATCCCAGCCACAGAAAATTTGGGCCGGGCCGCTTTCTGACTAATGCCACCTATTTATTTCAAGCTCCACTCTCAGTATAAGAACACACACCCATCTTCCCTGTTCAATCTCTATCACACATGATACTTTCTTCCCACAACTCTATCTCCCAAACATACACCTCCACACCCACCTCCACATCATGGAGCCAGACATCTATGGCGCCCGCACGCTCGCGGAGCTCCCTCGATACCCCGACCTTTATGGTCGAGACCCCTACCGATTCACCTGCCTCAACATGATCAGCACTGGCATCCATAAATGGGGCTTCGTTATCTATCGCTGCACATACGATGATAATGACGAGCTCTGGGACCGCTACCTCACGCAGCTCAAGAGCTTCTGTCACGCCGACCTCGTTAAGAATCGACGCGCTGAGCTACTTGAGCAGTACCTTGATTGGATTGTTATTGAGGACCGCACTCTTGATAACGCCTCCCGGATTGAAGTTAGGAAACGCTTCAATCAATGGGTATCAGAGCAAGATGTTCCCAAGCTTCCAGTTGACGCGATAACAAACCGGTTCCCTATTCAGCTGCCTATCTTCCGATATTGCCTATATGTTGATAAGCAGTGCCTGAACACTGTTACCCAGTTCCAAGAGGCAAATGATGGTACAGCATTATTCTTATCACCTCTACCACCAATGGTATTTGCTATCATTGACCGAACCTGGAAATTGGATGGCAGTGATGATGATAGCAATAACAACCCTGGAATTGAGGAGGATAAGGATGAAGAGGACGAGGATGAAGAGGATGAAGACGAAGAGGATGAGAATGAAGGCGGCTACCCTCTTGTTGATGGTTGCGATCGCAAGTATGTTGGGTGGATGTATTTCAATGCTTATCATGTGGGGGGTCTGAATGAAATGCTTCTACAGTGGGACCTGAATGGCTATGACGACTATGAGCGACCACCTGCTATTTATCCTAACGGCCGCAGGTCAATGCCTAGTTGAATAGGTACCAGATGATTTTCGGAGGGGGGACTGACTAGTCTCAAAAGCAAGATAGAAACTCAGTCAAGATTGTTGTACTTGTTTGTTCCACGCTACCCACTACTTACGTGGCGGCGCCTTTATGTCTCCTTTTCGATCCCTCAGTCTTCTTATCATGGCGGTAATGGCCGCTGTGTTTGGTGGTGCCCGGTTGGCGAGTACAAGGGGAACAAGGGCGCTCTCCATATCGTCCAGCATCTCGTCCACCCAATTGCGGGTTCTGTCGGCTGCGTTTGCGTACCAAGCCTCATCAAACTCCCTGACGAGCGCTTCCAGGGTGGCAAACTCAACGATGAGGGAGGCAAGAAGACGAGCTGCAACAATAATATTCTCTCGGTTGGTCTGGACTGTCGGTAAAACGTCGGGATGGTTCAGGTAGTTGAACACAGCGATTGCCTACAAAACAAGCAATTTGTGACGAGCTAGAGCACACAGCCATAGGTGGGAGAGATTGTGTAAAGAGTGACTTGATTCTAGAAGAAGGTTTCCTATATATAACGCGCATATAAATAGGTACTTAGTGAGTGTATTATAAGAATAGCCTATACCTATACCGNACTAAAACCCCTTATAA
>MPGH01000059.1:70703-137481 GCA_001937105.1 Colletotrichum chlorophyti | reverse complement strand
TATAACTTATTCTTATAGGGATCCCTTTAGTAACTCTTTTTATAAGTAAATATTTAAGTTAGGTATACTTTATAAGCTTATATATATACCTCTTATTATAAAGATAGTTTAAACGGCTTATTTTATATATATTAGAATGCCTATTTAGAGTTATAAATACCTTAATAGGCTTTTTATTACCCCTTTACTATAAGTTATTNAATATAGAGGGCTCTAAAGATCTAACTAAGTTATTTAATTAAGAGCGTTAGTTAGCTAATTTCTAAGTTTATTATTAGATCGTTATATTTATAGTTACCTTAAAAAGGGTTAAGCTATATATATACTATATTTAAGAAGTCTTTTACTATAATATATCCTTAAACCTTTAGAATCTTATATACTTAAGTATATAAAAAAGCCTTTTATTAGTTTAAGTATTAATATATAGGATTAAATCTATATTATACTTAATTTAGTACTAAGTAATATTCTTTATATATAGTAGTTAGAGTATTAAGTACGTTTAGTATAAGGTTCCTTTTAAGGGATCTAATAGTCTTCTAAAGAGTAGTATTACCTATACTATTAGCTTCTAATTATATAGTTACTAAAAGCGTTAAGCTTACTATCTTTAAGATCTAATTTAGTATAAATTAAGTCTTTATTATAATAAGTACTTTAAATAGTACCTTAGCTACTTATTATTTAACTCTAAGGTTCTATATATTTAGAACTTCTTTATTTATAGGCTTAGGCTTTCTTATAGGCTCTTTAGGTACTATTAGCCTTATTAGTACTAACTTACTAAAAGCTAGTTTATTACCGCTTTTTATAGTTAGTATAGAGTCCTAAGTGCCCTAAAGTAATCTATTATACGTTACTTTAGCTTAATTATACTTAATCTTATATATNTTATATATAATATATTTAGCTTCTTACTTATATATAAGCTCTTTAGTAAGCTCTTCTATTATACTAATAGGCTCTAAAAGGTATAAGTAGTTTAGGCCGTCTAAGAGATTAGAATTAATAAGCTCCTATATACCCTATATATTATAAATTACTTTAAGCTATTAGTACTAAGTAGGCTAGTTATATCTTAAGGCTAGCTTAGTAGAAGTTATATTACTTATAAGCTCTAAAGAAGCTATAGTTCTTAGAGACTAATAGAGAANATCTAAAGTATATATAGCTTATAGAAGGGGTGTTAGCTTAGGTCTATAGAGCTAGGCTTATAACTATAACGAGCTAGAGCNTAACGCACGTATAAATAGGTGCTCGGTGAGCGTGTTATAAGAATAGCCCGTGCCCACACCGGTCCGGTGCTTGGTGAGCGTTGACCACTTCGTGACACAATTAGTATTAGGTTTATGCCGGCGTTTGGAAAGCAGAATGCTGACGAGAACTGACCATCGCGATGCCCTGAAAATATTCTTCCTGTGCAGTTACGTCACCCAATAACGCAGCTTCTCGGTTGTCGTTCATTTTTCTTCTGTCAACCGCATCATCGCCACCAAAGATCTTTCCCTTCATGTTGTTCAGTTTCTTCTCTGCGAGAAGAAGAGGTTTTCGGTTTCCTATAGAGCCGAACTGTTCCATCAACCAATCTTGTGGTGTAAGGATGCTTTGGCTGTTGCCCGACTTCGGGAAGGTGCCTTTACGGTATTTTTTGGTCCAATATTTATTGATGTCTCTAGCATCTATCGGTGACCAGATAGATTTTGTACCGTTCGAATGAGTGGCGTGTGAAATAAATTTCAACAAGTCGGGTATGTATTGAAGCTGTTTTCCGCCTATCAGCTGGAGTTTCTCTTGACTTCTCACTTAGAGGGGGAAGAGGGGTGGGATTGAGATGCTCACATCCGGGTTGTGCTCTGTATCAAGCCAATCCCCTATTTGCGCCTTCGTTGCTTTGGGATCGCGCTTAGTCACGAGGATGTCAGGATTGTCGCAGCCAGCGTCCCGCCTGATCAAGCAGTTGTGTTAGAACAAAAGGGACACAAAATATTTCTCAACGGGGTGTGAGAGACATGTTGCTTACTGGAATACGTTGTCCGAGGCCCCGGGTTGGTCATGAAGCGAGCCCGCCCCAGGATACCTTCTGGCTAGGATAATGATCGTTAAAGCGACGTTGAAGAGGTCTGTTAACACCACTTCGAATGGCCGTCTCTTATTCTTCCTGGCCTCGAGGAGTGACCTTTCCTGGAAGGCTAGACCAACCAGAGAGAAGTCTCGAGGCACGGCCACCACACCTTTACGGAGCTCATCGTGTTCGCATTCGTCATCTTCGCAGTCGTCCTCGAGCTGATCCGAGCCCCATTCGTCGGGAGCGCAGCCTTCTTCTGTCTTTGTCACGCAGTACGGCGCGGGACACTGTCCGTTACCCAAGACGGCCTCTTCCGGAGTGCAGCAGAGGCTCTTCTTCCTCCACCCTTAATCAAAGCTCAATGTCAGCGTAGAAATGTAGGAATGAGAAACTTTGCACTTACATGCACAAGCTGAACCCATGCCGACCGGATCTAAAAGCAAAGTGACTTCCTTATTGTTGCAGTTGTTGTCTGCGCAGTCGCCCTGACCAACCCAGTGGCAGTTTGAGAGAGGAGGCGGATTGTTCTTGCAGCAGTAACTAAGCGGTGTCGTAGAAAGAAGACATGTGTTTTCTGTCCTTTCTGCAACCAAAGTTTCGCCGGACGCACATCCCGGGGCGTCGTTGCTACGATTCACAGCGTCAGCTGGGAGAAGCCCATGGCCGGATCTCTGGCTGGCCAGACTTACCATCCAGTCCAGTAACATTGACTGGTAATGTTGTTAAAAACATTGAGCTCGCAACAAAAGGTCTTATGTCCACGGCTACACTTGCCGTCGCCGCTCTCTCCGGGGTCGCCTCCCTTGTTGGACTCGAATAGGGTGACCTCTCCCATGTGACATTGTCCGTTGCAGTCACCTCCGCTACCTCTTCAGGTGCATTTCATAGGAAGAACGGTATTCTTGCAACAGATGGGGCGGCCCTAAGAAGTCCTCATTAGCAAACGAAAAGTCACATCCATACGTATTGTTGCGCAGAACACAACGTACATAGGGCGCTGAACAAGAGCTTCTGTCAAACGAGACGCGTGTATGGCCGCTAAGGCAGCTGGATGCCTGGGGATTGTCGAGGTCAACGCATTCAGAGAACCTGTAGCAGTCTTTATCGAGGTGAGGCATCTCGATCTGGTCCACCGGAGGGTCAGTTTGCTGTTGTTGCTGGCCGCCGCTGGCGTCGCAGGCCTGCTTAGGACATAAGCCCCTCGAGCAGGCGAAAGCGCAGAGACCGTGGTCCTCGCCGATTCGGCTTATAGCCCTGGTCTGTTGAGTCGGATTCAGTAGGCTGAGGGGGCCCTGACTTGTACACTTGCACCTGGCAATCGGGCAGAAGCCGTGGCGACAGGCGAAGTTGCAAAGGACCGACCAGTCTCCGTCGCCAGTGCCTGAAGTGCAAGAGGGGGGGTTGAAAGGCGACACAGTAGGCTCGATTAGGGGATACTTCGTTTTGCCGCAGTAGGTCGAGAAGCAAGCCCCATAAAGGCAAGCAAAGTTGCAGAGTCCGATGTAGTTGGAGTTCAGGCCCTCGGCCGGGAACACTTCGCCAGGAATTTCAGTCGGCCGCGTGACCTGGGCACCTGTAGCCCTGCAGACGCACGCAGACTTGGGACAGTATCCCAAGAAGCAGGTGGCGCGGCAAAGGACGTCGAAGTCGTTGGCGCCGGTGCCTCTGACACAAACCTCGTCCTCGAGAGATGGGGTGATAACCGGTCTCGAGGCCTTTGAGGTCAAACGACCCCCGGCCCATGCGTCGAAGCCTGTCATACCGTTATGACAGTCGTTCCTAATCGCAGGGCCGGATTCACTGGCAATGAGAACGTCTTTACGCCATACCCTGATTGTGACCTCACCAGTTCGGCCGTTAAAGGGCGCACTTCCGTGGTACAGACCGACACCGCCATCAGGAAAATCTCGTAACACTCCTTGAGATTCTGTGCCTCCAATAGACACCGTAACCTTTACTAGCTCAGTAGCGAGGACGGTAAAGAAGACCGAATCGTCGATAATATCGTAAGGCTGGAACTCCATCTGCAGTTGTGAGACAGTGTTACCTGTGGTTCCGCCTGTACCACAAGCCCGCTTAGGAGTAGGGCGGTACCAGAATGAAACGCCTTCGTAGGTAACGACCGCCTTGTTGCTCTTGTATCGATCAATAGCGAATGGGAGGAAGACGCGCCAGCCATGATGGTCAAGTGAGTACATGTAAGGGGCCCTGCCCGCATCGTTATCGAAAGCTACAAGAGCGTATTCTCGGATTGGCCCGATGTGATGACTCTCTCCGTAGTCATTCCATGAAATTATCTGAACGAATTCGGGCATGAGAGTGTTAACCTGGATCCAGCGGTCAAACCATAGATGATCGCCACGCCATAGCCAGTTCTTGCTATATCCAGGAAGATTTGTATAGAACCACGGGGAGACAGGCATCATGTATGGCTTGCCGTCTAGAGCGTCGATGTATGAGGCATCGACGTAGGTTTCCATATCCTGGGCTCCCCATGGCCAGCCAGCCCAGCTGAAGAGGCCATCCGCTACACCGCCAGCTGCTCGTACAGCAGGACCAGCGCCCAAGGACGACCAGTCCGGCACAAAAAAGCAGCCGGTTGCGGCCTTGATGTCGTGCCAATCTTCAGCCTGATCAGGGCCTTCAAAGGTCGAGACAAGGGGCTTTCCCTGGTGACGGAAGTAGGCACTGCTTGGGGCGTACTTGTTAATCCATGAGAGTACCTCGTCCTTAGAGTAGGGGCCACGGCCGGCGTAGTCAAAGGAAAAGAAGAGCTTGAAACCCAGTGCTTCAGCGTTTAAGAAGGCATCCGCGACGGCCTTGGCGTTCATTGGCTCCCCTCTGGCCATGTTGAGGGCGAAGGCGTCGATGTGGGCTTCTTGAGCGAGCTTGATGTCGTCAATCCAGTCAGATGCTGAATAGTGTTCCGTATTGCCAACCTATAAGGGAACAATATTGTCAGCGACACACTGCCACGGAGTAGGTTCTCCAGCCAGAGTACAGTTAGCTCACCATGAAGTGGGCAAACACAGCCCTTCCTAGGATTTGGCGTGCCCATGACAAGACTGTCAGAAAAAGAAGTAATAACCTCATCGTGAGTCCACAAAACCTGCTGTAAGGGAAAGCGCAACGAACAAGATGCTTACGCTCCAGCTCCAGGCACGGATGCCACAGGGTGCCCATTCATTTATCAACTGAGTCGGTCAACGTTTCTGGCGCTTGTCGACATGGCTAGCTTCCTCTCATTTCTGAATTCTCTCAATCATGAAGACCTGGGCCCCCCTGGACCCCTGAATCTGCGTGGATTCACACCAACATCCGCTTTTCTCAAAGCCTCAAAAGCTGGAACGGAGCGAGTCCGGGCAAATAGAGTTGAGCCCGATTAGCCGATGGCAGCGAGGCCCGACGGCGCACCTATCATGAGAAAATACACTAATCTCAACTCCTGGCAGGGTTGCATTTGAATTGTGAGTTCCGTCAGGTCCAAGGTTAGGACTAACAGGGGCCATTGGAGCAAGGTGTCATTCCCTGTGGAGAATGAGTCTAACAGAGCGGGTTTGTATCTTCGCAAAGGACCCTTGTGTGCTGTGATTTTGTTCGCGACACAGAAGAGACAGTTGCCAAGATAGAATATACAAGATAGAGGGTTGCGCTTAACGTTATACAAGGACTAGAAGGGTTGATCTTCTGGGCACAGTACATAGCCGTCGGAAGCGAGCCGGTGGAGGCTTAACCGGATCGGTGCTCTCCTCCGTTTGTACCTTGCAGATTGACTGACCCACGAATACACAAAACATCTGGTACGGACAGCAACCAACAAAACACCCAACTGATGGTCGACTCCCAATGTAGGGTGCCCTCCCATTAGCGAAGGAGCTTTTGCAATAACTGATCGGAGCCATGGTCACAATCCGGCAGGAGCCGGAAGTCTCAGATCACGCCCCTAAAGTTGGACGTGACGAGCGGGTCGAAGAATCCGTCTGGACCGTCTCCAATATTCGCGGCCTCCTGAGGGCGGCACAGCACCTCATTTACAAAAGGCAACACTTAAGCGTGCCGGCCCGAGAAAGAGTAACACCACATTTGATTTCACGATTGGGCGTGACCACCCCCTTGTCAAGTTTGGAATATTGCTTTGCCGCCCTTACCCGCAACACCCAGTTGTCCACAGGCTTCATGTCATAACGATGCCTCTCGTACCTTGTCCATTCCCGTTCCAAAAGTTCAATTCGACCAGACCGGTCGGGTTTTCTTCTTCCCCTTCCCCTTCCAACCTTCAAACTTAGAAAAACCAACCTCGTTTGCGTTCTCGCCCTCTTCGCGATCAACCCGCCATGTGGAAGAAATTTGCTACAGTAGCCGGCCTGGTCTCGTTGCCGCTCAGTCAGGCCCAGCAATTCCCGCTTCAGCCTACTTCCTACGAGTCATTCGGACTGACTGCAAAGTGTCTCGAGGCACTAAATACCGTATTGGATTGCTCTAGCCGGCTGATGAGCCATGTCAAGTCTGAGTAGGCATCCAAAAGTCGAGTAGCATTTTGTCCAATACGCCCTACTGACCCCACTAGATCCCCTCGAGTTGACCTTCTCGATGCCGACGGGATTGAAGAGATATGCACCAAAAGGTGCAGAACCTCACTCTCAGACTTGCACACCAAGATCCAGAACGAGTGCGACCCCATAGAGGATATCTTCGACCACAACTTAGCGCTGTACCCGGGTTTGCTACCCTCGAACGTCGCCTATATGTTACGCCACTAACACTGTTTACAGCCACTTATATCGTAGACCGTTACATGTATGTTTATGACATATCCTGCTACAAACATAGGTGGGCGCTCATCTCCCTTGCTCATACGAGCAGTATTGATATAAGACCCTCCAGGGAGACAGGAAACGCGTGCGACTACGTCCTGAGCGAATGGCGTAACGATACCGATTCGACGCCCAGCGAATGCGACGACTGCATCCTCGGGCCGATGCAGCTGGAGGTTAACTCGCCCATCGGCCACACTGAGGCCCGCGCCGACGAGTTCAAGGCGGTCGTCTCCAGCTGTGGCGCCAAAGGCTACGCCTACACGAGCCCGCCGCCGTATGTCCCCAGCCAGACGTCCACCTCCTCCGAGTCCCCTACCGTGGTCCCCCATGACTGGTCTGCGCGACGCATGTCGTCTGATTGTGCCACCACGTACCGCGTCCAGGAGGGCGACACGTGCGACAGCATCGCAGCCGCGCAAGAGGTGCCGAGCAGGGACCTCGTGGAAGCCAACGATCAGCTCGATGGCTGGTGCGGTGGTCTCGAAGTCGGCCAGGATTTGTGCCTGCCCGCCAAGTGCAAAGTGCACCCCCTGAAGCCTGAGGACTCGTGCGAGTCGTTGTTGAAGGCGTATGGCGCGGGACAGAAGAGCCTGTCCGAGTGGAACCCGAGGTTATACATTCAGTGCGACAGCCTGAATGCCACTGTTACAGGCTACATCTGCGTAGGGTGAGTAGCATCTTATTGGAGTCTTGAGAGCTGATTGCGACGAGTTTGCTGAACTATCCTGATAGACCCCCGGCCATCAACATCAAGCCGCTCAATGCTTCGGTGGCCATGACGAACAACACTCGCCGACATGGGCACTACAATACCTAAGCATCATCGAGTTACGCTTCGCCACCAGGCCGTGGGCCTTCCAGGGGTAAGCACGGGCATCCAGGATCAAGGAGGATCCAACACCACAACCAGCTCTTGCGAGCAATCAAATGCACGAAATCCCGTTGATGTCAAGCTACTCACATCCTAGGCTAAGCACGATAGAGGCGAAATGGCGGAAGGGCTTAGATACAAGCTTTATTAAGGTTGTTTAGAAAAAATTACTGCTTATCTTCATCTCTTCTACATGTTTTTCATGTTAGCACATTAATCAGAGCCCTATAGGTTTACTTGTAGACCTTTATTTTCAAGTAGGACTAAGAACGCCTGCGAATACCTGCAGTGTTAGCGTCAAAGGCGATAAATGGACTTAGTCGGCTACGCCTGCAATTTTTGAGATAGCGGCCCTGATGGAGGGCTGGGACTGCATAAGAAGTCTACTCGAAACAGTAGGGGACGAAATAAATACACTGCTCCCGCGTAACTACACATGTGATGCAGTCGTCGGCTGATTCCATGATACCGGTGCTGTGCCGCTCGTTGGCGCAGCACACACGAAGCACCTTCCAGTTTGAACACCTGAAGAATGCATTTTACGTTACTTTTGCCTTGGTGAGGCGGCGGACACTTTCCTCCATGTGTCTGTGCGTCGCAATTTCAGAACACAGCGGCTGGCATCCAACGTTGGCTGAGATCCGAGTTGCGTTAACTACTGAAGCGAGCTATATTTTGAGCAGAGCCGCTCGCTTTACGATATAGCCAACTTATCATGTCCGGGGAGCAAGTCGCGTAGGGGATGTAAGAGCTGTAGTCTTGGATGAGGAGGGATGACCTTAAATACGGACAACACCGATAACGTCTCACAGGTTGGCGCTGGAAGAGACGCTGATTTTCCTTCATGCCTTACTGGAGACGACGGCGTGGCAGTACATCATTTCCCAACGCTCTCTCTCAATCAATCAAGCATTCACTAGCATATGGCCACCCCTCCCCCATCCCAAGCTGTGAGACATATGGCTCCCAATCGAGACCCCTTTGAACATTTCGTTATCATCCGTGGCGCAGCCCAGTGGCTGAATCAACAGCATGTCAGTGGTTCAAAGGAAACGCATCCGTCGTCCGTCCTTCTTCTCGACTCAGCTCGGCTCCTGATACAGCCCTGAGGGTGGATACGAAGTGATGGACCAACATGTGACGACCGCTACCTCCCACCGTC
Source organism: Colletotrichum chlorophyti (assembly GCA_001937105.1). Lineage (NCBI taxonomy): Eukaryota > Fungi > Ascomycota > Sordariomycetes > Glomerellales > Glomerellaceae > Colletotrichum > Colletotrichum chlorophyti. Next base: position 128,563 of record MPGH01000059.1, on the reverse strand, counting down.
CTCATCAACTCGTGGACGCGACGAGAGTCGTCTTCAACTCAGCATCATGGCAGAGTCATCAAAGCCACCACACGGTCGGCGTCGCATGAGGGTCCAAAAGTCGTGCACTGAATGTCAGAGACGCAAGCAGAAGGTGAGTATCACAGTGACGGCCATACGCCACCCCTGCCCGCCTGTTACACGACGTTGGGTCGCACTTTTAATCTCATCGGCATTTCGGGTCGTCCCGATGTTTGGCCCTTCCAACCGGGTCGCCCGTGCCGTCCGTGTATCCCGATACTAAGCATGTTTACAGTGCATCATCCGGCACCCGGACGCATCATGTATAAACTGCCAGAGGCGCTTCCCGCCCGTGGATTGCCACATCATCCAGGTCGGCCCAAGTATCCCGAAACCGGCCTATGAGGACCAGATTCTTACCTTTGAAGTGGCCTCGCTTTCCGGGGGGTCTGGTAAGGAGGCCGAGGTTCCGCCGCCAGGCCGGCATGCGGTCGACTTACCCGCTATCTCCTCCCTGCATCTCCCAGGGACATTGACCATGCGGAACCGTCGTCAAGGGGTGCCCGAGTCGAGCGCCATTGTGGGTGGCCGACACGAGTTGTCAGAGCGGGACCGATTCGACGATCGCAAGGACGATATTGCGTTGGCGAAGGCAAAGGCAAAGGCAAAGGCTCGCGCCAACCTCTTCCTAGATGGGAACGGCGACCCCATGGCATTCTATCATAACCCTCCCTCGTCCATCGGCGGCATCCTCGCACAGGTGACAACCCTTTACGGGATGCCACTCCCGCAAACGCCCAGAACGGCAGAGCTGCTTCATTTTTGTAAGTGGTGCATCCGTCGTCACTGGTCGACGAAGAGAGAGCCTGACACCACCGGCACAGACATCCAGGTCGTCGCGCCGAACATGGTTTCGATTGACGGACAGAGTCAGCCCCCGGTATTTCTTGCCGAGGTCCTGCCTTGGATGTTGCAGTCGCCTCTGTTTCCGAACATTGGCATACTCATGTCCTCAACGACGCAATCCCTCGAGCACGGCATGGAAATCACCAAGAACCCAGAGTCGCTCGCTCTCAAGTCGCACGTCTTGTCAATCATTGCCGAGTATATGGAGCGTCCGTTTGAGTCGATTGCGGTTGAGATGGTCCGCTGCATTGTGAACCTGGTGGTCATGGAGGTGAGCATGATTATAGAAATCATTCATTCACATGGTGAGCGGGCGATACTGATGTCTTCTCTAGTGGTTCTGGGGGGGCGACGAGAGCATGTTTGCTCACATGAGAGGCATCAAGCGCATGATCAGGCTCCGGAAAGGCATGAGAGGTCTTGGAGACATTGTGGGCGAATCCATCATAATTCTGTGAGTTGAGGTCCCCATCGAGCAGTCATCAACACCTGGCTCACCACGAGACACCAGAACAGACTATGAGATCGCGTGCGCCTTTGAGACGGAGCTTTTCTGGCAGGAAAACGACCCGGTCCTCGACGAGAAGATGCCCACCCCAGAGAGCTGGGCCGACTGCTATGACAGCCCTTTACTGACGTCACCGACGAGTTTCGAGAGCATCGCAGAGAAGCTCGGGGTCTGCAGCTCCACGGCGAAGATTTTGGATGACGTACGATTCCTCACAGTGTCCGTCACGTCCGCATCGGCCTCATCGGCCAGCAAGACCAAGATCCGCAGCACGGCGTCGTGGCTGTACGAGAAGCTGCAAAACATGCCCGCCCTCAGACCCACGGCGAGAACCAAGGAACGGGAATGGATCCTCGAGACGGTCCGCATAGCGGCGATCATCTACAGTTGGGCCATCAAGTCAACGCGGCAGATCTCGCGGTTCGAGGATAACGTGATGCTTGAGGAGGCGTATCTGGCAGTCACTATGGTGAGCATGACGACATGGAAGAGGATACCGGGAATATTCCTCTGGATCATGTTGGTGGCGGCACCCAACGCGGCGCCGGACGCCAAGGGGAGGTTCGTGAGGAGGAAGATGGCGGTCACGGGGCTGTCGATCGGCTTCGAAGACTTTGTTCTAGGGATATCGTATTTGAAGGCGTTTTGGAGCGTTCAGCGGTGGATCGGCAGGGAGGGAGGCTCGGGTGTACAGAGGTTGGAGGATAAGTGGTCTTCGGCGCTTGGCTAGGAGAGTCCAAGTCACAAGAACATCAGACCCTCGTAGGCTTGCGCGTTGCATGGACACGGGACAGTTTGCTGCGAGGTTCTGGACGTCACGACTGCATCAACCCAACTGGCCTTTTTTTTTTTTAAAAAAATGACCCTTCTGCTCGTGTATTGAATTGGTTGGTGGCGCAGAGGATGGGGAAGTGAATGAGGTGATGGGAGGAGAGATGAGCCCTCGGATTGCCTAAATCGGTAATCCGGTGGGGTCCCGGGGGGGTCCCGGGGGAACCGGGGAGGGGGGGCGTGGGTGATCATGCTGCAGCTGCACTCCGCATTTCAGCATCTCCCCCGGGCCGTTCACGGACCTAAACTTCCTCTGCCATTTCTCTCCCCTACCCAATGCACCTTATCATACGGACATTATTCCCCACCATCCGACTTGGAGTTTTGTTGGTCTGGACTCTCTTGACAGTATCGGATTCATCGGGCAGGGGATGTGGAGATAGCCTAGACTTCTTGGTAACAGGGTCCCCTTTTTTTTAGTAGTATGATAACCCCATGAATCACCGTTGGGACGCATCTGCAACTTTCTCCAGTAGTTGTTTCAGCTGACTTGGAGGCCTTGACTGTGGTTTGAAAATTAGAAATGACCCATGTTCCTGAGCTTGTCATCGATTAGCTAGCTAGCTAGCTAGGTGCTGTGCAGTAGCTGAGATATTCAGTCATGCACATTCATCGAATCATGGTCCCTCGTCTTATGATTCGTCCGTGGTAAACCAACCGCCCGTACGCGGGGGTCACCAAGGGCTGCATCGATGCGCCTCCAACTGCTCTTCCCAAGCACGTCGGGGATGTTGAAGCCCTTGGGATAATTAGAGCTTGCGACAGAAGGGAACAGAAGGGCGGGGGAAAGGGGGGCAATCTCGAATCTGATATCTGACAACCACCACATGACCTGTCTCGACGCTCAGGAGTCTGGACAAGCCCCATCTCATCGTACGTTCTAGCCTCATCGAAAAGGAAAGGCTATGCATGCCACGGTGCATACGAGGACACGTTTTATTCTAAGAAAAGCTGAGGCGAGATCCAACGAAAGCGAATGCTGCGGGTTCCGACAACGAGCAAGCAGTCTTGTCGGTCGCCGTCGCCGATTTTCCGCATCCGGGAGACCGGAGAGATTCCTACGGTCGATGCCCAACAACCACGCCCGCCACTCTCTCCAATCACGCCCCTTTGTCTTGTCTTGTCTTCGCACGCTACCTGTTGGCGCAACGGGATGCTGATTTTGTAAATGGCATGACGGGAAGAATGTTAGTTGGAGGTCAGAGGGGGGGCGGGAAGGGTGCGGGGAAGCTCAGCGCTTCCCACCCATGAAAGGACGTGTGATCGATATAAAAAGTAAAAGGGTGACGATGTGCTCAATCGTCAGACAACCGCTTCCACCATCTTCATTACGATCTTAAGCAACTTTCGGTCTTCAATTGACTTTCAGGCACCATCAATCAGCCTCCAGCCCAAGACATCCTCCGTTCCAGTCCCTTACCTGTGGTAGCCGTCAGCCACCTCCATCACTCATCAACAACACGGGACCCCATTCACGTTCTATTCTTTGCTTGAACGAACATATTTAAGCCAATTCCCTTCCCACATCAGTATCCCCTCACGTCTCTGTCATCCGAAAGTCGGAAACATGTCGCGATACATCAACTGCCTACGGCCCTTCCGCTTGGGCGCTGGATTCCGCCCGGCGCAAAACATGAGGCTTGCGGCGCAACCCGTCGCATCGCAATTCAGGAGCTTCCACGTAACACCCAAGCCCTTCGGCCCTCACGTCACATCACCGACTCTCACAAGGGTTCTGCCCGAGTTCAACCTCCAAGACAAGGTCATCGTCGTCTCAGGCGGCGCAAGGGGCCTCGGTCTCACACAAGCCGAAGCTCTCCTCGAAGCTGGCGCAACAGGTATAATCAATCGCCCCCATGAAACCACCAATTAGACTCTCATTTACTGAACAAATTTCCGCAGTCCACGCCATTGACCGTCTGCCCAAGCCCGATCCCGACTTTGAAAAGGTCGCCCTGCGCGCTAGCAGCGAGCTCGCATCCTCGCTAACATATCACCAAGTCGATGTCCGCGACCCGGAATCTCTCAACAGCGTGGTAGAGGGCATCGCTAAAAAGCACGGTCGTCTCGACGGCCTCATCGCCGCCGCGGGCATTCAGCAGGAGACCCCCGCGCTCGAGTACAAAGCCGCCGACGTCGACAAGATGATGGGCGTCAACGTTACGGGCGTCTTCATGACGGCGCAGGCTGTCGCGCGGCAGATGGTAAAGCTTAAGAGCCGCGGCAGCATCGTATTGATTGGAAGCATGAGCGGTACCGTCGCCAACAGAGGGTTGATCTGCCCGTAAGTTCCTTTTTGTTTCTCTCCTCCTTTTCCTTTTTTGAACTGAATGCCCCATTGTATCGATTATACTTTTTTCATGTACTGACTGGTCGCAGTGCATACAACGCCTCCAAAGCGGCCGTCTTGCAACTGGCGCGAAACCTGGCGGCGGAATGGGGCGCGTACGACATCCGTGTCAACACAATTTCGCCGGGCTACATCGTCACTGCCATGGTCGAGGCGCTGTTTGAAACATACCCGGAACGCAAGACCGAGTGGCCGAAGCACAACATGCTGGGAAGGCTCAGCTACCCGAACGAGTACCGTGGTGCCGCCGTGTTCCTGTTGAGTGATGCTAGCAGCTTCATGACTGGCGCCGACTTGCGGATGGACGGTGGGCACTGCGCATGGTAAATGGGTGGGGGTTTGGCCCGGAAGGATAAGAGGAAGAGGAAGACGGGGCATGTCTTGATTAGTGGTAATGCACGCAGACCACGGGCAGGGTCTGGTATCTCGCTCCACGGAGCAGTACAAATATATATTTAAATATTAATACAGTCGTCATATCCACAACGCTTTTGTTCGAAACTTTTAAGCCGGCGACGTGATTCCGGGACGTCCTAACCTTGCGACGACCCCCTTTTTGAGGTCGAGCCTCTCCTCGATCTCGGATGAGGAGTGCCCCTTGTCGCGCAAGAGGTGGATTTGCACAATGGTTTTGAGGTCGAGGAACTCCCGGCCCTGGCTGGTACTCCTTCCCATACCTTCGAACTCCTCCTCCGCCTGCTGCTGCAAAAGACGTCTCGCCTCCAGAGTACCCAATGTGGCGTTCCTTGATGTGGAAGGGAAAAGGGGGCCAGGGTTCTGGATCAAGTCGGCGTGAGGGGACGGTCCAGCCGTGGATGTTGGGGAGAAGGTGGGATTTGGCTGGACAATGCCCATGGAGCGTAGACGGGAGGAGAATTCGGCGGTGACGTTGTCGGGGTTGATGGAGTCGGCCGTGATGTCTGTGCAGAGACTAAATATGAGCAAGAACCTTATAATCAAAGATACTGTAGGGGGGCTCTACCGTCCGTCTTGGCAGTCGAAGCCTTTGCTTGCGGCCGGGCTTGCGGTGGCTGTGACGGAGGAGGAGCAGGAGCTGCTCTCGCGGCGGAGGCCGGCGGCACCGCACCGCCCGGCGCGCGGGTCGGGAACTTGCGCGCTGCTCCCTGCGCTGCTTTTGATGAGGACGATCCCATTTGCAATTCGAGACTGTATGTTCAATTGGAAGCTGGTGCAAGCAAAAGAATTGGAACTGGGAGGCACTTCCTGTATGCAATGATGATTCGTAGGAACGAGACAGTGAAGAGTAAATGATTTGCAACGGGCAATTCTTATCGATAAGGTGGCTACAGCTACCTTAGCTCATGACGCATCAATGATCGGTGCACAGCACTTAATTTCCAGTGCCTTACGTAAGATCTCATGGAGGGTGCATTAACGAGTTCCTGATTGGCTTACCCTTACCTTGTCCTCACCTTGTCCTCACCTTGACGTTCCCGCTCGGGCTTGGTCTGCGTTCTAGTATCTCACCTTCAACCCTTCTTCGAGTAAAGTCTATCTCGTCGGCACATGATCTGTCGCTCCACACCGATGAATGCAGGTGAGAGAGTTGCGGATCATTCCATCCACTCGTATTGGGTGAAGACCGCAGGTTGCAGGCCGCGGACTGTGGCCCTTACCTGGAACTGACCAAGGAGCTCCAAGGCCCGAACGGTGACTTTTGGTTGTCGCGGTCGCCTCGAAGCCTAAGGATTTGCCCCTCCAAGGCATAACACAGCCGTCCCTGTCGTGACTGCTTGGCGCGGAAATCCAGGCTTCGGGGCGTTTTCCTAATCATCCGCTCGCGGGGTTGACGACGACCGTGTTCGAAAGCGGACTTCGGGGGGCCATGGTCCGCCGTTGCCGTCCCCGTACACTGAGGCGCTCCGCCCCGAGATAGGCAACCGGCCATGTTCTGATATGTTTCTGAGCTGAGGTGTCTCGCCACCGATCTTCCCTCTCACGATGGTGAAGAGCATTATAGCAATGCGCTGAAGCGATGGGCTGGAGATGGTTTCGAACCGCTCGAGCGACAACCAACACCACTTAAAGAGTCGCAGAATCATGGTGGATCGGCGGGCGTCGTGACCGTAGATCTGCATTGTCTGGTTGTCGGAAATCTGAGTCCGAATGGCAACAACCTTCCGCCCTATGACATGCGATGCGATGCAAGACGAACCCATTGTGGTTGCGTCGGTCTATCGGCCCACATAACTCATCTCTAGAGCGGGAGGTGTTGCAAAACCCCAGTCTCTGTCCTTGCATTCGCCTCAGTGGTCCCTGATCTCTTCGGATGTTGTCTCCCCTCTAGTGCGGAGCAACCCGTCAGTCTCTTCCAAGGGTCCAGTCATCAGCCACGGTTTGACGGGGCACGAGCCTAAGGGGTCTCATTGATGGAAATCCAGGACCATATGTTGGGAGGCTTTCGAGGGGTAAGGAGGACGACGATCCGGACAGCCGTTCCGATCACGGCAGGCTGCGAGGACTGGGCGAAGAGTTGGGATACAAATTGGACGATATCCCACCGGCATCCCTTCTCGAATACTCAATCAAATTGCAACAATAAGAAGAACGACAAGCATTGGCGATAACAAACATGAAGCCATCCGTCGCTGGTTTGCTCGCCATCGCGGCATCTGCGTCTGCCCAACAGACTCTCTGGGGTCAGTGTGGCGGACAGAACTGGGATGGACCGAAGACGTGTGTCAGCGGTGCCGTGTGCCAGTACTCGAACCAGTGGTACTCACAGTGTGTTCCGGGTATGTTATATGCCCTCCGCCTTTGACCAGAAAGTAGAAGCTCATCTTTCTTAGGCACCGCTTCGAGCAGCTCAAGCTCTTCCCGCTCAAGCACTCTTGCAACCTCCACCCGTCCGGCCACATCCTCATCGGTCCCGACGTCTTCCACCCGGACCTCATCGGCCGTGACTCCCCCCGGAACCGGCTACCCCAAGGCCAGCGGCACCAAATTCACGATCGACGGTGTGACCAAGTACTATGCCGGTACCAACTGCTACTGGTGCAGCTTTCTCACCAACGCGGCCGACGTAGACCTCGTTTTGGGCCATGTCGCGGCCTCGGGCCTAAAGATCCTCCGTATCTGGGGATTCTATGATGTCAACACCATCCCGCAATATGACAACTGTAATCCAAATTCGCCCTTAATCCATGTTGGATAGCCCTCATGCTGACCAAGAAACAGGGTTTCAACTCCTAACACCGACGGGATCGACCATCAACACGGGTCCCAACGGCCTAGGTCGCCTCGATACTGTCGTCGCCGCGGCAGAGAAGCATGGTGTCAAGCTCATCATCAACTTCGTCAACAACTGGAACGACTACGGAGGTATCAACGCATACGTAAAGGCGTTTGGCGGCGACCATAAGGGCTGGTACACCAACACGGCAGCGCAGACGCAGTACAGGAAGTACGTCGAAACCGTGGTCAACCGGTTCAAGGGCAGCAGTTCCATCTTCGCGTGGGAGCTCGCCAATGAGCCGCGCTGCCAGGGCTGCTCTACGGACGTCATCTACACGTGGGCCAAGTCGACGTCCGAATACGTCAAGAGCCTCGATCCCAACCACATGGTGACGCTCGGCGACGAGGGCATGGGCCTCCCAGGTGATACGACGTACCCGTACGGATACTCTGAGGGCACCGACTGGGTTGCTCTGTTGAACATTACAACGCTGGACTTTGGCACTTTCCACTTCTACCCCAACTCTTGTAGGTCTTTTGATGCTGCTGTCAGGAGTAAGGAATCACTGACACGGAAATAGGGGGTGTTGGCTACGCTGCGGGCAACAAGTGGGTTACGGACCACGCCAAAGCGTGCAATGCGGCAAACAAGCCTTGCTTCTTTGAAGAATGTGAGTATCTGGCAGCCCCTGTCTCTTGAGCTTCAATGGGGACTGAAAAAGGCTGACGGGATTACCAATTGTAGACGGCACGCCAACGAACCACTGCGAGCTGGAGCGCCCATGGCAGATTACCTCTGTCGCTAACATTGCGGCTGATGCTTTCTGGCAGCTCGGTGACACCATTAGCACCGGACGGACACACGACGACACCAACACCATTTACTACGGTACCGACGAGTGGACTTGCTTGGTGACGAACCACATTGCGGCCATTGGCTGAATATCGAGATCAGCTCAACTAAACTGAGAAATAAACTGGAAAACGAGATAGTTCCGTGTGACTTGTGTATGGGTTGGCGACCAACTTGAGGCGGACAATAGTAAATACTACCATCTTCGCAATACACGTTCGAGCCTAAGCCAGGAGATTGCAAGGTGAAGACCATGAAATGAGATCTTTCTGTGTCTGCATAGTAAATGCGTGGGTACTTTTCGTTGCTGCTCTCTACTGAATCCTGAAAAGCAGAAGAAGAAAAGACGACTTGGGGAGGGGAAAAAAAAACAGAAAAAGAAAGAATGGATTATCGGAAAAGAAAGAAAAGAGGAAGTGAAGGGCAGAGACGCGGAATGGAGGTCGCCAAGATGGCGCGTCTGGACATTTCTCATCCTGCTGATGCCCATTTCAGGGGACTTTGTACCATTTTCAGGAAGAAAGCTGCTTAAGATAATTGGCATCCCTTGGAGAAAAGGGGGAGATATGTCTGACTTGCCTTGCATGTCGACAACACTTTCCGGGACGCCACCCCAATGCCAATACAACGGCATAGCACGAGGGTCGGAACTCATGTAGATAGATGCAGGTGGCCAAAAGCACCAAGGGGGCTTTTAGTCATCCCATCACAATCCCACTGCAATAGGAGGTGGGATATCAGACGAGAGGATTTGTTTTTACTCTTTTTTTCTCTCCTTCCTCTTTTCCCCTCGCCCCCCTACTCTCAGTATCGCCTTTCCAGGCTCACCTCACCAAGACTCTCAGTTATCAATCCGTCGAATGCCGACTCATGTGCCATAGCAGGTGCGAAGAAACGTTACTCTTTTACATGTCTCGATACGTGGACATCGAAGGCAGGGAACCTACTAGCTCACCTGGGGTACCTCAGGTAGCGCAAACCCCTCTAGTTTTGAGACATGGCTTTGGTCCGAGGCAGGTATCTCGACTCCTCGACGAGTAAACGCCGCTAAGTCTTTTTTAGGTTGTAGGTACCTCTTCTTAGAGCGCAAGCTGCCACATACACGGGTATCACACCTTAGACCTTAGAGGTAGCTTATGGGTGGATGTCCCATCTCGGCGTGCCTGGGCAGGCAGGCACAAGGTTAAGATAAGGAAGGTATGAACGGTGAGATACAACGAGATGTCTTTCGCTACTAGACGCACCTGCACTCCAATCCTTTGGTGACAAGGGCGGCTTCTGCCCTAAATTGGGGCAACATTGAATCCCTACACCCATCAACCAGGCTTTCCCAAGAATGGGAAACAATGTTAAGCCATCTCGCTCAGCGCTTCGGAGCATGGCTGATGGATCAAAGTCTCCCCAATGAGGGAGACAGAGACACACGGCTCCCTGCTCGTTCCTGCCATCCCAAGTTTCCACAGTACTCGGGAGTGGGTATTCGGGGGAAAGCAGCATGAACAAGTCCTGCAGATGCGACGAGTCGTTGGCAGTCTCGACTTTCCGCAAGAACTTTCTAGGGATGTTCGAAATCGCCATCAAGGGTATCTGTTCCAAGGCCACTCCTGCCACATGAAGCATCATCACCACGTACGGTCGTAAGGTACCTACCTCAGTACTTGAAGTACTTTAACTTGGTAGTGCTTGTTCGTTTCCTTTTTACCCTCCCTCCCCGTTCGACGTTTTCATCCCAACCTACCTGCTTCCTTTCTACCTTTCGCCTCTCGTCTGCTTCCTCCCTCTTCTTTTTCTTCTTTTCCTTCCTTTCCTCTTGAGCAGCTTCTCTTCCAATCACTCACTTCTGTTAGCACCGCCTGGCTCCCGTGCGATCTGCAAACCCATCTACTGCCACTGCCGTCTTACCAGTCTCTTCTCCGCGGCTGTTCCTCAGTCTTTATCAAACGCCATCCCCGTCCCTTTTCTCCATTCGTTTGTGTGAATGACGACTTAGACGACCATATTCAACTGCGTCCTACCCTCTCGCCGCCCATCAACTTGGTTCTCGCTAGGTAAAACGAGTGACGAACCAACAACAACTCGACCTACACAAATATACAGCAGCTCCCAGACAGGGATCAAGAAAAAGAAAAGCCCTATTTGTACAGACCCGATTTCCAACTGCAATTATGGCCGTTGCTGCAAACTCAAGGCGCGTTGTCCAGCTGCTCTGGCTTGCTGCTGGCTTGCTCTTTGCCCTCGCTCTTCTACACTCCATTGGCAACCCCGAGAAGGCCAAGGCCTGGGCCACCGACAAGGTCGGAAACATCATCAATGGCGACGGCGGCCGTGTTCCTATGCGGGAATTCATGGCCATTGCTGAGGCTAGTTGGGCCAAGACGGTGAAGCAGCGTCACGATCTGATCAAGGCCGACTTTGGAGGTGATGCTACCAAGGTGCCTCTGTAAGTCACCACCATGGCAATCGCACAACCAATCTTTCTTGACTATCTGCATGGCTACATTGCTTCCGACTAAGCCAAGTCACGTAACTCACATTCGTTTATTAGATTCCCCGCCACCGATGCCGGCACCTACGGGCGCACTCCTTACACGGTCTGGGACTTTGTCCCAGCTTCTTACGGCTGCCCCCACGAAATGGAGCGAGTTGGCCGCATGGGAGACGGCGGCAAGTGGGTTTGTGGCATGTCTAAATACGTCAATTTTCCTCACGACCGGGATTGCGTCGTCTACTCTTTTGGCGTTCGCGACGAATCCAGCTTTGGTAAGTCGATCTGGTTCTGCATGAGCAGTATTCGAGGAACGAGGCAGTGTCCTGGATATCGCACCTACAAAGTTACTGACACATGACTTAAATACAGAGGAGGAGATGTTGAGCCGCACCAAATGCAGCGTTTGGGCCTATGACTTCTCCGTCGTCGATTTCGGCAAGCAACTTGAGCCACAGCATCGTAGCAAAGCCCATTTCCTCCAAGCTGGCATCGCCGGCAAGACCGACCCGGCTCGTGACCCCCCTTTCTATAGCATTGCCGATCTCATGAAGAAGAACGGCCATGACTACATGTGAGTCCTCCAAATTCATCCACTATCGAGTCGCCTCACAAGCTAACATCATTATCCAGTGATATTCTCAAGATGGACATCGAATTTGCCGAGTTTGAGGCTATGGACGGTTTTGGCGAAGACTTCCCCCTCTCCCTTGGCGAAGAGCTCCCTATCGGCCAACTGATGATCGAGATTCACTTCTTCAATGGAATGACGGTTGATCGCTTCCTTGACTGGTGGGAGCGTCTCGAGTCCCGCGGCCTACGCCCCGCCTGGACAGAGCCTAACTTGCTGGCCGTGACTATCAACTTGGCCAACAAGGACCCAATCTTGGCCGAGTATACCATGATCAATGTTCACGACAGCAGGAGTGTCCTTTTCGGTGGACGCAAATAGAAGGTTGGCATCATGGGAAAGCCAACAGCATGCCTTATGACATCGCGGTTGGGCTGAACAGACAGGGCTTTTACAAGTGATACAATGTATATGGTTCTTGGCGCTATTTATCATTACCTACACGAGTTCGTATGGGAGCAGTAGTATTTGAACAAGCCTGGTAAGAGTTAACCTCAACATCTTCCAGGTTTGGCCACGCACGTTTGAATGTGAAGATATAAATAAGGTCGCAAGATTTTGGTCCTGCATCCATAGACCAGGTTCTTAAAGTACAGTGTGAGAACGGAGCGCATCAGGAAAGCAGTGATTGGAGAAGCTGTCTGCAATATTCCGCATCAGAGTTATCGGAGTTGCATCGCCAGCTTGTGGTTCCCCTGTTTTCCATTTCTGTGGGATGCTTCTGGTACACACCTCCAGCCTTCACTTCAGTATGATCGTCGAGATGGGGTCGAAGCAATGCAGCCATCGGCATCGGGCTATTCCGTCCCAGTTTCTGTTGCGTGAGCTATGATTTGGTAGCATGTAAACCTAGTTTTCAATCCTGCCTCGTCCAATTATGTTTGTTAATGATGCCGTGTTTTATTAGGCGATCCCAGTGGATAATAGTTGGTAACTTTGCAAGTTTGAGGAGGACATGGTGATCATCGACCCTCCAACGTTGATTCTATACCATATTCACTGGCGTGCTTATGTAAATTGGAACGAGGTATCATTTATTTATTTTTTTTCTACTTCCTTTAAAAAGCATTTTACGGTATTAGGTATAAAACATGCGCACGCTATTGCACGACGCACTTGTTCGGCAGTCCACAGGGGCCCGCTTTGACGTCCTTCTCATCCAGTTCCTGTGGGGCCTTCCGACGCTCAGTCGCGGGCTGATCTTGCGTCTTTGCTGGGGCCGGCGCCGGGTCCGGTTTCTGGGCCACATCAGCTCCGGTCCCCGCCTCGGTCTCGGCCGCGCCATCGGTGTCGCTGCCATGCAGTCAACCAACGTGCTTGGCAACGGTCTGGTAAAAGGCCTCTCCCTGAATGGTGGCGATCTCGAGTTCTCTAGGCGAGGGCTGGCGAGAGCCGTCGGCACCGGCGAATGTACCGGCACCCCAGGGGCCACCACCGTGAACCTCGGAGAGGTCCGCCATCAAGGGGAAGGCCTTGGCATAGCCAAAGGGAACGTAGATGATACCGTGGTGGGCAAAGGTGGACATGGCGGCGATGGCGGTCGACTCCTGGCCACCTCCGAGGGAGGCGGTGGAGATGAAAAGACCAGCCAGCTTGCCCCAGAAACCGCCGGAGCTCCACTGCTTGCCGGTCTTGTCCCAAAAGGCCTTCCACTGGGTGGGGAAGTTGCCGTATCTGGTGGGGATGCCGAGGAGGAAGGCATCGTACTCCTCGAGCTTAGAGGGGTCCTCAAGGACGGGAATGTCAGTGGGCTTGGGCGGTGCGCCCATCTTGGCGAGGACCTCCTCGGGGAGAGTCTCGGCAACCCTGCGACAAGAGGTGTTAGCTGCGATTTCTCTGCCGAACCGCGTTTGGGGAACGTTTTAAAACGTACTGGTAGAGGTCGGCAGAGCCGCCGGCCTTCTCGATACCCTTCTTCTCGGCCTCAGCCAATTGGCGGATGTGGCCGTACATGGAGTACTGTATGCAACGATGGTGTTAGCAGAGTCTGCTAAGGACAGGGAAAATAGTTGATTGATGGGAGCCCGGTCGCTGTTGTGTGGGCAACGAAGATCGTAGTCTCGAGTGTTTGGTGTGAAGGCCGACCGTCTGTTTCGGGTCGAGGAAACACACACACACGAGCTTCCCGGAGAGAGGCCTTGTTGAATCGATGGGTAGCCATCAGACCATAGCAGAGAGTCGTGCAGAGGTGGGGTTACAGGATAGACGGGAGAAGAAGAATTGCCCGATTAGGAAATAAGTTTTTCTGGACCTACGTAGACGATGGCGATCTTGGGAGCCATTGTAACTGATGGAGATGTGTTTGCCTGGGGTAATCGTTCGTAGAGTAGAGGAGAAGTCGTGATAAACAGCTAGCAGCCTGAGATTGTGCTGTCACGGAGAGGAGAATGAGTTGGGAGGGACGGCTTCTTCTTATACATACCCTCCCACTTGGCGGGCGGCAGTGTGCCCGGGGGCGGAGAAGTTTCCAGACGGCTAGCTACTGGGGACAGCGACGTAAGGCAATGTCCCCGTAGGAAGCAGAGAGTGGGCGTTGGCTTGCATCATCAATGGCACGTTGGGTTGCCAGGTGGGGGGGCGAACGGCAGGAATTGAATGTCGATGGCAGGCCGACGCGATGCGGTTTCATCGGGTTAGACGGTAGGAGAATGGACGGTAAGGCAAGGTAGGCGGTTGGCATACAGGCAGCTCACATCCGGCGGTAACGAGGTATAGAAGAAGCGGATGCCACGGCATGGCATGGCCTGGGAATGGAAGCCCATGTGCAAGGTGGGGAGCTCTCGAATGAGGGTAGGTACCTGCCTTATCGTGTTGCTGTCAGGCAACGCAAGCAATCCAAAGATGTCTGCGATACCTAGATTGGACCTCTGCTGGAGTGAGTACCTTGCTTGCTCTAGTACTTCAGGTACGTACATTTTTCTGCCCTCGAAATGCGGAACAGGGTCCACTACGGGGTGCCTTGTCATCCAATACCAGGGAGAAACTTGTCGTTTTACGGTTAGCTTTACGTTGGAGAGTCTCTCAACGCATTCAATCCCTCCCGAGACACCTGCTGCGGTACCTTGGTTGGGCAGCACTACTACGGTAGCATTATTCCATTCTTCATGGGGGGTGGAAGTCTTGCCGCAAGCGTCTGTAAGTACGGTAGATACTTTGCTCGAGAGTACCGGGTCTTCTGCTACCCGGAGAACGCCTCCCTTTCCTCCATCCGAACCCTGTCGACATGGGACATGCACGGCATCAGAAGAGAACTGGACGAGATGGGGAGGCATTTTTTTTTTTTAGCGGGGTTGGCTGTTGTTGCTAAAAGGTGCTGATTAAGTGCTTAACAACGCATACCCAGCTTCGATAAGCCTTACCAATGTGCTAGACCAGCAACCCTTGGCTCCCTTCCATGATTACGGGAGCACGCTATCCGTACTTGGAAGTTCTTCGGCTTGGGGTAAACCTAGTCGGTTCTTGCGGGCCAAACACAGCTACTACGTAGCCAGTTGATGGCTAGCGGCCTTATCCAGAGCTTCTTCAGTGGTCTTTGAAGTATTCTGGGATCGCGACCGCGCACCAAATCGCTATTCAGATGCCAAGTACGAAGTAGAGTGGAGTGTCCTCACTGTGGGAAACTCGTAATGTACGAATGTTACTTACTACTTACGTTGTACGGGCTCGTCTTCTCCATACAATCAGGAATGCCAATCACACATAGGTCTTCCGTTACGGTTTGGGTATTGGACAAGGCTGCATGCCTTCGCCTACGAGTACTCTAAGCAAACCACACGGTGAAGATCACAAAACAAGATTAGTAGTGACTGACAAATGCTGCTCGACCTCCCTTCCAAAGCTGACAGGAAATGCACGAGCCCCAAGAGTGACTACCTCAGCCAAAGCTATCATGATGCGCCTCGCACCGTCCCCACACGCTGCAGGTACCTCGCGCGCGGGTCTGAGTTAAGCGTTGCTAAGCTGCACCAACAGAATGATCCAAGGATGAATCAGCAACACACAGCAAGAGGCGGGGCTGGAAACCCACGTCGGCGTCCGTGACAAGACAGCAGCCTCTGGTGCCGCCTCCATAGATCAGTTGCTTCCTTGGCAGTAGATCCTCTACTTGAATGAATTTTTTTTTTCAGTAGTATCACGAAGTGCTTCGATGACGGTAAATCGAGTCCGTCTACGTCTTACATTTGACAGGAAGCCCTTGACACTGACTCGTTGGTCCGGACGGAGCCGATGCATCGGACGCTACCCGATGACTGTCAATTTTTCTTCATCACCGTTCCGACCTGCTCGACCATGAGCCTCCAGAACTCTTCAAGGCTTTGTTGAGTTTATCTGGGTCCGTAGGGCAGAGCGAGATCGAGCAGGAGGCCCCACACTTTCTGCTCCTGGCAATGGATGTGGAGAAGCACACCCGACCTCGGTGAGCCTTTCGTCCTCGTCTTGTGAGTTACACCGAGCTTTACCGGACGTCGGTTACATCGATACCGGACGGCTCGTCGCTGGTCAAGTTTGGCCAAGCTGTATTAAAATACGCATATCAGTTTCCAAAAAGCGGATACAGTTTGGTATCAAACATCAGCAGGGGGTTCGGCACGTTGTGTTAGCCGACTCCCTTAGCCAACGACGGCTCTCTCTACTCGAGTGAGCCCACTGACTGAGTCTCTGAGCCAAAGCCCGGCACCGAGAGCCAGCAGATATTACGCCGCCACCGTCGACGACCCAGGCCTACTCTTTGGCGAAGACTCTGGAAGTTAGATCCCGACGCCCTTGACACCTGCACCAACTGAGACTTTGATGTGCGGACTGGGAGTATTTTGCAGACGGGCCAGGCGCCACTGCAAGTTTTCGTCGTCTTAGTTATATGGTTTTGAATTAATTTTATTTTATCTTGTATTTTTTTTTAAAAAAAAAAGAAAATCTTTCGTTTCTCGAAGACGTCTTGATTCTCACGTGACGACGACATTCTTCACAAGAGAAAAAGAAAAGAAGTTGGCGTGAGCTTCGTTTCCCATAAGTCTACCACTCCAGATCGTAGTGCCTGTCATTGACACTAGGCATACGTGACAAAAGGGTTTGTCCGCCAACTGACTGGTCATCTCAGATGTCAATAACCATGAGGCTTGTTGTGCGCGGCACTCGGCAAGTTGTTGCCCAGCGTTCCTTCTTCAACGAACAATGACAGGGACGCGCGAGAGAGACCATGGCGAGGTACAGGCTGCTTGGGGGATTGTACAGACGCGTAATATGTCAATGATCACCACAGCTGAAACTGCCGAGCTGTAGTAGTTCCGGTAATGTCCATGTCATAAATACTCTAATCAGATGTGTACATGATTATAGGTAACTTATATGCAGGCTCCATTCAAGCTTTCTATACAATATCGCCAATAACACCTTTCACTTTTCAGCTTTCATTGCCCGAGCCTTCTTCAACTGGAATATTTTTGCAGAGGTAAAAAATGCCGATGCGACAGTCAGGGCCGCAGCGCCGTATCCGATGGTGGACCGCCACTGCACGTCGCCATAACCACCCAGGATGGCACCAGCAATGGGCGTGCCAATGAGTACGGCGATACCAGATGCAAAGTTCATCATGCCCATGCGAGTCCCTACGCGGCCCAGGTCGGGAGACAAGCTGACAATGACGGTAGGCGAGATGCTCACCAAGCCGCCTGAGAAAAGGCCGTAAAGAATGGCGAAGACGACAAGACCTGGCATGCTGTTGATGCCTAGCCACGCGAACATGAGCACCGCCGAGAGCGCGGCGACGGATATTTGCATATACAGGGCGCCGACCTTGTCGGCGAGGTAGTTCGGTATGACACGCCCAGGAACACTCCCGGCGCTGAGCAGGGTGACGAAATAGGACGAGAAGGAGGCCGGGCCAATCTTGTGAATGACGGCAAAGAGCTCAATGTAGAAGTACGGGACGTACAAGGCCAAGAAGCCGACGACGGAGCCCGCCATGACGAGCATGAAGGCCGGGTCACGGACAGCGGTCATGTCAATGAGGGAGCGTTTGTGGCCTGACGGCGGGAGACGGGTGTGCATGGTGACGGCAGGGATGATGGAGAGACCGAGGAGGACGAAGGCGATGATGCGGGTGGCCCAGCCAAAGCCGATGGTTGGCTCGAGCCGGCCGAAGAGGATGGGGAAGCACATGCCGGCGACGGGAGAGCCCGTTGCGGCGAGGCCCATGACGAGGGCGCGGCGCTTATGGAAGTACTGGCTGAGGATGGCGGTGGAAGGGAGGAAGCAGAGGCCACAGCCGATGCCGACGCAGACGCCCTGGGCGAGGACGACTTGCCAATAGGTGGTGCAGAGAGACGTCATGAACATGCCGAGGAGGATGAGGGACATGCCAACCCAGAGAAGCTCGCGGAAGTAGCCGGCGTCGTACAGAGGACCGGAGATGGGGCCGACCATCATGAGCAGGGCACCCTGGAGGGAGCCAATCCAGGAAATGGCCGACGGGTTTACGGAGAGGGTGCGTTCGTAGTAGGTCTGGTAGACACCAAAGGTGTTGACGAGACCCCATGTGTCGGCGAGGATGACCCACGAGCCTAGGACCTGGAGCCAAGCTTCGAGACCGCCATCGGGGACGGGACCCGGATCAGAGGTGGTTGTAGTCGGCGGGCCTGATGGGGGTTGGGATTCCGCATCGCCGGCTGGGGTGAGAGTCGCCTCGGAGGGGTTGCCAGACCGGTGGCCCGGGGCGAGTGCCGGGGGGCCGAGGGCGGGCTTCTCGTCGGCTTCTGAAATCTTGGCCGACATGGTATGTTTCTTTAAGTTTGCTGTCTGTGGATGCTTTGGTCGGACTGCTTTACAAACTCATCGATGGGCTGAAGCCGCCCTTGGTGAGGTTACTTGTGATGTCTTGGCGGCCGTTGCTATGCCGAGTGGCGATTTCCAAGACTTCTTGCGTCAGAATCCCTGAATGTTTTCGACCTCTAGCCAAGGAGGGACGGATTAAACATTAAATATTCTCAGACACGAGTTCAAAAGACGAGGAACATGAGATCCAAAATCAAACATGGGCACATGAACGAAGACACGAAAAGAAGAAGAGAAGTTGTGTATTAAAAATCAAAAGAAAAAAATCGTCGGAGAACAACGGCGAGGGAACAAAAAGGCACAACCCCCGGTAATAAAAACGGGTGAAGAAAAGGAGGCTGAAGGACTGATTGCACCACCGGGATCCACTGATTCGCCTCTCGGTCTAGATTAGAGGATCGGGAAGCAATGAGAAGCGAGGTTCTCTTTGTGTGATGCGACTTTGATAGGCCTTTTGGCTATCAAATCCCCGCTGCTTTGTCCCAACCGGACTTTTAGGGTGGTATTTGGTGGGTGACATCCGGTAGAATGCCGAAGGGTTATATGAGAATGCTGACAATCCAGACCCCAGAGATGGTGCGCTACTATGTATGATTAATTCTACATCTATGTACGTGGTATGCGTAAGATAAGACAACTAAGAGGCAAGATTCATCGTAATCTGGACGTTATTAGCTGATCGAAGGTCGAAGAGCAGGTAACACACAAATAAAGAAGAAAGAATAGATTGATCATCATGGAAGCATGTTCCCAAAAGGGCCAGAATGCTAACAAAAGAATGAGATGATTGCCGATGTCAACTCCCGTCCACGACAGTCTCCGCTTTCTGTTCCCACCGCATCATAGACTAGGCTGACTCGAGTTAGCACTCCCGCTCCACCGGTTCGATGATTGTGCCCAAGACAAGGGGGTAGACCCTAAGCCTCGAATGACTATCATATGGTTTGGGTTTTGAACGATAACGGCGTCAGGCTCGGGGATGCCGGGTTTCTCGGCGGCGTCACGACGGCCGAGGCCGGGGTCACGTCCGAGATGGCCTTTTTAGGCCGCCCTAGTGGACGACGCGACTCGTGCTTTGAGGGAGAAGAATCGGGCGATGGCGGCATGAGGTCGAGGTCGAGGTCGAGGCCGGTCAAAGGCAGAGAACTACTCGTGGCAATGCCGTCACTGTGCGGCGAACCTGATTGGCGTGAAATAAGGTAGATCGTGACGAGCAAGGATGAGAAGTGTTCTACCCGAAGTCAAACGAGAGTTTATTTTGATGTGCAGCAGACTATTTTTCGCTGCGACTGAGACCTTGCCAAGGAAAGTTTCGGAAAGAATATGCTGCTAATAGCTTAGGAGGTCTTAGGCACTCTTGCGACCTGTTCTCGACATGCAGCGGATCACCTGATCCACACGGGCAACTTGGCCGAGCGGTCTAAGGCGCCAGACTCAAGCGAAAGCTTCGTTCTTCTAAAGAATGAATTCTGGTCTCGAAAGAGGCGTGAGTTCGAATCTCACAGTTGTCACTTTCTACGTATTTTTTCAACTTTTTTTTGCTTCAGTTTTGTTGTCACCCTGAAGCAATGCTGTTATTATTCAAGTCCTTCTCTTCCTGTGGAAGAGTATATATAGTATGTGTGGTGCCTTGCTTGTCTAAGTGTGAGCGCGCCCGTGATGCTTTGAAATCATTTTTCCTACATAAATTCATAATAATCGTCAAAAAGGATGCTTCGATTAGACATCTTAATCCCAGCAGTAAAGACTCAATCAAGTTTTAGTATTACTCAAGGCTGACATGACGATCAAAGCGTTTGCCATTTGTTCATGCTCTCTCACCATTCAGAGCCTGGATTCCGTCCCATCCCAAAGATCTACTGCCCCCGCAATCTTCTCACATACCATTCCACCAAACCAGGCCTGCCAATCCCCACAAGAAGAACGAAGGACCAAATGAAAGTCAAGCCTGATTAGCACAACCACGAAGAGCACTTGCTCCTCGCTCATCTTTATCCTGGGGAGAGGAGGGAGAGGAGGCGGCTTGGGCCTCTGGCATTTGCAGCTAGCTGTGTTGCACGGTCTCCTGTTCCACACATGTCCCCATTCCCAGACACCAAGTGTCGGATCGCCCGAGATCATCAACCCGCTCTAGCACTGTCAACCATGTCGCTTTGCCACGCGTCGCCGCTTCCGTGGGACGTCTGGCCAGAAACTGTTTCACATCACTCATTTACGCCAGTGGCGCCGCCTTCAGCCGCTAGATTAGATCACCCAGGAATTTGAGCTGTTGTTCCCTCTTCGTCCCCAGGACCAAATGCCGTGATGATAAAGTGTCCAGAGGATACTCGGAAGTCTTCATCCCGTCGTCTTCCTTTTGCTTGGTGGAATTGCATACGATCTGCAGTATTGGCAAATTGAGAGAGTGTTCATTCGGAGCACAGAACAGTCGAAGGTATGGAAACAAACGACAGAGCATACTGCAACCCTCGAGAGTCCGAGTTTCCAGTCCACGATGATTCAATGACCGAGGTCAGCATGTCGCTGCTGGGCAACGATGGCGAAGACGAAAAATCCTGGAAACGAGCAGACATTGAGGGCGGCACACGAACAAGACACACAAACTACTGCGCCAAGGTATGCGGCGCCTTCCACCGATGGCGCTGGCTCGTTGACACGACCTTACTCCTCATAATCGTGGGCCTGCTCCTTGAACGACGAGGACTACGGACGCCGGTCCGCGACAAACGCCTCGAGCCCGCGGGTGACCTGACAGGATTCGCACCAGAATGTAAGCTGATGCTCCCTTCCACGGCAGCCGGAGTCGGAAAACTCACACATGACCCGCACCGCAGTCACACAGCAGATAACGACATTCCACCCGACAACAGACTTCGTCCCAGATGACCCCAAAAACCTCTTTGCCAACTCCTCGTACCAGCAAAACTGGCTCGCCATGGTCCCCAAGGGCCTGGGTTACCTCGACATCAAGAACCCCGAAAGATACGACAACCTGCCCGTACCTCTGCCAGAGTTCGCGCCGCGCACCGTCTTCACGACCTCGATGACGCATCAGCTGCACTGTCTCTACGCCATCCTTGAGAGCTACGCGGGGCTCGCCATCAATGGCAGTGCGAGCGTCGATATGCATTCACACATTCCCGAAAACACCAATGGCGCCGATGGGCCTTGGCATTTGGCGCATTGTTTCGACTATTTGCGGTAAGCAGTTATGCACCTGAAGCTTCGGGCAATGTCTATATTGACTATTTCCATCAGGCAAGGGATTCTGTGTGCCGGCGACGTGGCGCTTGAAGGAACACAGACGACTTTTCCAGAAGGGTTCACTGGCAGCGACGGGTGGGATGCGAAGCACGTCTGCAAGGACCCTAAGCAGGTCTATGAGTACTTGGACAAGAACCGCGCGTTGGATGACCACTGGATCTGAGTGATGATGAGTTTTTGTCGATGGGTTGGTTATGTGGGAATGTGGCAAGGCGTATGGCGTTGATTCAGCGAATATTTCTATCATAGGACTCTTCCAATTTCGAGATGACCTGGCGTCCTTGAATACGACTTGTATGGTGATTCTGGCCATTGCTGAAACAACGAGCGGGAGCTTCTTGTCGTAGATGTCCGAGTAGTCAGGCTGGTACTGAGGCGCAGACGTGTTCAACATTTTGACTGTCGAGCATCGTAAGCTACTAGTAGAGGACTGTACATGCTAATGAATCATTCAAGAAACAACACATAATTACATGGCTAAGGCATCTTGTAGTTTCGGGATGAAGACATGAAGCTTCGGATATCAGTCCCGGTATAAACCGGCGAAATGTCGCTTTCGCGATTCGTCCACCTCCGAACCAGAGGCCCCACTCGCCCACGAAAACACGTGCCTTCGCGGCGACGCGAAGCCGGACCCCTGCCGCTTCTGTACCACCCCCACAAAAAAAGTTTTGCTGGGACGGAAGAGCCAGGAGAGACTAAAGAGAGAAGGAAGAAAAAAAAAAAGAAAAAAGGAAAACCGCCCCGTAGCTCATCAGACCATTGTGTCCCTAATGGATCCCGGCTCCCTTTTCTCGTAGTTCTTACTTACCCATTATTTTCTTCCCTTTTCGTCCGTCATTTATTCTCTTTCTTAAAGCCGCGCAAAACTTTGGTCACGATGAGGGCTCCTAGGGCCGTCAGAGTGCCGAATGGCGGTCTCTTTTCCGGCGCGAAGCCTTCAAGTCGACACTTGAGCTTTGCCGCCGCCGTGACACTTACGAACGGCGCGACAACCACGACGTCGTCGGCGACATGGAAGATCGGCCAGACCTCCAGGCGTGCGTTTACCACGACTTCCAGAGCGAGATCCGCCAATGCGGCCGCTGAAGCTCTGCAAATGGCCCAGGACAACGCTGCCGCCCTTACCCCCGAGCTCGTCGCCGCCAAGATGAGCCCTGAGGAGGCGAAGCGCCTGTCCCGCGTGCGCAACATCGGTATCGCCGCCCACATCGACAGCGGAAAGACGACAGCCACCGAGCGTGTCCTGTTCTACTCGGGTCGCATTAAGGCCATCCACGAGGTCCGCGGCAAGGACTCGGTCGGCGCCAAGATGGACTCAATGGATCTCGAGAGAGAAAAGGGCATTACCATCCAGTCGGCTGCTACCTTTGCCGACTGGAAGAAGACGGAAGACGGAAAAGAGGAAACCTACCACATCAACATCATCGATACTCCCGGTCACATTGACTTCACCATTGAAGTCGAACGAGCTCTCCGAGTCCTTGACGGCGCCGTCATGATCCTGTGCGCCGTCAGCGGCGTCCAGAGTCAGACCATCACCGTCGACCGTCAAATGAAGCGCTACAACGTCCCCCGCATCAGCTTTGTGAACAAGATGGACCGCATGGGTGCCAACCCCTGGAAGGCCGTCGAGCAGATCAACAAGAAGCTCAAGATCCCCGCCGCCGCCATCCAGGTCCCCATCGGAGCCGAGAACGAGTTCGAGGGCGTCATTGACCTGATCGAGAAGAAGGCATACTACTTCGAGGGCCCCCGTGGCACCGTCGTTAGGACCACCGACGTCCTCCCCGGCGGCTACAAGGATCTTGTCGAGGAGAAGCGCCAGGAGCTCATCGAGAAGCTTGCCGACGTCGACGACGAGATGGCCGAGCTCTTTCTTGACGAGCAAGTCCCCACCAACGCCCAGATCAAGGCTGCAATCCGTCGCTCCACCATTGCCCTCAAGTTCTCTCCCGTTATGATGGGTTCCGCCCTTGCCAACAAGGGCATCCAGCCCGTTCTCGACGCCGTCTGCGACTACCTGCCGAACCCCGCCGAGGTCGAGAACAAGGCCCTTGACAAGAAGCGCGACGAGGCCACCGTCAAGCTCGTCCCTTACAACTCGCTCCCCTTCGTCGGTCTCGCCTTCAAGCTCGAGGAGAACAACTATGGCCAGCTCACCTATATCCGCGTCTACCAGGGCAAGCTCCGCAAGGGCTCCTACCTCTTCAACTCCCGTACTGACAAGAAGGTCCGCATTCCCCGCATCGTACGCATGCACTCCAACGAGATGGAGGATGTGAACGAGATTGGCGCTGGCGAGATCTGTGCCGTCTTCGGCGTCGACTGCGCCTCGGGTGATACCTTCACCGACGGCAACCTTCCCTACACCATGTCCTCCATGTTCGTCCCCGACGCTGTCATGTCTCTCTCCATCAAGCCGAAACGCACCAGCGACGCCGACAACTTCTCCAAGGCCATGAACCGCTTCCAGCGCGAAGACCCGACTTTCCGTCTGCACGTCGATGAGGAGAGTGAGGAGACCATCATTTCCGGCATGGGTGAGCTCCATCTCGAGATCTACGTCGAGCGCCTGCGCCGCGAGTACAAGGTCGACTGCGAGACTGGCAAGCCCCGCGTCGCCTACCGCGAGACCATCTCCCGCCGCACCGACTATGACTACCTCTTCAAGAGACAGAGTGGTGGCCCTGGTGATTACGCCCGCGTAGCCGGCTGGATCGAACCTTACGAGGACCCCGAAAAGAACTACTTCGAGACCCAGGTCGTCGGTGGCACCATCCCCGACAAGTACCTCGCCGCCTGCGGCAAGGGTTTCGAGGAGGTCACCGAGAAGGGTCCCCTTCTGGGTCACAAGGTCATCGGTGCCAAGATGATTGTCAACGACGGTTCCACCCACGTTACGGATTCTTCTGATTATGCCTTCAACTTGGCGACCCAGATGGCCTTCCGCAAGGCCTTCAACGACGCCGGCGGCCAGGTCCTCGAGCCCCTGATGAAGACCACCATCACGGCTCCCAACGAGTTCCAGGGCAACATCATCATGCTCATGAACAAGCGCAACGCCACCATCCACGACACCGAGGTCGGCACCGAGGATTTCACCCTCATCTGCGACTGCAGTCTCAACTCCATGTTCGGCTTCAGTTCCCAGCTTCGCGCCGCCACCCAGGGCAAGGGCGAGTTCAGCATGGAATTCAGCCACTACGCCGCCGCCCCCCCCCACCTTCAGTACGTTCCAAATCTTCCACGCCCCGCCCTGCATCGTTGTATCACTTGCTGACAGTATTAACAGAAAGGAGCTTATCGCAAACTACGAGAAGGAGTTGGACGCCAAGCGTACCAAGTAAATTCGCCCTGTCGCAACCCTTGCCCAGGGACTTGCATAAGTTTGTGACGAAGCTTTGGCACCATGTGTCGTGTACCAACAACGAGCCTTTGCTCCCGGCGCCCTGATCTCGCTGGGAGGGGCCGGTCTTACGCCGCCTCCTTGGGCGGCGTATGTACATGTATATCTAATGTCATGTCAGGGTCTCAAGAAGAAACCTGGACATCAAATCACCTTATGGACAACCTTGTAAACAATCAGGCCGGGATATAAGGATATGTGATTCATGATAGAACTAGAACTTTTTTTTTCCGTTTTCTTTTTTGGAACAATAAAAAACGCGTCCTCTCTCCACGTAAGGTACATCATCTATTGTGTCGGTTCCCAACTCGTTTTAAACATGCTACTGACTGTTGACTTGTAGCCCTCTTTGATCCCCGATGCATACCACGTGTCTTAATGGCTGGTTAGACGGCGTCGTGGTCTGTCTACTCTAGCTATTGTGTGCAGCAGAGCTGGATCTGCTTGTGACAACGTTATGGATAAGGCAACCATGACAGAGCTGGGACAGACAATAGGTACAGCTGTACCCTGCGTTGAACGCACAACTTCTACTGCCATCTAAAGCATGCCTTTACACAGTATGGGTGGAAGCCACGAACTGAGCATCATAGCCACAGCGAGCCATAACCGGGCAGTGGCTAGCGGGAGGCACGCGACGGCGACGACGGTGCTTTTTTGGTACAGCATTGCGGATTTCATGGTTGTGGTGATCGGGGAAGGTGGGTTCTGAAATGGGGGAGCTCGCTTTCAGAGGCTGTCGACAGGGAGACTGGGTGAACTTTGGCGTCAAGGTTCCGGAACGAGACTTTTGCGGCTGGATTATGCGTACTCAGATGCAGCAGAGGTCTAACTAGCCCTGATGCTGTTCAGTTTCGGAGACATTTCGACAGAAGTTAGGATTGAAGACTGGATTCAACTCAGAAGATGGGATTATAGAAGTCACGGTTTGTCAATCATGCAGAAGTGAATGCACCCTTTAGAGAGAGTTGAAGTTGATGGCCTTGTCAGCAAAACCACGCGGCTGCTTGATGCACTAGACATCGATTGGGGATAGTGTCGTGTCGTCACTGCACAACGAACAGAAGCATAACAAGATGCAAATTGTCGGATTACAAGTAGTTGCTTTTGAGTAATTTGGTAGGTATCAAGGGGGGCGCAGCCGCAGCGCCAACGTCGACTGCCATTTCCAGTCCTCCCAACGAATCGGGTCCTTTCCTAGATTTTTTCTCCACGCGACATTTTTGTTTTGTTTCGTTTGGTTATCCGCTTACAATCTTCTGAGAATGTCCTCGACAACCTCGTCGGTCTTGGCGGTACCGCCGAGGTCGGGGCTCAGCAGCTTACCCTCCTCGAGGTTGGCATCGACGGCGGCGTAGATCTTGGCGGCGGCGGTCTCCTCGTTGAGGAACTCGAGCATGAGGGCGGCGCTGCGAAGGGTGGCGATGGGGTTGGCGATGTTCTGACCCTGGATATCGGGGGCGCTACCGTGGCAGGGCTCACCGATGGCGAAGCCCTCACCAACGTTGGCGCTAGGAACGAGACCCAAGGAGCCAACGAGAGCAGCAGCGCCGTCGGAGAGGATGTCGCCGTAGAGGTTGGGGGCAACGATGACGTCGTAGTCCTCGGGCTGGCGGAAGAGCTTGTAAACCATGGAGTCAACGATCTGCTCCTCGACAGCGACAGAGGCGAAGCGGGGGTCGGCGAGGGCCTTCTTGGAGGTGCCGCGGAAGAGGCCGTCAGTCTGGGAGAGGACGTTGGACTTGTGGGTGATGGTGACGAGAGGGCGGGCGTGAATAGAGGGGCTGCCAGACTCGCGGATCTTTTGGCGGCGGAGGGCGATGTCGCCGGCCATAGTGGCGATGCGGTGGGAGGCGTTCTCACTGATGCGCTTGATGGCCTCAGCGACCTTGCCGTTGGGGCCGTCGTAGGTCTTTTCCTCCTTGACGTAGAGGTCCTCGGTGTTCTCGCGGACAATGACCATGTCGATGGGCTTGGGGGCTGTAAGGACGGTCTTGACGGGGCGGACGTTGGCGTAGAGGTCGAGCTTCTTGCGGAGGGCGACGATGGGGGAGGAGTAGCCCTTGACGGGGGTAGTCGGGGAGCTCACGGCGCCGAAGAGGGCGCCATCGCACTCCTTCTTGAGGATTTCGACCGTCTTGTCGGGAAGGGCGGCGCCCGTCTGCTCGAAGGTCTCAAAGCCGGCCTTGAGGTCGGTGAACTCAAACTTGAGGCCGAGGTAGGAGGGGAGGGCCTCGAGAATACGACGGCCGGCGGGGATAACCTCCTTGCCGATACCGTCACCGGGAATGAGGCCTGCGGTGGGGGAGGGGGACTCTTAGTTGATGTGTTTCTAATGGATGGTATGGATCAATTGGAAAGATCAGGCCGTTTCTTACCGATTCTGAGAGTTCTGACAGACATGGTGGGCGTCGATTGGCGTCCTGAGTAATTTTGTCGGCTGTTTGGGGGAACGGTTCTGGATTGTGTCAGTGGATTCCGACGATGACCGGGAAGAAGAAAATAAAATCTACGGTCGATATCGGAGGTACGGGCCAGCCACACCGAGGGCCGTTCGGCGAGCGACCAACAGTCGTTCAAAGCTGACACAGTAAGCGGGCAAGGGTGATACTAGTGAAATGTACCTTGAACTTGAACTCCAGGGTTCTCGGCTTCGGGGCTCTCAGGTAGCGAGGTCAGGAGCATATGGAGAAGTACCCAAGTACCTCGAGTGAGGCAATTCTCGGGCTTTCCCGTACCATCGCATCCAGTCGCCTTAACCTCTGAACAGTATCCGTATGTTGCCCACATCTTGCTCTTGTTCTCATGTCCTGAGGATTCGCTTTCGCGTCACCTCCCCCGTCAAAGTCAAATATTCTGCTGGCGAGTCGTAAATCTCGATGGGCTTGATGGTACCATAATCACGTCGCATGGATGTTGGAATGGCACTTTATTGTTTCCTCGCTGGATACATGAGACTTTCAGAGAGGTGGGTTTTTCTTCTTGTCCTTTGCCTTCCTTTTCGTAAGTTGAGGGCGACCTATATCTCGAAGGTAACAAGAGGCTGCATCGAACATCGGATAATGGACTGTGTGAGGACGAGAGAGGAGCGCGACGACCCATAGCAACCCGAGGGGAGCGGCCCAGGATGCGGTTCAGCCTCCACACGGTACGGTTTTCTAGCGTGTTGGAGATGAAATCCGTGCAGGGAAGGACTGGGATCACAGAGCTTCCAGAAGAGCTTCCCCTCGTCAACGGCATTGGGCCCCATAAGCTCTCCGCTGTAGGAGAGCAGAGCAGGAGCGGGGAGGTGGAAGGGGCCAGATGCAATGACTGACGGACTTAAATTGTAAGAAATAATGGGCGATTGAGTTTTCAATTGGACATAACCTAATACTCCCATATATTTGCTAGAATAGCCCGGGTTACATAGATTTATAATTTAGTATCAGCGTTTTTGACTACTTTGTCCTATACCTCCCTTTGTGTGTGCCCTGTCTTGATAATTGCATAACACAAATCAAACCAAGCGAAAGAAGAGAGCAGTGGAATGGGGCGCTAGTCTTGTAACAGTCTGCGGGAGATGGGGGCTAATGTACTTAGACACTAATGCAAAGCGGAAAGAGACTGGATGGGGTTCTTCTGAAACAAGAGCCCGTGCATTGCATCCAGGCCGTGAGTGTCCATCCATCATCCTGTGGCATTAACAGGGTGCGAATAGAAAGAACAAAGAGAAGAGGGAGAACGAGAGTTTTATATATTGTGGCAACGGGACAACACTAAGCAACGCCTTTGTTCGATGAGAACCCGACGTCATTGACGAGTAGGTACGATATTTTTTTTTCCCCTTCTGTCCCAGAGCAACTTCCGAAGACCTTTGTGGTAGTCAAGCCGGCGCGGCGCGGGATGATGACCGTGGCACGGCCTTTGGTTATTGACACGAGACTGAACCGTTTTTGGATGATGTGAAAGGGGCGTCAGCTACCCTGACAATGAGGGCTCGGCCGGTCTCGACTCTTCCTCAGTCTTTCTCACTTCTCCGGAGATGGGGGACCGGGCATGTGGATTGGAAACTGGAGGGAAGTGGAGGAGGCAAGACAGATTCAATAAAAAGACGACAGTAGTCTGAGGTTGAGGGAGACGATTGCTAAGGGAAGTGGTAGTGAAAAGGGGACCCAGCAACCGTATTCTTTTGAAGTAGCACATGATTACTCTGCGTGCTGAAGTGGGTGAAATGAGTCTCCTATTACTCTCAAGAGTGCTAACGAGATGCCAGGCCCAACCATCACCCTCCCAAATGAACGAGCCTGAGAGAATGTGTGTCATCGCATGGACTGGACAGCACCAAAGGATTGGATCTTGACGAGCTTCTTCTCCAAAACACGTCAGGTGAGTGATGTCCTACGTAGGGATGCCGGGCCAATGCAGGTCCAATAATACGATTTCGACAAGCGAAAGGGGGACGCGGGAATGTCAGTGGCATCGGGTGGGTTGCTGCAGCTCCTGCATAAGTCCAGTCCCATCCAATCCGAATGTTCAACTACCCAGCTATGCTTGCCGTAAGGGCTTCTCTTGTGCATGCATGTACTTATACTTGGGTCTCGAATGTATTTCGTTGGTGAGTACGTTTTTTGTGCATACTCTCGCCCAAGTTTCTGCATAACCGTCGTACACAGTGCACTTAGAAGAGCGACCAGTACTTTCTTATCCACTCAGCCCAGGTCCGCCCGCACCTGTGACACTGGTCGGTGCTAATTTGTACGTAGTTAGGTGGTGGTGAGTTGGCGTCGCGTATCCGTTAGTAGCGCGACAGAAGGTGTGGCCTTGGATGTGCATTTCTTCCATGGGAACCCCTGAATAGTTGGAGCTTCGCAGTCACTGCTCATACTGACATCCATCCCATCCACACGCCTCAAGAGAATCATCATCGATAGCCCCCTTTACGATGTTTGCCCAATTATCCGCACAGTAGCCAAAGATGCGTGTCAAGTGCCTTGTGGCCGTGAAGAGAGGATCGAGGCAGGTCATCCGATTCGACCCATGACTTTGAGGTGGGAAATAGTGGCCTCCCGCGTGGTGGACATCCATCTATTAGCCACCTTATTACTTACTAGGCTATTTAACCTGTGATTATGATTATGGATGGGGTGTCGGTAATTTAAATGCCAGTAGCCCTGACAGTGATGAGTGAAGGGACTCCAGCGAAGCAACCATCTACGCTTATTGCTCATACCTTTTCATTCCCCTTGGCCCTTCTGATCCCGAGCTCTGGTCCTCAGCCCTGCCCCGATTACCTCCCTCTCCCCTCTCCCCTCTCCCTCTCTTCCTCCCTCTGATCTGTCTCTACTCCCATCGATAAAGAAACCAACCTCGTGTGTTCAATCATAGCTCAACGTCGAGCAAGAGCCAACGGACAAACGCGATAAACCAAACGCCTGACCCCCCTATATGACACAGACGAGACTTCTCTCACTGAGACATTCAAACCCTCGCACGTACACTGCACAACTTACAACTCACAACACATTGGCGCAAAAAGGACACGAAAAAAAATAATACCCGTCAGGTTCTCGATCATGCATCTTCAGTACCCGTAGCAACTCGTCTCGCCTCCACCGTTCAAAAGTCTGCTCAAGCTACCTTGCCTTACCTCACCTCACATATCCACTCCTCGCTGTTGGGTTATCTGACTCTCAGCACTGACCGACACAACACAACCAACCTTAAAGATTCTACGACCCGCAAGCAACGTTGCGCGAGATCGTGCTTGCCCTCCTGAAGCTTCCATCGGCTCGACACACGGAGACTCGGCATGTGCTTTCCTCTTGGAAACACGCCAGTTCCGAGTCCATCGTCGTTGTAATCGACCGCACCGAACCGTACCACACCGCATCCTGCGCCGCGATTTTTCTCCGACTTCGACGTGGCCTTTCGATCCGCCAGCCGCAACTTCCTCCCCTGCCACATCCCTTACAAATCCCTTGACGATAGGCAGTCGCTCGCCAGCGACTAAACACCGCAACCATGTCAGCAGTTAAGAATCTCCGGGCCATGTTCGAGCAGAAGGCCGACACGAGCCCTCCGGATCGCGGCAGATCTCCCGGGCTGTCCTCCAGTACGTTGCTTTCCCCCCTTGGCGCATCACACAACCCCTCTGCGGCACAAACACAATTGCATGTGAAGAACCTCTTGTTGCAGAGGCACCTAGTCATATCTGTCCTACAGAATCTTGTTCCTTACCGAGAGTCCCGCCGAGCTCAGCTAACAATTTCGTCGTACTAGATGGCACCGAAACCCCTCCTCCTGCTCGCCCACTCTCCAAGATTCGGACCAATTTTGTTGCAATTGAAAAGGACGGACGAATAGGTCTACGCCGGGACCCCAGCAACGAATCGAGCCTGTCTCAGCGCAGGCTAAGCACCCACACAGAGGGAGAGACGTCCGTATCTGGGCAGTCAGACAAGACTATGGCCACCGAAGATACATCTGCCGGCGGCTACAAGACCAATATCGTCAGCGACCCCATTCCCGAGTCACCTCGTCGCCCTGACACGGGCAAGAACATCAACGGAGCTACACCGCTGGACCTGGGTGCTTTGACGGACCAACCTAGCCACAACCCTGACAAGCATGTCGATATTGAAACACCCACGCCAGACCTTCTGCCGGGTGACCCGAAACAGAAGTCTGCTATAGGAAAAGCCGCCACCAACGGGTTGACCGCATCCAAGCCTTCTGCTACCAAGACTGCTGCGTCCAAGGATAACACTAAGGCTGTTACCAAACCATCAAGACTGGCACCGCCTGCTCATATCACACGGGCGAAGACTCCAACGAGATCCCCTACCACGGCAAAGGCACCTGTCCTTGGGTCCAAATCTACCGCCTCCAAGCCACACCATGAGACTTCCAAGAAGGGAACCGAAAAGACGGCGACGTCCACACCGAAGTCTGGCACAAAGCCGGCCGGGGCCAACAAGAAGCCTACGCCGCTACAGGTTTCTCCCCCTAGCGGCACTGGCTTTGTTAAGCCCAAGCCCAAGTCGCCCACAAAACCTGTGAGGCTACCTGCTTCCTTGATGGCCCCGACGGCCGCATACGTGTCCAAGGTCAAGGAGGCTCCTCGTGAGACACTTTCACGTGCCTCAGGTAACCAAGGACGCCCAGCTAGTAGAGCGAGTGCTGCAGGGGCCACAACGGCCACCAAGACGCTGAAGCGTCAGCAGTCGGTCATCAACCGCCCTAGACCCAGTATTGGCCCGCCTCCTAAGAAGCCTGCCCAGGACCACCCCGTCACCAAGAAGGAGAAGGAGGTCGATGAGAATTTCTTGGCACGCATGATGCGGCCCACTCAGAGCTCAAGCTCCAAGTTGACGGAAAAGGCTCCCGTCACGCCCCCCCGCCATCGAAACGCGAAGGAGGGCAGCAGCAAGAAGTCATCTGCTTCGAAGAGCCGAGAGAGAGCGGTCTCCAGGCCAGCAGTGGCTCGCACGGGAAGCCCCCTTTCTAAGAGGGAAACCCCGATCCATCAAATTGCGCCCCAGACCGCTCGGGTTGAGACTGCCGAGGCGGCAGTCGAACTTGCTCAAGAGGCTGAGGGCCCAGTTGAGGCCCCCCCTCAAACCGCGGAGCCAAAGACGCCAGTCACTCCTGAGTTTGCCCTTGAGGAGAAGGTCGAGGAGGCGTCGCCTGCGAAAGAGGCTGAGCCCGTTACTCTGGGGGCCGAGACAGCGGCGCCTGCGGTTGAGGTAGCCGCCGAAGACAAGCGCCCGAAGTCGCCCGAGCTCGAGGAGCTCGCTCAACAGGCTGTCAAGCTTACAGTAAAAGAAGGAGAAAACCATGAGCTTAGAAGCCCAGAGGAGTTTGAGGAGTTGTTGGCCGATGAGAAAGATACAGTAGACACTGTCGCAACAGATACTAAGACTGAAACAGCATGAAGGAGAAGCGTACGGAAAGAAAAGGATGGCGGAAGGGAATGTAAAGTTCGAACCATTGGGGTGTACCATGATACCTGACCGACAAAAAGGCGTAAATTTCTTCGTTCATGCGATTTTTTTTCTTCTGGTGTTTCGGAAGCAAGGAGAACTTGGTGTCGGGAGATTAAGATAAGCTATAGAAAGAATGAATTTCACCCGTATCAGAGTTAGATCAATTCAATGCTTTCATAGTGTAAGAAGACTCAGTTGCTTAACAAACTCTTCTGTCTGAACTGGGAATTGTAATCCCCATATACCAAGCATATGGCAGCTTCCAAGACAGGTGATCGGTGATCGGTGGTAGTAAGAAGCGCGTGACGGTGTGTTCATGTCTTCTCTAAAATACAGTTTTGTACAATAAATGGAGGACAGTAGTACTCTTACAAGCTGTCGTGGGTTGACCTCCCATAGCCTCCCCCTTGTTGGTACCTTTTGTGTCTCTGGCTCTCTCTTCCTCTCCCTCTCTGTGTATGTATGGGTTGCCCAAGACTCCTTACGGCCATTTGTCCTTTCGAGTCCTCTGCCGTGGTTCCTGCTCGGCACCCCTTCAGTCGTTTTCGCGATCCCCTTGTCTTTCTTTTTTCCTTTGTTTATTTTTTGTTCATTGTCTAGCTCGCACGACACAGCACAGTGCCACCGACTTTCCTGCTGAGTGCCTCCCTTGCTTCTAAAACGCCCCTGTCAGTGGAGAGAAATAGACACTCGCCGAGGCCAAGGCCCTTGACGAGGGCGTTCTTGGTAGGGAAGCCTCTAACAACACGCTCGAGGTCCTCGATGCTGACGGTAATGGGTCTGGTGGGCTTGGTGACGGACTTGAGACCTTTGAGAACAGGCTCGTTGTTCCAGTACTTGAGACCGAGCCAGAGACGCCGGGTAGCGACGTTGGCGGTGGTGACGGGCTCCGGGGCCTGGCCGAGCTCCTCAGGAGAAGGGGGGGTCGGGCCGCCGCGGTGAAGGGTAGAGAGGAAGCCAGAGCGTTGGAGGGCGAGAGCGAGGTTGAGGTTGTACTTTGTGTTGACGACGGAGGTCATGCCTAGGCGCGCGCGGGAGGCATTCTGGAGGTGGGAACACATGTTGATTATGCTAGTGACTCCCATCTTGAGCGAAACGATGAGAGCCCGGAGTTGGGGGGCTCAGCTATCGA
The DNA here is from genome assembly GCA_001937105.1 of Colletotrichum chlorophyti. Lineage (NCBI taxonomy): Eukaryota > Fungi > Ascomycota > Sordariomycetes > Glomerellales > Glomerellaceae > Colletotrichum > Colletotrichum chlorophyti. The sequence goes on along the minus strand of MPGH01000059.1, from coordinate 94,201 downwards.
GACGAAGGGTAAAAAAAAATTCGACTAAGAGGGAAGATCGGGAGTTGTTCGTAATGCGAGGTTCGGCGCAGGCCTCGTAGGGTAGTTGATCGTGGGTCTTTTGGGAGAGGTTATTAATCAGAGCTCGGCTTGAACAAGCTCATGAACAGAGGACTCACTTGCCAATTGGGAGATCAACTATGCAAATGATGATACAGAGCAGACTTTTGAACTGGCAAAGGAGTGTCGCTGCGTGTCGCCGAGGTCCAGAAAACAATAGGCTGTCACCAAGCAATCACGATCAGGAAGCTATCGCCAAAAATTTGGACACGGCCCAGTTCAACTCGACCGGCCGACGTCCAGTGATGACTAAGGAGTGTGGAGCGCGGTGGAAGGGTCAGTCTGCATCCTGGGTGGGGACCACTGCTGCTTGAGGTACGTACCGTTCGTTCGGGCTTCGTGTAAGTCACCCCGGCCGGAGCTCACGATTGGTTCATTTCAACTTCCTGTAAGCGCCGACTTGACCCTCGATGCGACCGACCTGCAGCTTACCACCCAATGCCTCCAAATGTCGGCACCTTGGTATGCAGTATACTTTGAGCGGCGCACCATGGGCCCTTTCGTCTCTTTTAGCTTGTGCCTGGGTACCGAGTACGGCGTGGTACGAAAAGTCTGGGAAAGAGACGGGGGGAGGAAGGGAAAGAGAAAGTGAACATAAGAGAGCAGAAAGACTCGAGAGAACCAAAGCTGGAAAGTAATTGCTCGGGACGTCAAATTCTCAAGAAACCTTTCGCATTCAGCTCGCATCATGCCACCAGCTAGCAGCTTCCATGTTTGAAATTCTTGATCCTCCGTCTCCGAATCGTTCCACTCACACACTCACGCATATCCTTGGGCGCCTGTTGCCTTTGCTCTCTTCTCCTGTTGCCGCTGCCGCCCTTGGCCTTCCGACCGAGGCGGGGTAACTTTACAGCTTGTGCCTCTTCTCTGCTTGCTCGACAAGATCGCCGTTTGCTTGCGGTGGTCTAGGGGATTTGACCGATTTGGGAGGTGTGAGCTATTCTTAGGAGAGCGAAGAAAGAAAGAAAGTTAGCAAACCGAGAAAGATGGCTACGCAGCCGGGCGAGGAGAATGTTGCTACTCTGTAAGTTCCGAAAGCACCATTGCTGATTGCTGCCAACACCAGCACCGATATCACCACCCTTGGACTCCTAACTACGAATACGACTACTTCATCCACTCCTTGACTTGTTTCAGGCCACTAGAGTAAAATAATGGCTAACTGGCCCGCCACGCTTCACAGCTTCGGAGACATCCACTACTTTTATGGCCCGCCGACCAACAATCCTCCTCACCACCGCTTCGATAAGGGGTCCTACGTCTACCTTTTCGAAAACGCCACCGAGCGCAGGGCACGCATCGAGATCGCCAACCAACCCGGCACCGACGACCAAGATGCTTTTGATGGATGTAAGTTTCAGCTTTGCCAGGCTGTTGACGAACAACTAGTACGTATCAAACTGACCACGGAAACTTCTCGCAGTCCTGGACAAAACGCACGTCCGATACTCGTATAACCATCAATGCATGGTGACGCTCATCGTCGGAGAGACGACGGACCAGATGCAATGGCACCTTCCGACCTACGACCCCCAAAACCAGAACAAATACCACTACAAGCTTCACTCACTCGACATCTACTTCTGGAAGCAGGAGGACGCCCTTCAGTTCGTCAATGGAATCCGCATGGTCCTCCCACCGCCCCAGGTTGAGATTCTCGACGAGCCCGTGACGCAGCAGCAGCACCTCCATCAGCCCGAGCCCGTCAGTTCCGTCGTGCAGCAACTCGAGCACGCCGCCATATCGGACCCCTCCTACGCCTCCACGACAAAATCTCCCCCACAGGGCGGGCAAGGCTTTGCTGGGCCGCCGGTGTCGGCTGTCCCTGCTCAGGAACAGCAGCAACAGCAGCAACCGACAAGCTTCGCACCCATGGCGTATAACCCCGCCGCACCGGCCGCACCGGAGACAATCAGACACAGGGAGAAGACGCCGCCCCCCGACGACGGTGGCATGGACCCCCTCGCCGCCGCCGTAGCTTATGACGCGCAGGCACCCTTCTCTCCGGGCTTCGTCCCGCCTCCGGGATTCCAAGCCGGTCTGCCGCCTCCCCCGCCACCGCCTCAGTCCCCTCCGCACCTGGGCCTTCAGCGCGCGGCAACCATGCCTGCGCAGACGATGCATAGCGGTATGGCGTCGCCAGGTTTGACGAGTCCATACGGCGCCTCGCCAAATTTCCAGCCGCCTCCGCCACCGCCGCCGCCACCGCAGCAGCAGCAGACTCCTCAACAACCAAGTCAACAGACGCCACCACCGCAGTCTCAGACGCCGGTTGCCACACCCCCTGTTGCAAGCCCCGGTGCTCCTGTTCCACCTCCGGGAGGGTTTTCGCAGTACTCGTACACGAGCGGAGGCGGGAACCAGCAGCAGCAGGGGGGAGCATCTGATTACTCAATTCATCAGCAGGCTTACCGGCCAACTGAGGTGGAGGCTAACAAGTACAAGGGGTACAGCGGTAAACAAGACCCTTCGGGGAAGCTGGAGCAAAATATGGGAAGATTGGAGAAGGGGGTTACGGGTATGTTTAGGAAGTTTGAGAAGAAATTTGGATGATGGTGGGTGTGGGTGTGGAGGGTGCAGTGGNAAAAAGTTTCATGTTGGATATGGGTATGTGGTGCGGAAAGAGAGACGTGCTACCCTAGAATAGTCCATTGAAGACATCCGGCGGTACGACGATCGAATGGACGCCCGCCCCAGGACAAATCAGAAATGCCCTCGATATGACTCCAAGTGCCTCATCTCTGCGTCCCTGTGTTCTGTGTTATTCGTATCCAATTTCTCGTGACCAGGCTATTTCCTCATAATAGGCTAAAGGAGCAAACAAGGGCCGTTTCGCCTTTTCTCTCCTCGCTATCTCATTGACCCTTCGCTGGTACTGGTTTTGACAAACGAAGAATAATCTGCAGCACCCCAAAGTAGACGGTATCCCTTTGATACAAACCTCGCTCTTTGGAATACTGCTCGGGGTCTCCCTCATCGTGCAGTGACCGTATTGCAGTAGTTAATACTCCTTCAGCATCAAGGAGGAGGACATGGATTCATTTCAGTGAATGACTGTTCATCGGGCATCAAGAAGCTTTCAACCTGGGACGGGTGGGATCTTGACGTCTTGGTATTCGTAATGTATGAGCCTGGCAATTCCGAGTGACCTCATCAACCATCCCAGGGGACGGATGGAGGTCATCACGACGATGTCAAGATAACTATGCTGCCTCTGACATGGGGACGATCAAAGTGAAAAAACTGGCAGACTACGAGAGTTGATTTTTGTCACAAAAATAGCGAAATCACTCATGTCGTATGGGAACTCCTACGAGCGCTTTATCATTCATAAGACGAGGTCATGCCATTGCTGCCTTGAGGAAGCAGGCCTTGAGCTGCCCCCGGCGCAGCCACTTTCTTCAAAATACTTTGCTTTGGTATCCTTGCAACTCGCTCAATCTCCCTGATGAGATCCGCCCAACGCCAATTCTCATTTACATGAGAAAGTATTACTGTACAACCAAGAACCTGGATCCTGCCTCTTCGAAGAGAGAAGATCACTGCCAAACATATTGCATGTGTATATTTCGCCAACTAAGGCTTTGTATGTATATAAACAGAGCCGCCCCCAAAAGTTCGATTCGTATACGGAAGGCTCATAAAATTCCGGCCGTGATAATTGGGATTATTTTTATTGAGCATGTCCAACTAGGCAGGGCCGTTACCTGTCGTCGCGTGGCCTGGCGCTAGATGGCTCGATTACGATTTGCGGAAGATCTTGCATTCGTAAGCTAGGCAATCGTGGTAACCTCGATTGTCGTTGCTGGTCGGTTGTACCGTGTATCGCTTGCTCCTCAGTGGCCGCCAGATCTGCCATGTTCGAGGCAAGGTGTTCGGCCCGCTGTTGGGCCGGTCCGGAGTAGTTAGGCGGAGGCTCGGTGCCTGGCTGGGAAGCAGCGCTTCGAGGGCGCTCGTCGTCTAGTGATACCTCGTCATATCCTGGCGGAGAGTAAATAGGTATGCCGGCTTCTCCCACATCTGCTTCAACGACGTCCGGACTGGAGACCGCCCGGGTATCCAGGCGGGGCGTGTCCGGCCGGGAGTTTGCTCGTGACCGGGGGAGACCAGGTGAAGGAAGATCACTCTCAATGCTCAGTACAGAGCTCGCGCTGCGCCCTCTCCTATGGTTCAAGGCAGATTCTGTGCCCGATCGAGTTGATGTGGCGGCGATACTGGCGGCGTCCGATAATAAGCCCATCCTCTCACTTTCTTGGCTGTTTGCTCGAATTCTGGTTCCATCGTGACGCGCAACGCCGAGGTCGGCATAGGAGACGCTGGAAACAGCTCTTTGACGTTCGTTTTTGAGGCGGTCATGCTCTTCGCGCAGAACGGCAACTACGCTGTTGTTGCTGGCAGCGCGAGCTCTCTCGCGGATGTTGTCCAAGGCCACGAAATCGCCACGTTCCCGAGCCTCACGGCGCTCCCTCCTGCGCTCCTCCCGTTCGGCAAGCTCCTGACGGCGAGCTAGACGAATCTGGTAAAGAGCCTCCATCTCCTGATCTCGCAAGTCCTCCTCCGCTTCCTCAGTTGGGTATTCAATGACGACATCGACACCACCGCGTTCACCCTCACGACCCAGAACTTGTTCGTTTTCGTTGGGATCGGGTCTGTAAGCGGGCAGAGTCATAACAGAGCGAATCGACGTGTTGCGGTTGACGGCGCTGTTAGGAGACCGGTTATCGGACTGAGTCCCGTTGGAGGAGGCGTCGAGAGCGAGTGACGAAGGGCCTGAGCGGGAGCGACGGTTGGCCAACTGTTCGGTGGAGGTAGAGTTTCCGTCTTGGGCCTGACGATATCTGTGCCTCGAGCCGCCGGCACCGGTACTCCATAACGATTTCAGGAAGCCGCCTCGGGCGTTTTTGGTGGTATTGCTGTTGGATCGGCGAGAGGCGCGGAAAGAGAATGCGACAAAAGCAACGAAAATGCACAAAACTAGCGCGGCGAGGATGACCTATTGTATTGGCAAGTGTCAGCGCAAGTTTTGTCAGGTGGTTTGTTCTGGTTCCTTGGAGCGTTCCGTGCTTTGCAGCTGGTTGCAACCTACAATTGTAGTGACTTTTCTGCCATTCAGTTCCTCTCGACGTTGCAAAGTGTTCAACGAGGAGCTTTGAACGGCAGATGGCGAGTGGTGCGGTATTCGCACATTAAGGTACATTGTGTAAAACGAGCGACTGGAGTTGTTACAATGAGGGCCGTGAGACTGGGTGGGAAGGTCGGCGGATAAGACGGGAAAGAGAAGCGCAAGACTGATCGCACGCTACAGCAGTGATTAAGGCGAGTTGCGGCGGGGCGACCCAGCTGGGCAAGGCGGAAAACAAGCGTCAAGAGTGGGACATTTGAGACTCGGCGATGACAACGATTCTGGGTCAAGGATGGTATGGAGGTTGTCGGAGCGGGGGAGAGGAAGGGTTCGTGGTTTGTTTGATAAAGTCGATGCTTGGAAAGTTGGGAGACTCGCATGTGTAAGACGAGAAACAGACGTAAGAAAGATGACTGATTACCGATGGGAAGTTGGGTGGTGAGATGAGGCGCGTACGAAGTGAAGTGTGAGGTGAGGATGAACAAGGTCCCAGTCTGGGTCCAGGCCCAGGTCTAGTTGCAGTTGCAGTTGTTGCAGGTGAACGTGTACCACCTCCGAGTTGGTTACCTTGACCGCAGTGCAAGGGTCCTTTCTCCTTTTTTTTTCCCCTTCCCTTCCCTCTGCCTCTCTCTTTCCCCTTTGTTCCCTCCCTTCCTCTCGTGTAGGATGGAGGCCGAGGGAAGCACTGTGCTGCTGGATGGATGATGGGTGGGTTGGTGTTGTGAGGCTGGGCTGGGCTAGGACCAGGGCCCGGATGTTGACCTGGAGGTCGGTGCCTAGGTTGAAGGGGGACCTGGGCGCTTTATTGGATAAGGTGGGTAGAAGGGTGACTTTTTCAGGCTGTATTAAATTGACACTGACGGATGATGGGTGGACCGGGAAAAAGAAGAAGGGGAAGAAGGGAAAAATATCAATGATGTCGAGCACGGAAGGGGAACGAATGAAGGGCGCGGAATGAAGACCAAGATGGCCGAGAAGAGTCGGCACAACACCTGATCTCACTTCAGCGATGGGAAGAGGAAGGCAGGTGCGAAGTACATTGGGCGATAGTGTACCTTCTTCTGCTCCTGCAGCTAGTTGATTTGCCCCTGCTCCTGCTTTCTGCAGTCACTGTCGCAGTTGCTGTGGACAGTGAGCATTGCTCAGAGAGTTGTACCTTCCTCGGTCATATTTTTTCGCCCATGGGCATGGATTTCAAAGTGGTGTCTGGACCCCCGAACACACCACTCCAGTGTCACTAGGTAGAGAGTGGACCCTCAGGTCCGTGCTGTGGGCCGACAAGGCACGCAACCTCCTGAGAACGTCCCTGAGTGGGCCATCCACCTCGTGTATGTTCCTGAGTGGGCGCTAGCTGGCAAAGAGAGTGAACCTCTGCACTACGCCGGTATCCAATTAGAGACGAGCCGTAAGGGAACGATGCGAGTCGTCGCGTCCTTCCAACCCATCTGCAATGGACCCCGCGGACAACCAGTCGACAGCTCTGCCTCGCACTCACTCTCACTTTCGGTTTCAGCTAGTCCCTCTCACTTGCTTGCTTTTTCGCTTGCTTCACTTTCTTCCATACGCTGTCTTTTGCTCTCACCCGATCCCCTAGATGGTAAAGACTATAACACAAGCTGCTACATAGTGTTCGTCGAATAAACCTCGGCCAAAAATTGAAGAAATGTAATTAGTTGGTGGTATATTTTGAAACCAAGACATGTAAAATCACATACACACACTCATGCACATGCATCCGAACTGAGAGGGAAGTGCCCTGTTGTTTCTGTCGGCCCATGTCTCCATCATCCATCACCTCGCCAATCAAACACTTTTTTTTCTTGTCATTTTGTTCCTTCGTCTCGTCGAATTGCCCGAAGCGGAACTTCCTCTCGGTCTTGACCGATAGACCAGCACCGCATCCAGTCCCATCAACATCATCGCCCGCCATCAAGGTAAAATAGCAAGATTCTGCCTGTGATCGGCGCTCTCACCTCTCATCCATGTCCGCTACTGGCCATCAGTCAGCCCAAACCCCAGCTCAAACCCATGCTTTCAGGGCGCGAGGCGATGCTGGCGTCAGATCTGCTAGCTCCATCGCCCCTGTTGTATCTGCATGTCCGCTCTCCCAAGCTCAGTATGTGCCCAGCAGCATTCCCTCGCAACGACAGTTCATCGCCATCATCAATCATTGACTAGCTCTCGTCTCAACTGCTCTGACATGCTCATTCCCCGACCTTCTTGCTCCGAGCTTCAAATTTCTCTCCTCCAACAACCCTACCTTGACTCGCGCTTCACGCCCGACATCGACGAAACAACTTCCGACGACTCGACGGCAACTAATCGGATTTACGGTAGCCGATGCTGCCAAGACTAAAAGCGGTTATTGCGCTTCTGTCACTAGCCGTGACACAGCTTTCTTAAACACCAATTCAAGCAGGGGGTTGGTCGGACTCAGTAACGGCTCAACAAGTACGCCATGCCATGCCGCAAACCGGCTTTGGGGAATAAGGCGGCCATCTATGTATCTCAGCTTGGTATTTATCCTTCTCTTCGCAGTCGATCAAGCGATGCCAGATGCCGTTGATTTTTCGAGCGTCATTCGTTGCTCAGTGTAGCTAAGAGCAGGCTCACGACCATCTACATCCATCGCAATCTTCGATCAAAACCCCCAAATGCTACAGCCTTGCCCGTTCGAGATGGTGTTAAGGGATATTTCATCGTTGCCCTCTCCTGACGTTTGATAATCTGGAAAGCCATCCTAGGCGACAGCTTTGCAAGGATACCCAGCCATTCTCGCACCGCCTCACTCCACCCGGGGTCTTCATGGCCATGTGGCTGGCGCTGATCGTCAATAACCACACAGCCCCATTATGATGACAGCGCCTAAAGCCCCCCCCCCCCATCTTTTGAGCTATCAGATACAGCTGCAGGTGTTCTTTGCCTTCATGTACTCTTTCACCTAACGTCATCAGAATTGAAAACTTTGGCATACCATCAGAATTATTGGACAAACGCAGTATTATAATTTCCTCGCAGCAACTTCGGTGTACCATCTCAGAACCAGGAACGCGAAGCCAGCCCGAATGCAAGTCTAAGACAAGATGTATATGGCTGGTGTCTGAGACAGATGTGCACGTCGTCTGAAACTATCCAATCGCTGGGTGATGATCGACTTTCAAGGCGTAGCCATTCTCGAAATTGCGCTAAGAGTCGACGGACAACCTGCCGTCCCACCAAGCCTCTAGAGACACAGTATGTCACCGTAACTGTTCGTCAGGACGCCCGGCCGTCCTTCGGGTCGGACAAGAAAGACCTTAGTCGCCTTTTGTTGTCTGGCAGCCATTTGAGGAGCAAGGGCCGCGTAAATAATGCAGCCGCCAGTGGAAGCATGGGTGGCCTGAAATGTTTCCGCATTCAACCACATGCAACGTAACGTTCCGAATCAGCTCCTTGACGTGCCACAATCTTGCTGGCATGCCAGTCGTCGGCAGAGCCCCTGGAGTTTCCCTCCTTTAGCACTCTTTTTCAACGTAGGATGCCGGTTTGTTGTAAGATGCCTTACTATAGTACTTTCCCGGACAAGCAGCCAATCAAAAGAAGGAATCAACATTGAGAATTTCTCACACTCCGACCAACGATCTGCAGGTCATGCGGCCGAGACAGCCTCTTTACTCCGCCACGGCTACGCTCGCTCAACTGCCGTACCCTCTGGTCCACCTTATGGCTGCGAATCCTTCTCGGGCCATTGCGGTTATTTCTTGCCGCCCATGACGTCTTGTATGTACACTGACCAACCCTCTCGCTGAAAGAGTCTATGTGTGCTGTACAGTGTCGTGTGGCTCAGGCATGCCAGGCAGCCTCGTCACAGCAGCCATGATCAAAGCATGGGCTGTTTTCGGGCCAGCAAACTTGGACTTGGGAGCTTCTATCCAAGGCACTCAAGGCTTTCAAAATTAGGCAAACAAGTCGAGGTCCAGCTTTCGTCGGTGTGTTCTGCAGTTGACTTGGACGACAAAGTTGCAAAGATCATTGACTTGGATGTCTCGAGATTGGTCCCGGCAAGATTAGTATTGCCAGGTGCGATGCCGAATTCCAGCGCGACGGTCGCTTCGGAGCCTGCCTCCGTGCAAGGCCGCGATAAAGCGTGCAGCCTACTACAACCGTGATATCGAATTGATGTGAGGCAGGCTGTTGGAAAGGAACGTCTATCCTTTTCAAGATCTTCGAATTTTCTGCCTTTTCATTCCCAACGTCGGGCCGTGTGAAGCAAAAGTCGACCCGGAGTTGACTTGGACTAAACAGCAAACCTAACAAGATATTGTCATTAGTATGAAGGACTAAAGCGATCTGTTTTCTTGTAGACCTTCTTTGGTTGTGATCGAACGGTCTCTCGGTGTTCCGAGGGTCGTTGGGCTTGCCCATAGACCTGACACCTTGCAGGCCTAGCCCTGGGAATGGCCATGTACGGCATCCTTCCGCTTATTATTGTCAAGCGAGTTGAAGTAGAAAAATTAATCTATGGATTACTCTTTTCTAATTGAAAGTGAAAACAACTTGATTCAAGCCTGCTAGCCCCCGGGGCTGGTGCTCTTCTTTGGCTGGGTCAAATCGACAAATTGGCATCATGGGCATCGCGGCCGTAGTAAGAGATAACGTGTTCAAGGGCGGCAGCATCCCAGTACCCGTTACCTTGATACAGCGTGACAGCTTAGATGGAACTCGTCTTAGGACCCTTCCTATGTAAAATGAGTTTTGATGTATTTCCCAATCTTGTCTAAAGCCTCCTCAAGCACTTCTGTGTGGCAGACATAGCCAATCCGCACATAGCCTGCAAAGTCCTTCCCATGGCCGAAGCACTTAGACCCAGGTACGAAAAAGACCTTCGTCTTAGCGAGCACGTCGAGGCAGAAACGGACGTCGTCGACGGGCTCGCCGTTGTAGGTGAACCGGACAAATGCGGTAGTGCCAGCCTTGGGCCTCACCCACGAGCATATGTCCTCGTGGCGCTTGATAAAGGCCTCGAGCAACGCTTTGTTTGTGTTGGCCAGCGTAACGTTCCGCTTTAGTAAGGGGTTCCATACCGAGCTCGACAGGGCGTACGAGGCGATTTGGTCATCAATCTGGGAGACGCTAATGGTGGTATAGTCTCGTGCCGAGGCGATGGCTTGGATGATGGACTTATCTTTTGATGCAATCCAGCCAATGCGAATACCAGCGAGAGCATATGATTTGGACATAGACCCCGTGACGACGACCTTGCCGTAGCCTAAGGTTGTGACTGGGGGGGGGATGTCGGCGTTGGAGTCAAAGAAATCATGGAATAGAGGGCGATAGACTTCGTCCGAGAAGAGGATGATGTCCCGAGCTTTGGCGAAGGCAACGATTTCCCTCAGCACTAACGTAGGGATTGGGGCTCCCGTGGGGTTGTTTGGATTATTGATAATGATCATCTAGCAATAGAGTCAGCTGCCTGCTTTAGATGTTGCAGAGCGGACATATACGAGCCTTTGTATTTGGTTTGACCAAGCCTTCAAGCTCCTTGACATCCGGCACGTAGCTGTTTCCATCTTTGAGTCTCCATAACGAGACATCGGCGCCGAGACTCTCAGGTACGCTATAGAGTTGCTGATAGGTGGGGTAGACGCAAATGACATGATCGCCTGGATTGACCAAAGTGTATAGCAGGAGGAAATTGGCACCAATGGCACCCTGTGTGATGAGGATGTCGTCCTGGCCGAGCACGCTAGAGTCCGAGCCGACTCCGCCACACAGCGCGGCGACCCTCTGACGGAGCCGGATAGAACCCCGGATGGGGCCGTAGACGAGCTTGGTAGAGAAGTCTACGGGGCCGGGAGCCTTCTTATTCTCGGAAAGACCGACTAGCTCGTCAATGGAGACAGAGGCGGCGCATGTCTCGGCGATATTGAGGCATCCGGGAGTGGTCTCATACTCGTCCATCCATTGCTCGACATCGAAAGCCGGTATTCGGACCATTGTAACAGGGTCTTGTGGTTCGTGGTCAACGATGACTGAAGCGAGCGGAACACGTTGCGAAGACACAACAAGAAACGAAAGAAAAGGGGCTGAACTCCGTGAGCGGTGCTGAGCGAGTCGATGATACAATGCCAAGACGCAGCCAAACTACGAAATGTAAATCTCAAACAAGGTTTGTACAGGTAGGTTTGGCTCGCAGTCGGTTCGAAGCTGAAGAACTACCGTGCCTGGTGAAGGAGAGAAGTACGTTACTACCACGTATCATGTTTCTGTATCAGCCAAGGGTAGAATAAGCCCGGGCGGCGTTGGGTTGACGCTCGGGTATGAAAGCATGGCGTTCCCGGGTCTAACGCACGTCAGAGAGCCATCAATAGGGCGCGAATAGGGCCCTGCTGCGCTAGGAAGAGGTTCCGCGGGAACCCGAGATAAGGAACGGGACCAAGGTACAGACGCACGGCTTGGCTGGATAAAGTCTAATGAAGCTGGTATCGCTACCGGGAAGCTGAACTGCATCTGCATCTGTTCGCATCATATTACATTTCAATCTGTTTTAGCAATTGAGGGATCCGATGAGGCCAACCCACGCTGTAACTTGGTCATTTCTGCGAAACTTGTAGCCTGGGATAACGTGTATGGAAAGACAGAGAGGGAAGACGGTGAAGTTCATACGTGGCCAGGAACCAGCGGAACTTTTTAAGGGCGCTAGGAAATTTATAATCGACTGACGGGAGAGAAAGAAGCGGCGCCACCTAGCGATCTGACGTCGGTCGAGATATTCCACTACAGGGCTATAGCGATCTAGTCTTGAATGCGATGTTTCCAATAGGGCAGGCATCGCTTGTAGTAGTTCTTTAGTCGATAGCATTGAGCAGCGTTGGCTGCTGATAAGCTCAGTTGAGGTCTGCTATATAGCAGCCGTATGAGCGCGTCCTCTTGATCGATGAGTATCCAAATTACCGTGGTGTTGAGAACCTGGGAAAGACATCTCCTTCTCCACACCTCCCCAGCTCTTGGCCCGAAGTAGCTCATACCTTCCTTACCTTACTCTACCCCAGATCTGATGTCAGGCTATTGATGTCAGTTACAGGCCCGGCTGAGAGATCGCGATATAGTAGCTCCCCAGTCGAGGAGAAGGGTGTATGTTGCGTCCAGTCTGGCGTAACACTGATTGCCTAGCCGGCGGAGATGGTAAAAGAAGTTTATTTGTAGTGGTCATGGATATCGTTTCTGGAGGCGTCTCCCTTGTGAGATGGATGATTGGGTTGAATGGACCGACAAAGCGGGGCTGGGAACGGCTCGGGGTGAATCTTTAGCGCGTGTCGGCCCCCTCCCGTCTGGCGCTCCGAAGTGGTTGGTTGCCTGAGCAAAGAAGGCACCATATTCTTGAATTCAGGCACGCGGTGAGAGGGATGGGTGGGTGAAGGATGGAAAGTTACAGGACGAGCTTCAGCCACCCCACGGGACGCTGGTGCGTGTTTCCGACTGGCGCAGTGGAGCATTATCTGGGAAGGTGGAAACGTATCTTTGTTCTCCACTGTGACGCCACCATGCCTCGGGTGGTAGAGAGATACGTACCCTCCCCAGGCAACTCTCCAAAGGCTTGCACTGAGCTCCCCCCAGGGTGATGAAGAAGAAGGTGCATCCGTTGTGTGGTCATTGGCTGTACCGTTGCGGTTGCTGGGACGTGGCGGGTCATTATCGGCCGTCTCCAATCCGCAGTCGCAGCGCAATCGGGCGGGTACCACGTCCTGGTCATAGTACCTCACCTCTCTCATTGCAGTCCATCCACATCCACCACACTCATCGTCCACCCATTCGTTGATCGGTTTCTTGGTGCGGTTATTGTTCCAACCTTTCCATCTACGGACTGTTTGCTGTACGCAGGCCAAGAAGCTTCTCCTCTATCCGACACTCCTGCCAGCACTTCAGTGAGCAGTCAAGTGCTATTGAGGTGTTTCCTTGTATTTGGTGTCTCCTAGGTGCACCACGCTCGTCTCCGTTCGGTTCACGTTCTTACTCCTTCCTCTCTCTTCTCTGCCCCATCTTCCGTGTTCCTCTCTCCTTCTTCTTCGACCACCTCGACACCGACATCTTTACCGGGCTCCTTCTCCGCTTGATCGCATTGCTCGCTTTGTGTCGATTCGTCTGTCCAACCGCCCATCATGGCTCCTCTCGCCTTGAGGAGCCTCCTCATCAGGGCTCTGGCATGTCTTCCCTCCATAGCTTCGGCGCAGCGCAACTATTCCTCCGCCGACATGTTGCGTGCTCAGTTGAACTTGCTCGACAATCGCCCATCTGATTGCCCGCCTTGGTGAGTCTAGTCTATGGTTCCCGGGGCTGGACACGATAGCCGTCGTTAACTGCGACGACTCGAACGTTTGTCGTCTTCTCTGCAACGTACCACGGTACTAATGACAACCTCTCTCCAGCTTCAACTGTCTTCTACCGGCCCATAAATGCACCCAGTTTGCTGGATGCAACGATTTCACCGGCAAATGCAACTGTCCCGAGGGCTTTGGTGGCGATGATTGCCTCGATCCACGTACGCGACCTCGACTCTTTCCCACACCCCCTCCTTCGCATGACTTCTTGGCGCATCAAACTGACAAAGACCTTGCAGTGTGCGGCTCTCTTTCCCGCGGCGACAACACCGACAGACCTCGACGGTCCGGCGACTTCTGCGAATGCGACGAGGGTTGGACTGGAATCAACTGCAACGTCTGCACCAGTAATAAGGCTTGCGATGCTCTCATGGAGACCAAGGAGGGCGGCGTCTGCTACCAGAATGGCGAGGTTATCAACCACAATTACCAAATCTGCGACGTGACCAACAAGAAGATCACCGATCTCCTTGGCACAAAGCGGCCTCAGGTCACTTTTACCTGCAAGAAGGAGGAGGGCAATTGTGATTTCCAGTGTGAGTCTCGGATAACCATACCTAGTGTGAGCCATTTGTGTTGATCCGCCTTGCTTAGTTTGGGTCGACGAACGAGAATCCTTTTATTGTCACCTCAACGACTGCCACTCCACCGCCGACATCAATGACAGCCAGAACAGCACCGACTACAAGTGCAACAAGATTGAGTGTAACTGCATATCTGAGCGCATGCTCTGTGGCGAAAACGGCTCTGTCGACATTAGCGACTTCTTGGTTGAGGAAATCAAGGGCCCGGCCGAGTTTACTTGTTTACAGAAGAATGGGGGCGTCAACAATTGTGCTTTCAAGGAGCCCGCCATGGACGACCTCATTCTGTCCTTGATCGGCGACAGCAGCATTCAGTTGACTTGTCGCTCTGGAGAATGTCTCTACCATACCGAAGTCCCAGGATACGAACGACCCGTGAAGAAGATCAACACTCCGCTCATAGCCAGCGTCATCGCCGCTTGCTCTCTGTTCCTTGTCGCCGTTATCCTCCTTACTTGGTATCTTTCCCGACGGCAGTTCAAATATGGCCCTATCGCGCTCGACGACTCCGACGATGAGAACTTGAAGCTCATGGCCGATCACAAACCTGCCTCGCTCTATTTTGAAAACGTGGCCTATGAGCTCAACGGAAAGCGAATTTTGAACAATATTCAGGGCATGGTTCATCCTGGAGAAGTAACGGCTATTATGGGTGCCTCAGGAGCTGGAAAGACTACCTTCCTCGATATTTTGGCTCGCAAAAACAAGCGAGGCAATGTCTCTGGAGATTTTTTTGTCAACGGTGAAAAGGTCAGTGACACTGACTACAAGAACGTCATCGGATTCGTCGATCAAGAAGATACGATGTTGCCCACTCTGACGGTCCACGAGACTATCTTGACCAGCGCGCTTCTCCGTCTGCCTCGCAACATGGGCCGGGCTGCCAAGGAACAACGTGTATTCGAAGTTGAGAAGCAGCTGGGAATCTACCACATTCGCGATTCCTTGATTGGCTCTGAGGAAGGCAAGGGCCGCGGCATCTCTGGCGGCGAAAAACGAAGAGTCGGTATCGCTTGTGAACTTGTTACCAGCCCCTCCATCCTGTTCCTTGACGAGCCTACAAGCGGTCTGGATGCTTATAACGCCTTCAACGTCATTGAGTGCCTGGTTACATTGGCTAAGAACTACAAACGTACGGTTGTGTTTACGATTCACCAGCCCCGGTCCAACATCGTTGCCCTCTTCGACAGACTCATCTTACTAGCTCGTGGTGGCGCGGTCTATTCTGGCCCCTTTTCTCAATGTCAGGGGTACTTCGACCGCATTGGATACTCCTGCCCGCCGGGATTCAACATCGCCGATTACCTAGTCGACCTTACAATGCACGCAGGATCTACTACTTCAGAAGATGATGGCGCTCTGAACGCCGACGTTGCAAGCCTGGGCCCAAGCAGCATCACTGCTGTCAAGTCAATCGCAAGCATTTCTGGAGGATCTGTTGGAGACGAGAGCGGCGTTGAGTCGTCTTCGTCGCGCCCCAAGAACAAACGCCGAGACTCAGTCAAGATTCGACAGGAACGGGAGCTTTACACTCGCCGCAAAAATACCGTGGATACTGCCGCTTCGTCGGATGCCGGCGGAGAAGACAATACTTCCTATAAGTTGCAGAAGCAGCCCGGCGGCTTTGTACCGTCTGTTCACGTGGAGGACCCCCATGACCTTCCCCCTGCTGCGTATATTGGGACCGACCTGGACGTTTTGATTCGGTCATTCGCAGAATCCGACATTGCAGGCTCTACGCACGATGAGATCCAGCAAGCCATTTCCGCCGCACAAGGCGCCAACGGACAGAACGCCAACGGATACAACCCAGATGGACCAAACATCAACATTAGCGCCATTGGCAAGGGTTATGCTCGCGTGGGATACACCCGGCAGTTCATCATTCTCTCCGAGCGAACGTGGAAGAACCTGTATAGGAATCCCATTCTGATGCTAACCCACTACGCCATTGCCATCCTTCTAGCCGTTCTGTCCGGCTACCTGTTTTACGGCTTAACGGACGATATCCCAGGATTCCAGAACCGTTTGGGACTGTTCTTCTTTCTGCTTGCTCTCTTCGGCTTCAGCACCTTGACTAGCTTGAACGTCTTCGCCACTGAGAGGCTCCTGTTCGTTCGCGAAAGAGCCAACGGCTACTACGCGCCCGTCACCTACTTTGCCGCCAAGATCCTTTTCGACATCATTCCACTCCGAATCATCCCACCCCTCCTCATGGGTGCTATCATCTACCCGATGACGGGTTTGGTTCCCGATGCCGCCCACTTCTTCAAGTTCATTCTTGTTCTTGTTCTGTTCAACTTCGCCGCCGCCGCCATTTGTCTGTTCATCGGCATTGTTTGCAAGGACGGGGGGGTGGCCAACTTGATAGGCAGTTTGGTTATGTTGTTCAGCTTGCTCTTCGCCGGCTTGCTACTTAATCATAACGCCATCCCCAAAGCTGCCCTTTGGCTACAAACCCTTTCCATCTTTCATTATGGTTTCGAGTCACTGATTGTCAACGAAGTGCTTCAGCTCACCCTGGTTGACAAGAAGTATGGCCTTGATATAACCGTACCGGGAGCTGCAATATTGAGCTCCTTTGGCTTCAACAACGACTCTCTCTGGACTGACATCCTTAGTCTTGGAGTCTTTGGGGGCGTCTTCATTATCCTTGCCTACGCCGCTATGCACTTCCTTCTCGTTGAGAAGAGGTGATAGGCATTACACCCTAGTCCACATTGAGCCGATAACAAAGGCCATACCAAGTGAAGTGTAAGAGTACGGAAGCATAAGCCTGGCCCGCCGATGACGACGAAGAGTTGTGGCGGCTTCAATTGTTTTCATAGACATTTTAAGACACACATACGCGCAGCTCTTGGTTCTCTGTTTTTTTGTTTTTTATTTTTTTTTCCTTCCCCTTCTTTTCCTCTTCTCTTGTTTCAAATGGTAATGACATGCCTACGTGTATATATGGGAACCTGTCCATGGCGTCTTGGGGAGTGTCGTATCATGAGTGTTTGACAATGGTGGCTTTATAATGCTACAAAAGATTGATAGTAGTACAAAGTGATTTATGCGCTCTGAGGTGACTCTGCCCCCGTACTTAATGTAATGACTTGCGGAAGGCAAGATGTCCGATCCAAGCCATCACAACCCGCGGATGTGAGGTGATAAAGTGTAAATGCACGTTTAAGTGATACAATCCGCCAAACAACCAGTCAACCACTTGCTGAAGGAGTGAGAGCCCGGCGTAACACGGGTGCAAACCCTTACTCCATCTTACCGCCCGTCAACTCCTCGGCAATAGTCTTCTGCCTCTTGACAGTCCTGTCCTGTTCGCTCTGCTGAAAGTCGATGGCACGCGTTTGTTTCCTCAGCATCTCGTCCAGCATTGACTGAACAGTTGGCGGCTCTCCCCAGACATCCCAGGCGTTGTCTGAGTCGTGGGCCATGGACTTGCCCTGGCGCTTCCAGAAGTCCTCGGAGAAAAGCTTGTCGAGCTCCCGGCTCAATTCGTCTTCGTTGACGATGAACTTTGAGGCGTTAATGTATAGTTCCATGAGCGCATCTTGTCGTGCCTCGCTCTTCTGCTGGGCGAGCCGGGCTGTCCTAGCTCGGCTCTCCTCAGCACGGGTATAGCGTTCCGGGTCGGGCTGAACAGTGGTCGTATTGACCAAAGAGGAGAGGACAGAGCTGCGGGTGATGCGGTCGTCCCAGCGCTCGGGAGCCTTGGCGGCGTGCTGGTGTTGGCGGAGACGTCGCTGTCTGACGGCAGTATCGGCCTCGACGCGCTCTTGCTTGCGCTCCCACAGGCCTTGGAGAGCGACGTTTAGGTTTTCACGGCGAGCCTCAGCCATACGGCGGCGGTGCTCGAGACGGGAACCGGGTGGCGCAGGCCTTTTGGACGCTTCGTTGGTAGGTTGGGCGGCCGTCTTTTGGAGGTACTCGGGTTGAATCTTGCGGTCCTTCTCCTTAACAGGAAAGACATCCCGGACAGTGGGCAGAGTTCCCTTTACGGGCGGGAGCTTGTCCTCGGAGGCTTGGGATTGAGGCGGCATCGGGACCTGAATCCAGGCTGGAGAGTCGGGAGGCACATTCAGATTCGCGGTCGTGGTCGAGAAGGATCGTGTGAGGTTCAGATTTGATTTCGCGGCGGCAGGGAGCCGCGTCAATCGCGCACATGAGCATCTCGACGCCATGTTCGGCAGAGAATTTGATGCTCGAGCCAATGCCCACTAAGAGAAAAACGAGAGGCAGCGACACGGGGAGGGTTTGGATCGAGTCGTGGCTTTCAAAGCAGTCTGGAGGTGTTGGGATCAAGGACCTGAGAAATTCTCGAGAATGTCCAGGGCTGGATAAGATCACACCTGGGGTAAATCATTGGAGAAGGCGACAAGGGGGAGGACGTCCGTGCTTGATGTCGCCAGCTGTAGCTAGCAGGCTGACAGTTGGCTTACAGCTGCAAGTAGGCCGATGCGAACATTTGTAGCTGTAAAAAACGGAGAATGATTTCCAAGTATCTGATTGGGCCATCGGCGCACCGGCGTATGGCAGTCCCGAACAGGTCCCAAAATTCAGAAAACTCCGCTAAAAAAAATTCCAGCATGGGAGAAGGACCCCACCAGCCTAAGGGAAAGAACTTCTTTACTTCAGAACCCATCCTCCATCCTCTTCCCTCATTTTGGAAAAGTTCTCTTTTCACCACTCACCGACTCCGTCTCCTGCCAGTCCGTCGCCCATTCCCGCTTCCTCTCTGCTCTTTGCAGGTCAAGTTCTTTTCTCTTGGACTGGACGAGTTCGCGGTCACACCTAACATGGGAACTGGCAAGAAGGAGGCGAACCGAAAGGTTCGCCAGGGCAAGACCGGCGATGGCATGGCCAACGTCAAGGTGAAGGGCGAGAACTTCTACCGGTGCGTTCCTTTCATCCATTATTACCTTCCCTCATGGTTGTGGGGGAAACACGGAGTTACAGAGATGTTGAGGAACGTCCTCGCTGACAAAGGATCACAGCTCTGCGAAGCGTGTAAGACAGTTGAATGTGCTCAAGGATGGCAAGGCCCAGCGCAACGCCGACGGTGAAATCACCAAGGCGGCCTCATACCAGAGCCGTGATATTCCAACCGCCCGGATCGAGCCCAACCGCAAGTGGTTCGGCAACACCCGTGTCATCTCCCAGGACAGTCTTACAGCTTTTCGCACCGCCATGGCGGAGAAGGCTGCAGACCCTTACCAGGTCCTGCTCAAGAGCAACAAGCTTCCCTTGTCATTGATCAAGGATGGCTCCGATACTGTCAACGGTTTGAAGCAGCACCAGGCGAAGATGACGATTGAGACATCTTCCTTCGGGGATACTTTCGGCCCCAAGGCCCAAAGAAAGCGTGTCAAGATCGGCGCCGGCACCATTGCCGATTTGGCTGGTGACGCCGACAAGGATTTGGATACCTACCAACAGCGCCTGGAGCAGGCCAAGCTTCTCAGTGGAAACTCTGGGGTTGATCAGGACGGCGAGGACGAGAGCCATGTGACCATGTCCATTGAGCCCATCTTCAACAAGGGTCAGAGCAAACGTATCTGGAACGAGTTGTATCGTGTGCTGGATTCCTCCGACGTGGTTATCCACGTGCTGGATGCTCGTGACCCTCTCGGAACACGTTGTCTTAGTGTCGAGAAGTATCTCAAAGAGGAGGCGCCGCACAAGCACCTTATCTTCGTCTTGAACAAGACGGACTTGGTGCCCACCAGCGTTGCTGTAAGTCCATTACTGTTTTTCGACCTTCAATCTATCTCCTCTACACCCCAGTGTTTTTGTCAGGAAACCTCTTGCACACTCGTTGCTCCCAATGAGAGGTTCTCCGTTACACGCTGGGAAAATCAAGGGCTGTCTCGCTGTCCTGGTTTTCGGACCGGGGCTGATGGGGTCCGTTTTGGATCTCCCATCATGAGATGGAATTGCTTCACGATGAGTTGAAGTCCGCCAGTGCTCCCTCGAGCCTGTCTATGGAGGAACTTCTTAGTAGCGAAGCATACATGCTTTATTTGTGCCTATGGGTGTCATGTTTGCAGCTCAATGCAGAGACTAACTTGACACAGGCTCGCTGGGTGCGATACTTTTCCAAGTTGCGGCCCACACTGGCTATGCACTCAAGCTTGACGAATCCTTTTGGTAAGGGTAGTCTCATTGAGTTGCTCCGTCAGTACGCCAAGCTTCACAGCGAACGCAAGCAGATCTCTGTCGGTCTGATCGGCTATCCCAATGTCGGCAAGAGTAGCATTGTCAACACGCTGAGAAAGAAGAAGGTGGCCAATGTCGCGCCTATTCCTGGTGAGACCAAGGTCTGGCAGTACATTACTCTTACCAGAAAGATCTGTATGTCCTTATTCCCCCAATTAGCATCGTTGTATGCAGTCTCTAATCCTTGTCAGACCTGATTGATTGCCCTGGTATCGTGCCACCTTCTCAGTCAGACACTCCTCAGGACCTTCTGCTTCGCGGTGTAGTCCGTGTTGAGAATGTCGACAATCCGGAGCAGTACATTCCGGCTGTTCTTGCCAAAGTCAAGCCGCATCACATGGAGAGGACGTATGAGCTGAAGGGCTGGAAGAATCATATGGAGTTCCTTGAGATGCTCGCCCGAAAGGGTGGTCGCCTCCTTAAGGGAGGTGAGGCCGACTTAGACGGGGTTGCCAAGATGGTTCTCAACGATTTTATGCGTGGAAAGATTCCTTGGTTTACTCCTGCGCCGGTCGAGGAAGAAACCGAAGCACAGGAGGGCGTTGAGGGTCGTGGTGGAAGGCTCGGTGAGATGCCCCACAAGCGGAAGCGTGATGATGTCGAGAGTGTGGCCGACACCTCCATGGGCCCCTCCACTGTTGCTGGCGACGACAGCGACGAGGAGGAAAAGGATGTGGATGAGGAGTTCGAGGGCTTCGGCTCTGACGATGACAAGGCCGAAGGTGACAAGTCTTTGGCCGGAGCATCCGAGGACGCCAGTGAAGACTCGGACGATATGATTCCCCTCGACGAGATCTCAGACGATGATTCTGACAGCGCCGAAGAAGGAGTCGATGGCGCCGCATCAGAAACAAGCTACAATACTTCAGTCCGGGCTATCTCGGACCGCAGCGGTGGCGGCAAGAGCAATGCCTCCAAAAAGAGGAGAAAGTCTTGAAGCGTTCCAAGTCAGAAACTGCCATAAACCGCTCCCGCCGCTGGGCCGAATATCGCGGCAGAGCCTCGCAGGTGGGAATCAAGAAGAAACCAGCAACACACCGGTCCGACACAGAAGGAATCATCTGCGCCTTCGAATTGGGTATCACCCAGACGATGTGTCGCGTCCACACACTTTCTATGGTATGTGAACACGAGCCCAGGCGAGCTGTTACAAACATGGCAGCGTTCGCGGGTGTGACGTACAGCCGCTGCCACCCGAATGCGGCTCTTCCGAGCTTATCGGGCGCCCAGGTTTCCCTCTTTTTGATTTCTGAGCCAAGCACGGGCTCACAGCCGCATGGTGCTAAGTCTCCACTTGCGGCATTGTAGCGTCTTTTTAACCGTATGATACCCATGATTCGTCTCAAACAACTTCTATCCGTGGAGAGCGAGGTCCACCCGTCTCTAATGACCCCCTGATGAACTAGTTGCACCGTCGTCCGCTGAGTATTCTGAGTTTACCAGGTAGCCAGCCACATATGGAGAGGAAAAACACACCGCAGCTTGTTAGAAAAAGGCATTGGCTAGTTCAGCCAGTCAATACAATAAAGTTGATTCATCGATGAAAAGTTTGTTTCGCAGTTCTTGTATACTCAGCTTGACCCCTCGTGCTGCGGCGTTGACCCCGGGAACCACAGAGACGACCACGGGGCTGACTTGACAAACGAAACAACACGAAAAAAACGAGGCGAAACTATTTGCAAGGGTATGTTTGTTTCTTTCCGGCGGCTTTAGGTCTGCCATGCCGCGGTCCTCATCATTTGCATTTTGCTGGTCCTCAGGCTGTCGTTCATACGGTTGCGACCGCTAGATCTCTAGAACTACTCTCACCCTTACCCCTTCGAGAATCCTTTCTTGGCGGAGAAGGCCATGCTACGGTGCCAACGAAAAGCTTCCTCTCTCTTCCTCTTTTCTTTTGATTGTACTTCTGAGGAGTGAGATGAGGGGGCTTTTACTTGTTCACCTCTTTTAAAGTTCCAAATTTAGAGTTCTTTCACGAGTAAGCGGGGGAAGCTTCTCGGCCTCCATTTCAGACTTCCAACTTCAACGTCTGATCCAATCAATCTGACTTCTTCTCTCTCGTAGACGTAGCGGTTTCCCCTGACGATGATCGGTCTGTTGTTAAGTTACCCTCATCTAAGGGAATTTTTGAACCATTGAACCATCTGGCTAAACCTCTCCGAGTAAGCCGGAGCCGGGGTGTCATGCCATCACCATCACGGCTAATCATCCCACGTTTGAGGAACGATGTTGTCTGATGTTTACCTTTCACATCTCTGTGGAACGAGGAAAATTTTCTTCTCCATAGCCTGTTTCTCCGCCTCACCCTGCTTCCTGGTTCTCTCGATCTCAGCATCGTCGAAACTGTGGCCCCTCTTTTTCTCTTCGCGTCCGTCGTAGTTTACGAATCCTTCTTGCCTCATGTTCACTAGTCAGTTGAC
Organism: Colletotrichum chlorophyti; assembly: GCA_001937105.1. Lineage (NCBI taxonomy): Eukaryota > Fungi > Ascomycota > Sordariomycetes > Glomerellales > Glomerellaceae > Colletotrichum > Colletotrichum chlorophyti. The sequence goes on along the minus strand of MPGH01000059.1, from coordinate 71,403 downwards.
TATACTTTTCCCCTTTCCTGTCCCGAGATGTTTGACCGTCTGTTAGACATCTGAACCTTGGAAGTTTTCAGAAGAAAGGGGGTGTCATCAGGCTCTCTGGGATGCGTCCGAAGAGCATAAATATGTGAACGTCCGTCACGTTGACTCACCGCAGCAACCCAACTTGCTCTTCATCAGTCCGAACGGATGAAGTATTGGCCTTGCGGACCGCTTGAAACAGTCTCAGTTGTCCGTTCCCACCAGTTCTTCTCATCGTGTCTCTCGTACCTATCCTATTTTTTGCAGAACGTCAGTAAGGGGTCACACATACCCCCCCTCCCCCGGGTTCTGAACTGACATTTGGTGTCATCTCCACGTACTTGAACTCAAATATCATCTCAAGGGATCCGAAACCATGCGTCTGTCCGTCGTTACGGTTTTGTCTTTAGCCTCGAGCTCCCTAGCTCTAGCGGTCGTTCCAAGGGCTGAGGACACTACTTTGGACACGCCGCCGCCACCACCCGGAAAGCCTGGCGAGGGTGGAGGTGGAGGAGGAGGAGGAAAGCCTCCTGGCGGCGGCGGTGGAGGTGGTAAAGGAGGTGGGAAAGGAGGTGGTGACGACGACGATGAGTGCAAGGGCCACGGAGGAGGTGGGGGAGGAGGAAAGCCTCCTGGTGGCGGCGGCGGCGGAGGTGGCAGCGGCGGTGGTGGTGGAGGGGAA
>MPGH01000059.1:26358-70516 GCA_001937105.1 Colletotrichum chlorophyti | reverse complement strand
GAGGAGGGAAGGGCGGCGGTGGTGGTGGTGAAGGAGGAGGAAAGCCTCCTGGCGGCGGCGGCGGTGGTGGTGAAGGCGGGGGTGGAGGAAAAGGAGGCGCTGGCGACTGCAACTCCTTCCGTCTCCGCGCTAAAGGGTCGGTTTCAGGCTACATTGGGCAGCTGGACAGCGGACAACTCAGAATTGGCCTAGAGCCAGCAGTCTTCCGTCTGGAGAAAGGGAAAATGACCGACTCTCGGCGGCGTGGGTGCTGGTGGACACCGTAAGTTTACTCAGTACTCTCCGGCTTCCTAGAGCTTGACAGCTAACTATGTTCTACAGCCCAACAGAGACATTTCAGTGCGACGTGGGACAGGAGCCTGCTCCTGGCTTCAAGGCCGGCTGTGATGGTCGTCTCAAGTTCATGAACTATACAAAGTTCTTCCAGTGCGAAGCGGAGAATCAGCAGTATAACCTCTACCTAAAGGATGGTCAGGCTGGTAACTGTGATGAGGTCCAGCTCTANGGTGGTGGTGAAGGAGGAGGTAAGGGTGGCGGCGGTGGTGGTGAAGGAGGAGGTAAGGGTGGCGGCGGTGGTGGTGAAGGAGGAGGTAAAGGCGGCGGCGGCGGCGGTGAGGGAGGAGGCGGTAGCGGAGGCGGCACCGGAGGAGGTAGTGGAGGAGGTGGTGGTGGAGGTGGTGGTGGAGGAGGTGGTGAGGGAGGCAAGGGGACCGGACCGGCATCCACCTCCTCGTCGCGGCCTGCAGCTGCCCTGCAAACTGGGCCGAGTTGAAATCTTTGGCGTTGATGAGGGCCATGTTCATGTTCGTTGGTCCGCCTCGATGTCAATGTGGGTGTCCCCGTTGGCTGAAGGCACCGAGAAGCTGTTACTGCGGAAATTGTACTGAGCCTCAAGATTTTCTCGATTATATGTAAACAAGAAGTATTTAGTATTTAAACCGGATATATCCGCTTCAACCTTTCCGAGGTTAGGTAGTAGTTGCCCTTAATGCTTCAAAAGTGATCATCCCAATGGGCTGCGGCTATGAAGTCAGTCCCAATTATTGAACAGTTAGTCCAAGAGTCGAATTGACATGATTAGCATCGTTGGAAGTAGTTGACAATGTGATGCGGAACACCCATTTCCATAGTAGAGAACTCGGTCATTATATAACTTCCGGACTGACGAGTATGAGTGGCCTCGACGGCTGAGAATGTTGACTAACACTTGGTCATTCATGAACTGTGGTTACTTGTTGTTGGAAGGGTGATTCTACTACATTTTCCTGAATTTCGTCGTTTTTTAAAGCACAGATGATAGATAAGTTTGCACTTCACGGCCTCGAGCGAACAATAGACACAACCCGTGCGATGTCTCTTTGTCGAGGATGGAATCTACTTACTTTCTAATTATATGCCCTCAAGGCAGTCACTTTGATATTACTACTTAATGCCGTGTACACTTTAGTAAAACTGAGCTCGACGTGAGGTCCGTCTCATGTAGTTCTCCTGTCTTTCCAAAGTCTTGCCGCTCCCCTCCTTTCACCTCGTCTATCAACTCACCTTTTACCTCCCACCCGCCTCATAAGTTCCTTCTTCGCAACTCACCTCGTTTTTCCCCGCCTTCCCTTTCCCACGTCTCTTTACTTTACGTCTCATTCGATTTTCTGCCTGGTACTATGCCATCTCCCTGCCCTTCTTCTCAGCTCACTTTTCTCATCGCATAACGCTTTTCCACTTCACCTCTGAACCGATATTTTCCAAGCCACCGGCAAGTGAAGTTAATGTTTTTGCTGTCTGCCTGTTTGCCCGGAGACCTCGCTCTCCTTTATTTCACCCCCTTTCAAAACACAAGGTCGTCACCGTGTGTCGAGGCTCAGTTTTTTGCACTTGGCCGTAAGTCTCTTACTACTACTAACTTTTTTTATCATATCGTGGACTCGAGTAACTCAGCCTAAATTCGCGTTCCGCGACGCGCCAATAGAGGCTCGCAATCACCTGTCTTCCCAACGAACGCGCAAAGAATTACAACAAGCCCCCACCCCCCTTTCGGCCGCATCCGCGACATGACGAATCCGCCTGGGCGGAGGATGAATGGCTTTATGCCCAGACAAGGGATGAAAGACCTTCTTACCCTTCCCGGGGCTGTTGAGCGCTCTCTTCAACGACGCGGTGGTGGCATCTGCGAACCAAAAGACAATGTTCTCGACCCGCATATGATTCTTGATGAGATGTGCAAGCCTAAATCTTCGATGGATTTCCCTCTCGGCATCAACGAGCACGAAGATACTTTCTCTCGGAACGACGGCGGCAATTGCCATTTCAAAATGAAAGACGCTGCTACCGACGCGCTCATGATTACATGTGACGAGTTTCGTGCCACTTGCCTTTCGGAAATTCGTCGCTATGGGGTACCTGCGAACTTGCAGACGCAGGCATCCTACGACGACCTAAATCCAAGCCCCTCTGGCCATGAGCAGACAACGAACGCTTCAAAGACGTACTCTGGTGGCTTCTCGACTCAACAACTTGCTACAGACCTCCCTAAGACGTACTTCAACGGCTTTCCGGCCTACCAGCAAGCAGACAGTCAGCATGGGGCATACTACGACGGCCTACCTCTGCCTGCGAGATCTCCGACTTTTGAAAATGCAATGAGCCCTCAAGGGGCAAGCTATAACGAGATCCCAGACAGCCTGTCTGTCCATGGACATGGCTCCTCTCAACAGTTCAGTGAGTTTCTCTGGTCAACTTCCTTGTCCACAGGATATGTACTGACACTCCCAAGCCAATGTGTTTAAGTCCAGTCCCGGCAATAATTCAATGGGAAACCCCATAGTTGCCGCCGTTTCATCCGGGAGCCATTACCGCCTCCAGGCGCGACTTCGTGAGACCCACTCCAGATATCTGTCTAACCCCCCTCCTGATATTTACTCACATGATATGCAAAAGACACGGACAAGGACCGAAGAGCGAGTGTTATTCGTATCCGAAACTCGGTGAACGCCGACGATCCGAGCAACCCTGCGGCTCACCCATGTAGTTCCTCGCCTCTTCGGAACGTCCAATACCCCTCTCAGCCAAAGAAAAAAGCTTGTGGATCGGGTTTGAAGGCCGAGAAGAAACCGCAGAAGACCATCGAGTCTAATATCAAGAAGAAGATCACGAAGAAGGCGGACAAGAAGCGTCATCGTCAGACGGTCCTCATTCCGAGATCAGGCCAGACAAGCCCGCCTTTTCTTCTTGGCGACGGTACAGTTGCATACCTGAAACCCCTTGAAGCCCCCTACGTCGGCAACACAACACCCATGATGCCAGTGCCTGTTGATCTTGACCCTTGGTTCAAAATAGCTCACCAAGTCGCAAGTGCCCGATCCCATTGCAACGGAGGCTGGCGCGGGGCATGCATTATTGGACACTTTGTCTGCATCATCAACCCTTATACGGGTGAACCCCGTCGCCTCGCCGAAATTCGGCGCAATGTATGTGGCGAAACGGTCTACTTTGACTGCAGACTCAAAGTAGACACTAGAAATATCCGCCCCGTCAAGTCGGGAACGCCCATGTTTGGAATGAAGGGCGAATTCCTTGGCTTCGAAGAGGCTGGCGCGTCTGCCTGGGTGGAGAGTGCCGCCTGGAAATCGGCCATGACCCAGGGGTCCGAGAGAGAACCGGATGATGTGCGAGACGCCATGGGTAAGAGAAGTCGAGATGCCTTTATGGGAACCAGGCTGGATAAGCCCGACAGACTCAACGGCCTGGTTGCTTCTAGACGCAACGCCTGGGAGCTGGAGACTCAGACCGAAGACAAGTCTCAGAACAAGATACTGCTGCCGACGGAGGGTTTATGGAAACCGAGTCAATTCCTTATCAAGGAAGCGAATGACTTTCTGGGCATCCATGACAGGATTTACGAGAAGGGCGAGTTCAGCGATCCCCTTGATATTGACTCCTGAGAAAGCTCATCTGATGAAAGAGCCTGGACGGCAAGGGGGACGGTTTCTATCCCAGATCTTGGAAGGCCCCTGGATCTTGAAGGACGATGGCTTCCTTCTTACCTGGCATTTGGGCTATAAAAATGCTGGGCTTTGGAGTTTTCACAGTTGTCGGACGGGTCATGTATGATGCTAGTTGGGAAAATCGCGGTTACTTTTCGCGCAAACTCAACGTGGCATGTCACAAGTGATTAAACAATACTTTTGAACCGACCCAGATGACGGATTTTGATTCCTGCGATTGTTTCCATCTATCTTCTCCATCTTCTTGTGAAGCAGAAATATTTTATTTCGTGGTACATACGACAATGGCAGGAAGCTCACCGCAGCGTATCCTTGCATCGAGGTCTGCCAACCGCCTAGGCGATTAGCAGGGGCTTAACTGAAAGGTGCGAGCAACCTCTGGTGAGTGTTCCTTGTGAGTTCTCAAACTTAGCATAACGACGACATCGTGGAAGGGGATTTGAGTCTCGGCGATGGATTTCAGTGCTTCATATTAGCAGCGCCTGCAGGGTTGCAAAGATGTCGAGTGATCATAGTCTTACCAGAACCGTTGCCGGTTCAAAAAATCTTCGACATACAAGGTTGAATTTGTCAAGGGGAAGGTCCTGTAAATAGCGGTTGAGCCGGACACGGCAGGGTTTGTAAAGGACTCCTCGAGCATGTAGAGAGACCTTGGTGGCCGTGACTGCGCGCCCTTTGGCGACGGAGGCAGTGTCGGCTGCGTTGGCGACTGTGAAAGTCTGCGTGAGACGAGGTACTATGAGGTGGTTGTCAGGGCTGAGCAGAGGAATCAGCAGAGGAGCCCAGCCTGGTGGCATCTGATGTTGTTGGATGGGGCCAACTTCGGCACTCGATTCAGTCACAAAGTGGAGTTGCCCAATTGCTTGGGGCCGTTGTGAGTGTTGAGCACGAGGCCCGTGGCCAACTCATAAGCCGGTCCCTACTACGTTCCCCATGGCACGCAGCTGCACTCATCACCAAATATCGCTGTGGTGCTCTGCCGATTTCTGTTTCAGCCCGAGATTTCTTCAAAAAGTAGTAATACTTGGGGAGGTTGAGTGACGATGAGTACCGTTCTGTGTAGGTCAGCGGCTTTCGCGGTCAACTTCCATCTTGTCTACGGCAGAGGAGGTTTTGACTTTGACGACATACGCCTTCCGACGTTTGCCTTGGGCCAAAACTGATGGACTAGTACTTGTCAACGGATAGTAGCACAGAGTGGCAGAGCACTGTGCATGATGTTCATGTAGACGCAGGCCTGAACGGATAGCTGGAACAAGTTGGTACCGGGACGTTTGAACGGCCTAGTGCTAAAGACTCGTGATCGTCTGGAACGGATGTTTTGCTTGAGCTCACCAGACCTCTGAAAAGTTCCATGGAATGTGGAGATGATTGAGCACCTTTTAAGCTTTTAAGGATCGAATTGGAATTGTCGTGTAAGGGTGTGAGCTAGTTGTATCGGCGTGGCTTGGGCGTAAACGTAGGTCGCTGCGTCCTCAACAAATCGGTTTGTTGGTTTCGTTTCAAACATCCATGCTTAAACTGCCAAACCTGAGGAAGAAGGCCAAGCCGGGTGGAAGTCGAGAAACATAATGACAGCTGCGAAGATCGAGCAATCGCGTTTCTCCTTCTTACTATGCATCATTGTGCTTGCTAAAAAGCTAATGTTCGGTGAACTGCCAAGCCAGTGTTGACATGTGATATACTCAGGATTAAAGGAGGGATGAAAACACAACGACTCTCTGAGACAACGCTCCACGCTTGGGCGTCCGGCGCTCATGCGAGGCACATTGACAAGAAGAAACGCCCAACGTCGCGCAGATATGAAGCCACCGCCGCACATCACTCAACATTCTGCCGTTATTTCAGAGAAATCTCTCGTGGCCGGGGTTGGTTTTGATAGTCGATGTCGTATCTCAGAGTACAAGAATCACTGAAACGTGTCTCAACAGAAACAAACGTAATCCTTGGAGGTGCCGTTTTTGGACTCTATGATGTTTCTGTCATTGCCAGTTCGTTCAGAAAAGTCGGTTGTGGTGTCCATCCGGGAGAGTTTGCTAGGTGACCATGCTGTGTGAGTACATCAGCCACTCCATAAGAAGTGGCGGGAAATGGGTACCGCTACAAGAAATGTTGACAGGAGTGCGTGCCTCGGGCCTCCCACCGTGAGCTCACCCGAGAAAGTAGATCCGGATTGTGGGGCCTCGGAGCCGGTGGGCCGACAGATCAGAGTTGACTCGGACCTACGCCCACTTTTCATACTTCAACTGTAACCTGTCCTGCTCCCTCGCGCAGCATCTCTCCCACCTGGGTGAGACGCTTCTCTCAGCCCTCTGCATCGAGGTTCGCTCACAGACAAGAAACAGTATTCAAGCTGCGCGGTTGTTACCATCGACAGGCACCTTTCGAGCCTCAGAGTCCCGATACTTTTCCCGGCCCCACATAGCGCGAGCCGTTTGAAATAATTGGTATGCCGAAATCTAGAGTTTGCTCACTTTCAAACTGGCAGCTGAACTCTCTGGCCTCTAAGCCTTCTAGATATGGTTCCAAGATCAACGATGAAGACTGCCTTCTCGCGTTGCTTCGCCTGGTTTAGCTAGTTTCCCCCTTTCGGACGCTCTACGCATTGTTCGCTCTCGTTACAAGTTCGGGAGGATCAGAGAATGCGGCTGCTGTTCGTAATGAGCTCACCTAGGCTTCCATACCCGAACATCGAATGCATCCAGAACTTGAAAGGGCGGTCTTGCTGCGGGACATGTGTCGTGAAACCCATCTTCGGACGAGCCTGCGTCGGCCGATACCTTGCGACAAGGACAAACACATGCCGAATAGCCATTTCTTTAGATTTCTGGCAGGCTTGATGTCTGCTTTCGGCATTCTTTACCATTATGTGATGAGATGCCACGCCTGTCATCCTCGCTCGCGCCTTTCAAACTCTCTTCATAGCGTAAGCCTCCGAAAGCTTAACCAAGCCGGGGGCTTCCCATCAATTAGGCCGCTGACATAGTTGTGATGGAGGATTTATAACTGGCACACTCGCTCGTCTCGACCTACATAAGAGTGGTGGCTACTGCTCGATCGCTCAACTCCTCCAGTTCTGCATGTTTCAGTCCACCATCCTCCAACCTAGTGTACAATATTTGCACCTATAAATCTGCCGAACAAATATCGACACCCTAGGTGGGCTGACGCTTTATGATGTAGTCGATATTGAATTCTGATACCCGTGAGCAGACCACATCATGAATCCCGCTAGCCCCCGCAGACAACCTCGCCCGATCTTTGGCCAGGGGCCCAGAGCGAAAGAACTTGGCGGGAGGCTTCGCGAGGACTCTTGCTATATCAAGACGTCACCAGGCGACCGACAAAGGCAGATTCATCGGGGGCGCAGGGGCTACAACAGAGCTCGCGACCATGGATTGTCACCCAAGGGCAGGTCCGGATACAACTAGGCGGAAAGCTGCCGATCAGCAACAGCAATATCCACAACCGTTCAATATTACGGCTCAATCACCACGGAGAGATATGAATAGACGGCAGGACTATCACTTATGGGAGACGTTCGATGAGGCGTTTTAAAATATATAAATAAAGCAGAGAAAATATGACGGATGGGCAACTCACATAGAGCAGGATAATAACGTATGAAAGAGGTAGATTGACGCCGATTTTTTTATTTAGCTAATTTCTTGGATTTTCGTACGCAATAGAGAAATACTGTCCATGTTGATAAGACTACGACCTCCCTGTACCCGTTGCCATTATCAATTACGCTGTTCCGTTATTCCTTGGAGTGCTGTTTTCCTCCACTTGGATCGATTCAATCTTCCTTTTGCCTTTATTGCCTTGCGCAGATGCACACAACGCGTCGTCAAACGAGTCAACCCTCAACCGATGGCCACATACAGACTGCCTTTTCACAAATATTACCAGCACGACCCGCCACCCCTTTTAGGGGTATAGCTATCTTTCTCTGGGAACGGCACTCAACGATGGGAGACATCCCAAGTAGCCTCGAAGATTCGGTCGACCACATCGTTCCCCTAGCTCCTCCTACGGACTCGGCACCTCCCTTTCCTGCTTATCTCAGACAAGGGATATGTCTCATCACCGTAGACGAGAACACGATGAGTTGTAAGGGTTCGTGCTGTGACACCTTTCGCACACAATCGACGACGCAACACCCGAAACAGGATACCTGTGCAAGCACTGGCACCTGCACACCCACCATCTCTCCTCGGTCATCGAAGTGATTACGTCTCCTTGCTGATATAGACCGCCGATGACGCCGCACTCGATGCAAAACCGACGGAGAGGCTGCGGCCGTTGATGACGATCATGTATCTCGGCCCAGGGCGGTGTTGCAGTGTTGTCGTACTTGCGAATGCTGCCATCGGGGTATCTGGCGAAAGAGAACTTCTCCTCCTTGTCAAATGCTGCAGAGGGCCGCATCGTGTGACAATGGTAGCAAGCGTAATTCCACGATCCCAAGTTTTCCTTCTCTCCTTTCATGGAACGATGCTTGCGGACGGTTGCCTCAACGTGCAAGAGGAGAGCAACCTTGCTATCACTGGGAGCCTTTTCTGGATCGGTATTTTGTCTGAACCAGCGGCTTGTTTCGCGGAGGTTTAGGAAAGATCGGTAGTCGAGAAAGCCATCGTGCAGGATCTTGTCTCTCACCTCCTTATCCAAGGCCTGGAAGCGTGAGAAATCAAGACGAGCAAGCGGAGACGCGGAAACATGAGCTTCGGTATCTAGAGGAATGCCTTTCAGGACTGTAGCGGTGGACTTGCAACTGCCTCTCTTCCTGGCGGAGAGTGGTGCTTCTCTGCCGGCGGTTGTGGGGCCGTCTGAGTCCCGAAGCTTCATAGGGGTGGTTGAAATCGTGGTCCGTCCTTTGGGTGCCGAGACGATGGGTCTTTTGGGAGATTTGGAGTCAATCGTTGACCGGCGATGAGTACGACGTTCAAGTTGAGAGATTGCCATGTTGAGGAGGATGATGTTTGTCAAGGATTACTCGTGGATTTGATGTTCGGACTTGATCTCCGTTTAACACGGGAGAAAGTGGAGCGGTGGGTTGACTGAGAAAATCCCGAGGAGTTAGGTGATCTGGTGAAGCGTGACAACGTAACTCTTGAGGTAGGGCCAGGTATCCCTCACAACGCAGTTGTGCAGTGGCAATCGAGCATTGGGGAGATTCGAATATGAAAAGGAAGAAGCAATGGTACAGATGGAAGTGAACGAGCCAAAATGGTATCCATCGCCTGCTCTTATACACCTGCGAATGACGATCCTCAGAAGTCTGCATCAAGGGGTGTGGGTTTCTGGTATCCGACATGCGTCGCCAAAAGCAAGGAGAAAAGAGGAAGTCAAACAAGGGCTACGAACTCTGCTTTGCCCCTCAACAAGAAACAGACGAGCACATGCAGCAACGAAGCGGAGGTGACAAGGGAAAAGATCCTTGCAATCTTCATATCGGCGCAGATGGTTACAATTCACTTACCTCTTTTAGACCACCAAGGCTGGACAATGAGCGCAGCCCCAACATGGTGTCTTGTGAGGACGACCTTGACCCTCCTGTATCTGCATCTTGATGGGCCAGGCGTTTGTCCCTAGGATAGTCGCCATTGTCGTCCCTTCCCTATGCCACTGGGCTTCCCATTCGGTCAAGCAACGAAAAAAGGTCGTTTGAACAGCAAAATCCATCCCGCGCTTGTTATGACTGGACCTCCCTCCTGTTGGTTTCAGTGGCCGGGCGTAGTCGTGGCCTGTCTTCTGTTTTCTCCGCATCACCGGCTACGAAAGGTGGATCAGCAACTTCAAATTGACAGGCGTCCAAACCGGTCGTTATACGGCCTTGATTCTCGCCTGCGGGCCGGGGGGGATGGGGGGGTTGCGGGGCTTCTCATCGTCGTTGTTCTCATTGAGTTTGCCCTGCAGTGACAACATGCCAGAGAGGTAAGAAGTGGAGCGATATCGAGAACGTTGATTTTTCGTGAAGAAAAAAGAAAACATGGGCCAACGTTGGCGATCTTGCCAGCAAGGGTTATCAATGGATTACAAGGGCGAGGGATAGGGAGATTGGTCAACTCCTTGGTAGGGTCCAGATTGAACTAGACTTCATGTCTGCCCGGAACCTGGGTCCTTGACGTTGACTGCTTTTGGTCCCGGGATCATGGGCTTCGTACGTAGAGTGGTAGGTTCTCGAGTAGTACAACATAGGGCTGTTCTTACCATCCACTCTGCGCAGGCCGGGACCAGGTCATACTCGCCCCCTCGTCGGTGACATGCATGCTTCCAAGCTTGCGGGTGTCTCCACGGCGTTGGTGCTCGTCGCCGACGGATGAGAAGAGCGGATACATGCATGGGGCTCTTCGATCACTCGTTGTTAAACGTGCGTTGGTGTTGAACCAAACCTCGAACTCCCTGTGCAAGGGAGGGAAATGCGTGGATGACAGGGGATGCGGTATTCAATGAGATAGACCATGGCGACTGCTCAAATGGCTGCATTTCCGCCAAGTCTCTGCGCTGAACATCCAAGCATTCCTCGACTCTTTCGTTTTACATTCTCATGACCACCAGCCCTGACATTCCTGGTGGCTTTAGAGTTAGCGTCAGTCCGAACCATATCAACGGTTTAACGCCACCAAACGTGAGAGGGGTCTTTGGGAGTATGCAGTCTGCATAAACGTTGGGCGACTGCCCCTTTACAGATATTAGCCGCAAGAGAATGTCTGACTCCAAGAAGAGAAGAAGATGTATCCACATGAGTCGCTAGCTATCACACCAACCCCTGCCAGCCGATCAATGGGTGAGGCCTGCCCAGCCCCCAATCTTGAGCAAACGCGCATACAAGACACTGCTGCCCAAGAGAAGGGAGATTGCATCGCGCCGTGAAGGATGTGATGAAAATGTGATGGGTAATTTGCGGAACCAGAACGCCGGGACGCGCACAAATTTCGGAGTGACTTTGGGTCGCTGCCCTGCCCACAGCAACGTCTCTGTTGAAAGCAGTGTGGTACACTGCTTTGCCGCATATGTGCCCGGGTGAGTTCCCCGGTCTCGTCTGGTTGCATCCGTATTCGATGCCCCTCTCCAGGCCCTTGCCTACCTGTGTACCTGTTGAACGTTGGTGATGACACATTAGCCCTTCGCTTTGGCTGCGGTTGGCAAACATGGCCCGCAAGACCAGGGTTATTAATGGGGGGAGGTTCCAACCAACATCGCGAACACGTTCCTGCCACAACCTCCGGTTCTCTCCATGGACAACCAGCCTCGGGAATGACCCGTGCATCCGGACTGGAGTTTCCTGGGAGCCGGATTACGAATGAGATGCGAGGAAAGGGCTCAGGGATGTCTCTGCCCCTAGGCAAACAGAAGGGGGCAGGCCTTTGGGTTGTGATCCCATCTACACCTCCTCAGCCAAAGCCAAGGTTGGCGTCTCAACTTGCGGCGATCAACCAAAGTATACTTTCCGCCTGCCCCCGCAGGCCTTGCGCAAGCCGTCACCATGCCTGAGGAGGAGGTTTACACTAATCTTCGGTCCTGACTCCGGCTCCCCGACGGTCGTTCGGCGCCTCTGGGTGTGAGTGAACAAGAGAAAACAGCCTGCAGAACGATGCTGTGCAGCCCTGCAGAATAAGCCTAGCAGCAGCAGTCCGACCGAGAACCCGGATGTGGACTTATCATAAAGTCTCGCTCCATGGGAAGGTCGTATCGCTTGTCCCTTAGCTTCTCATGCACCGTCCGAACGCCCTGGCTCGTCTTGCGATAATCTGATATCTTGCTGTCAAGACTGCTTGTTTGCTTTGTTTCTGCCCGGAGGCTCCCGGCGGGCGTAACGGGTCTAGTTCGGGTGGGCAGGGGGGTACCCCTAGGCTGGAAACGACGAATTGGTCCGGACAAGACTTACCATTGGGCTTAAAGTATTATGAGCTTTCTGCAGCTTCTCGAGTCCAAAGATGGTAGCGAGACTACTGTGCCTCACTGTAAATCGCTCGTTTTTTACGATATCGGATCCACGCTGTTTGAAAGTTCCTCATCTTGGTTCGTCTCGATTTCCTAGTGTCTTGAACTCGGGTTATGCACGAAATCTTGGATAAAAAAAAGATACATCTATAAAGGAATTGCGGGATGCAAAAGAACGGTTTCGCGTCGAAACCATCCATGCGCCTCCCCCCACTGATACCCAGTAAGCGGCCCGTGAGCTGGGTTGCCCAAGGCGGGTTGGACCCAAGATTGCTAGCACGATATCCGCACTCTCAAGCTCGCCTCGCTTAAAACTGCTGTTTCGGTCTGTAGATGAGCCGAAGTAAGATGAACACAAGCAGGGTAGAGGGAAGCGCGGAGGGTAGAGAGGGCGTGGAAGGGAGGAGAGGAAAGGAGAGGATTCCGGCTTTATTCCGCCTTATCTCATGCTTCCACCATCTGCGCACTTTGCGCGTGTCAACCCAGGAGGTCCGAAGGAATCCGACGCGAAAGAGAGGCCTTAGAAGGTATTTTGCTTGAGCGGCTAAGGGGTAAGGTGGAGAGAGACCGCCTTCTTCACGATGATTTGAGGTGCCCGGCATGTTTTGATCTATGTTCATAGGAGACGTCTACGTTGGCCAGGGGTTAGGGTCTGATTTGGTTGTCGTGGTCGTCTAAAGATGCTCACCAACGACTGCAACTTTGATATCAGCCTGTCTTGTTTAGTTCATGCAGTTGGGACGGCGAACCTAAATCCTCGGACGTTGCTATCTTCTGTCCCTCCGCGGCCCGTTCACCCGTCGGGCCTCCCAACTATTCCTGCCATTGAATCCGGAGCCGACTTACTCATATTTTGTCAACAGACGTTCAGCGCGAACATGGACCGGCCCTTCTGCCATTGGCAGCCCCAAATCGGCTTTCAGACCGACGACCGCCCCCTGAAGGGCTGAAGGGCTGAAAGGTCTGCAGCTCGCAACGTTCATCGAATCATTGTCCGAATCCCGTCGTGGAATTCCCTGGGCTCAACAGACTCCGTCCGACAGGACCACATATGTCAAAAAAAAAATAATGAAAATACCTTTCCCAACCGTACAACGATATTCCCTGAGCCGTGACCGTACTGCAGGGTGGGGTGCTCAAATGGTCGGCAGGGATATCGTCTTAAGTCACCGATCAAGCACCATACCGACCGGCCATCCATGCGTTCACGAGACGGCTCGACCGGACACATTATGGACCTTCTCTGAGAATATCACTGCCCGGATCATGAGAAGGCTTATAAATGAACGGTAAATATAGCACGAGGTTGACTTCCTGAACAGCAAGATAGCACTCCAAACGGCCGGGTTGTGTTCGCGTGACGCGGACAGCCATGTGCGCACCCACCCACGTCATGGCTTTCGGATTCAGAGAAGGACGGGTGGAATGGCAGAACTGTGGAGATGCTTGACCAGCGTAAGAAGGCGACCGCCGCGGGAAGTATATCTCGAGCCGTGGAAGTGTCTTTGGGCGCGGCTGAGGTGGAATGGGACGTGAATTGGGCAGTGTCCGGGTCGAGCGTTGTGGTTGTCCGGCGTGAAGTGACGACACTGCTCTCGGTGCATTTGTTGGGAATGCAGGTTTCGGGACTAGGAAGACGCAGGTCAACCATGCAATCCAAAGCACGCTGGCCTGCAGTTCGACTCAGCAACTCTGGTCCCCAAGTCGGCCCTTGGTTGGCCGCATGAGGGTGTCCTCGAGGAGCAGAGTGAACGCGCGTGCTTTGCTCTGAGAAGTGAAGTATTTCGGTCAATCTTGATATCCGGCAACTCGGATACCGACACGTCACGCAACCGTAGTATAACAGGCTCTGAAGCACCATGGGCAATCTCTGCGCTTGACAAGGAGGGAGGGAAGGATTGTGAGTAGACAGGTGGCTTATTATTACAGGGGTTGCAAATGACAAACAAAAGCTCTCCATTGATCAGCTGCTTACGAGTCAAGACGCGAGGGAGAGCGCACGCCATTCAGGTGTGCCCTCGGATGCCGAATACCACCACGCGAGCATGCTGCTGCGGACTGCGACGTCCAAAGGGTCACAGATTCCAATCGGGAGGTGCCCTGCGTCCGAACAGTCCCAGGGGAGCGTCGAGATGTCCAAGGATCTGCCCCGGTTATCAAACTCTCGCACCCACCGGGCCGAGCCAACAATGATCGCTCACTGGTCAGTGTCGCCCTGAGAAGATGCAATTCCTTGCCTGTTCAGGACATCGGATCCCTTCCTTCAACGCCATCCCCTTTATAGAAGCTGGGAGGAAAGCCTCGCCCAAACCCGCCTGATTCGACTTGTTACCGGAAAGTAACTATTACTGAGTACAATAACGGGAGCTGCTTGTTTTCTGCATTCACCCAGCCGCAGTCAACTTGATCACTGAAGCGATACTACGTAGGTGGATGTGAGTATCCGCAGGCGCAATCGGTATGTTGAAAAGAAGCTTCCCAGGGTCTCGGGACTTTTGCACTCACTGTCCCACCACCTTACCGCTTGCGTATCTGGCTCTGGCTACCACATCCCATCGGCCGAGATACGCGTTTCGTGCGTTTTTCTCCCTTGCTCACCCTACTGCCGACAGGCTATACCTACTTTCTCTGCTGCGTCAAGTTTCTTAAGCGACGACTTGCGTGCCCGTTGCGTGTCGCCCCGGAACAAAAGTCCCCTTGGACGTGCCAACACCAATAGCTGAGAAGAACACGCAACTCCCAGCCCGAGACGGACATACGGACGCGACGCAGGATTCACACATTCGCTCCCTTCTATCGCATCGCCTACGTCTTCTCCGCTGCTTGCAGGGACACTCGTCGTCATCCTGCCTCAAAGCCCTCTCACTCCAGGTGCACACCTCGTGCGACTATACACACACACACACACACACACACACAACGCCTACGACGACTCTACGCAAGCCTCGGTACAAGATCTGTAGTCGTAATTGCAGGGCGGGAAAGACACCTGGCTGACTGAATCCCCAGTTTCAGATCACATCTTGTCGGATCTGATTCGCACCAGCCCAGGGGTTGGAATTGCTGTCTGCTTCTGGCTTCTCTCCCCCTCGCTCCCGTTTTCTTGCCCGTCTCTTCTTTTCCTTTTTTCTTACTTTTTGCGCGTCGCCCCACGGATTCCTTGCTCTGCTTTTCCTTCAAATTCCCCGGCCTGCCGCACCTCGTTCGTTTCGCGCATGTTTGAACCCCTCCCTACTATCACACCTTGGGACGACAAAGCACAGACGGGCTTGGCCTTGCACTCCGTTGTTCACAGGATTCCGAGTTATCGGGACGCCGGACGCCGACTACTTGACGGCAAATTGTTACACTGCAGGCCAAGATGCATCACGACGCCGACCCACAAGCCACCCACCCAACCGGCGACGCCACGCCGAGCTCTTCGGGAGAGGCATCGGAATCAACGCCGCTCATCTCCGAACAGCGCCCCGGTGCCGGTCGTAGATATACGGACTCCCTTCCCCACGTACCACAGATACATGTGCCCAAGGTTCACAATGCCGATGCCATCGTTGCCATCTTTGTCACCATTATCGTCATCGGTTCCGGTTCCGGAGGCCTATGGAGCCTGCCATCCACCCGCAGAGTTGAGGACATTGTCTGTCGCCAGTACTACAACGTTCTTTACACAGAGGACACCATCGACGAGAGCCTCTGCAAGGAGAATGACATCCAATCCAAGGTTGCCATGATCTTTGCCGTCTATGTTGCTCTGCAGGCCTCCATCGGCGCCGTAGCCGCTTTCCCTTGGGGTATTGTCGCTGACAGGTTCGGGAGGAAGAGGGTCTTTTCGCTCGCCGTCCTCGGCCTGTCCCTGGACCAGCTGTGGTTCATCATCGTTTGTTCTTTCCCCAAGACGATTCCTATCCAGGCCATTTGGTTTGGCCCATCGACGTTGTTCATTGGCGGAGGGAACCCCGTCCTGTCTGCCGTTGTCTTTTCGATGCTCTCGGACGTCACAAGCTCACAGAAGAGGTTCGTCGTCTGTGCTTTTTTTTCTCTTCTTCCTTGTTCCATCACGCTGACATGGCCCACAGGGCCAAGAACTTCATGGCAGTTCATCTGGCCAGTATGATTGGCAATCTCTGCGCACCTGCCATCTCGGGTTGGATGATGGAGAGGACAGGTCCAGGGCCGGTCATGTGGGTGGCTTGGGTCGGGGTCTTGACTCTCATGCTCACAATCCACCTCGTTCCCGAGACGAAGCCGGCGGATCAAGTGTCTTCGGACCCGGTCGCAGACGAACCAGAAGCTGATGCGGGCGTCGGTGGCGCCGTCCACCACACGCTTCTCCGGCTCAAGGAGTCGTTGAGCCTGCTCAAGTCGCCGTCGCTTATTGCCCTGCTCGTCGCGATGCTTGCCTCGTTTCCCGTCATACTGTCTACGTTCCAGTTTTTGACCATGTTCGCCTCGAAACGCTACCACGTCTCGCTCTCGCAAACCGGTTACCTCCAATCGCTGTACGGCCTTGGGGTCCTCCTGACCGTTGTTGTCTTTCTTCCAGCCGCCTCGAGACTGCTTGCGTCACCGAAGGCTCCCAAGCCCATTCGCTTCCTCGACGACCAAGAGCGGGACCTCTTCCTGGCTCGCCTCTCATCGGTTGCCCTGTTGATTGGGTCATTGAGCATGTCTGCGTCGCCTAGCATCGGGGCCTTCATCGGTGGTCTGGCAGTTCTGTCGCTGGGCTCTGGATGGAACAGCTATGTGCGGAGTCTGAGCGCAGTCTTCGTGGACGCTGCGCACCGGACTCGATTATACTCGATCATCTCAATCGTCGAGACAATCGGTCATACGTACACTCAACCTATCCTCGCCGGGCTGTTTAGCCTCGGTATGAGGCTGGGAGGCATTTGGATTGGGTTGCCCTACCTTGGCGTTGCTGGCTTCTGCCTTGTTGCGTTGGGTATGCTTCTTGCGGTCAGACTTCCACCAACCGAGGGCAAGGGTAACCAAGAGGATGACGCCGAGGGCGGTACACAAGCTTGATTCCGATCTTTTTCTTTTTCCTTTGTCGATCGCCGTTAGCGAAGGGTGATAACATGCATTGTTTAGAGACGCGCGGGTTCCTAGACGCGAGATACCACCTAACTGTCATATAGCTTAATAGATTAGAACATAGCAAACCATTGTACCAGTATTAAATACACTTCTTCACACCAACGTAACTCTTTATTTATAAGCACACTGTAGCCCATTTGTTTCATTTTTCCAGTGGAGCCTAGAACGATCAATCGTGTGAGGACGGAGGGTTACAAGAGCCTACTGTACAAGCTCGATACATCGTATCAGGTTCCCTCGTCGTCTTTCAAAGGCACTTTCTATGAAGATACGTACAAGGGATAGGGGAGTCAAAGGGGAGGAGTTTGAGAATGGAGAGACAGGGCGCGTGAGAGACATCCAATTTGTTCCTTGACGATAAGCTCTTGGCCGCCTTGAGTGCCACATCCGTGTTCTCGCATGACAACGGAGCTCAGACGCGCATAAATACGAACCTTTCCATCTTCCTGAGTCCCTCTCGGAACTGTCCATGTATCATCCGAGCAACAATCGGCACCGAGGATCCTTTATTCTTGTCTACAACCCACTCCACGAGTATCTGATTGAGTGCGCCTTCTCAAAGATTCTTCTCGAACCTTTCTTTCGCAGCTATCTCGGCAGGTTGTTCGTATCGTTTCGGCATAGAGGCAAAAGCCATGCTTATCTCTCCAGGACCAGTAGCCTTCTGTTCATGACGGAATTGGCTGTTTCTCCTGCGATGGGCATCTTCAACTCGGGTGCTCTCGGTCAGAGGCCCCTATGAGCTGAGAGAATCATGGATGGCAACGCACGCGTCTTAGCGCCTTGGATCGTTTTTCCTTTTCTTTTTTTCGATTTAAATTCCAACATCGCCTATCGTAAGTCTCCTGGAGTTTGTAAGCTGTAGGCTCGAGTTTAGGCAAGACACCTGTTTTCTCACAAAACAGGGAAAATTTGGCTCCCGGAAACTCCCTTCGCTTTGAGCTGTGTAGTTACTCGAATGATGCCAGCTTAGGGGAACCGCAGACATGTCTGGCCTTTTTACTTACACGTCAAACCATAATACGAGGCTGGGTAAGTCCGCAGCCTGACTTTGAAGTTCGATCGACTTGGTGTTATGCGGGCAAAAAGCGCCAGCATACCCTCTCACGCAGTCTCTTGTTGCGTTGAACATACCTTTTTCATCCACATGCCACCCACTTCAGTAACCGGACCACTCGTTCTCGTTCTTGTTGCCCTTCGAAGCATACGTTCTCACTTCCCGTTGCTTGGATTCATGCCTCAAATCACCAGAACTAGGTTGCTCTTGACAGTTCTTCTGCTTTGAGTGTTGCACCTTCCTTAGGGGAGCTCATCTGGGAAATCTTTGCTCGAGGTCCATCTTGCCCCTAAGAAGACGAGGGACTCACCCGACGCGGCGCGAATTATCTTCTTCCTTTTCTTTTTCTTCCTGCTTCTCCTCTTTCGACGTTGCCAAAGCCCATGTTGCCATCTCGCCAGTGGAACCCAACCAACTTCGCTCTTTACCTTCGCCATTCCACCTCCCGTCTTTTAGCTCCTTGAGCTTTTCTCTCGTACCTTCTTGCGTCTTGCATCAATTTAAATTAATCCTACCCGATTGCTGACTGGAAAAACCTAGGGCTGTAGAGCCGCCAAGTGGAAGACTCGACTCTAACCCCTCCTTCAGAGAACTACACATTATCGCTCATCTGACCAGTACGCAAGTGAGTAACCTCCTTGTCCCTGTCCGATTCGAGCGGAGAGTTCTATTCAAACATTAACCGCACCAGAAACACTGGCAAACTGTTTCAGGTTGGCAAGCATTTCTCTTCAGTCGCTTTTTCCTGCAGCTTCTCGAAGTTGAGCAGGCCTTTGGAAATTCGTCTACAGAGTGCCGTCCGAACAGCAAAAGACCTTCCGAGCAAACGGCAGGGGTCAACAACTTGCAAACGAGGAGCCAACATTGTTCATCGCTTATCTGCACACCAGTAACCTCAACGCAGGACCATATTTTATCTAATTTGCTAGACGCTTGGCTGCTATACAGGTATTTCTCCGCCTCAAGGCCAGTTCACGGTATTTTACACTCTAGTTTGGGCTTAAGATATGGCTTAAGCCTGCAAAGTGCAGACCACTGCTGACAAGTAACATTGCAAATCAGACATGATATACCATTGCAAATCAGACATGATATACCATTGCTATTTACAGCATCATATCTCTCATCCAGTCTCGGGAAACATAGTTGGGAAGTTTTAATTTGAATAGAAGACCACAAAGCTCATCCACTTTCTCATATCATTCGTCTTCCTGGTTTTTAATTGACCAAGAAGGAACTCAGTATGGTTCGATCAAAAGGATTGGTCGCTCCGAGCCAGGGTATGACCAAGGATGACTCGATCATAGGCAAAACCAAGACGTCTCTTCGTATAAAGGCCTTGGTCCTTGATGCGCTTCTTGACATTGACCCTGAAATCGTCAATTCCAAGCTCGAAATGGATGAGACCTTTGAGGTAATCAATCAGTCGTTTGTGTTGAGAGCTTCTTGGATATTTGGGGCATACTAATGGCAGCAGGCCATCACAGTCGATCTGAGGGTCTTTGACTTGGACCTTCCTCTCCTTGCCAGCTGGGATATGACGTGGAAGCCCGTATACGTTGCCGATATATATGTGGGCCTTGAACCTGAAGATGACGGTGACGACGAGGAAGAACACTATGAGGCGGACAGATCTTCTGGGCACGCTTGGCCGAGCGTAAATTCAGAGAGTGGTGTGTCGGATACGATCTCGACTAAAGGGTAATTCTGCGTTTCTTCCTTCCCCCATCGAGACAGCACAAAAAACTAACGCTCACAAAGCAATGGCTTCGTGCAAGCCGGCTTCAGTGTCGAGCCCCAGACTCTTAGCCCGGCAGAGCTCCCACTGCTGAAGACATTTGAGAATGATCTCGGTGTGAAAATGGAGAGATCAGTTATTTTCTCCAATGAATTCTTCGAAATTCGTCAATCTCCGATTGCTGGATGGGGCGCCTTTGCTGTTCAGAACCTTTATCGAGGCAGTCAAGTCCTCGTAGAGAAGGCTCTCTACCATGCCATACATGAGGATGTGACGAAGACAGCCCGGGCCCTTCCCAAGGAAGAACTTATGATCGCCAATGACCTCCACGCATACTTCAGTCGCGAGGGAGAGACGCTCGAGGAAGCAGTCTGGAACACCAACGCGTACAGTCCCCCTCTCGCCTCAAACGTGTGTGGGATTCCAGCTAATATCGATACCAGTTTCTCCTCTCGCCGACCGCTTCAAGCCGATCCAAATGACACCCGTCAGTCTCAAGCCGGCTCCTACGGCGACGTTGCTGGCGTGTTTCCCGTCGCAGCACGCTTCAATCACTCGTGCGAGCCCAAGCTCAGCTACAGATATGACGCCAAGCACGAGGCTCTGGTTTTCACCGTACGCGACCACATCATCGACAAGGGCCAGGAGCTGACCATCCCATATGGCAAAGACCCCTCCGTTCTCTACTATAAGTTCGGTTTCCGCTGCGAGTGCGGATACTGCAAAGGCTTCGACCCCAGTTCATCCGAATACTGTTAGGAACCAGAAGACGAACGGGCATCAAAGACCAATCGGAGTGCGATGTGACTGGCAAAGGTAGGGGAGTAGAGAAGAGTGTAACACACACACATAGATAGAAGAGAGGTAGAAGAGAGATAGAGAGAGAGAAAGCGGGAGAAGCAAATCTGGCGCAAGAGTCTACTGGTATCTTTCACGGAGGCGCGATTCAGCTAGACAACCCAAAGTACATTCATAAACGGTTCTTTCTTTCCTTCCCCGCCCAAAACACGTTTCCCACTCAGTGAGGTTGGTGCATGGCACCTGCAGAGGATGACAAGACTAATGAGGAGGAGAAAACACTTGAAAAGGTGCAAGTTTAGAAATCGGGACGGATCCCAGGAACAAGGAATACCGGTGACGCTGTATGTTCAGGTTGAACAGCTCCAGCAGCTTCTCCCTAACATCCCCGGATTGGTCGGGAATTGCGGCATGGGCGAATGACAGTGTGGCATCGAAACAGACCATGCTGCCGGACGACATTATGAAGCATAAGTCCAGCAACATGATATTATCCGGCCAAGGAAGCCATAGTGGGGGCGGGGTTGGCTTCTTGAGCCGTTTTCCGGGGGGAGGGGGCGGGGTGCCTGATCCAGTTCTATTATTCCTTGTTCGTCGAGAAACAGAGAGGAATATCCTGAATAGGGTAAAGAGCCGCCGTCTTACGATGACTTGTCTGAATTATGCCATTGTACAGGTCGATTAGACCTGTTCGGAGTGTCGTCGGTACAGGCCAATGCCACCAAGGCTTCCATGCGGCGGAGTCCTCGACACAGGTCGATACACAAATGGAGCGCCATAGCTCATGCGGCTATAATCGATGAATACTAGTCCCCAAAGTACATACGACCATACCCACTGGAGAACTCGGGATCCCGTCCGCTCTCCCATAGATAAGCCAGTGAGGGCCGGATTAGTAGTTGGGTCGGTGACGACCAGCGAATACCTGGTGTTGTATGTTTTTGACTCAGCACATACTTTTTTTGATTGCTCTGTTTATCTCCTCTCATGTAGCCAAGGTCTAGTTGAAAGGCGCCCGATTTTGCCGTCCTCAGTACTTCTCACAATACTGACCGACCTAATCTGGATGTATTGCCCGGTCAGCGTCGTTGATAAATCCTTTAGGCTGCGGTTAATTATACATCGATTCGAACGAGTGGGGACAGCTCTTCTCCGCCGGGAATAGCTTGTGATTGCTGGAGAAACTTGTGCCGAATCCAGACGCCGTCGTTTACATGGCGCGAGTTGTCGGGTGAGAGACTACCATGCGAATAACTGAAGCCTCACACGTACAAGCGCCGCCAGGTTGAAGATTGTATATAGTTTGCCCGTGCTCTTCTTTTCAGAAGTTGACGCAATTGATTCTGCCACGCTAGGGCCCCCCTCTCCCGTAACTGACCTGTCGTAATGGCTTCTCAAGGCGCCATCTTCACGAACCCCATCATCCCGGGCTTCAACCCGGACCCGACGGTCTGCGTTGTCCCCGCGACGGAAACCACCCCGACGACATACTTCTTGTCGACGTCGACGTTTGAATTCTTCCCGGGCTGCGCCATTTACGCGTCAACAGATCTCATCAACTGGAAGCTCATCGGCCACGCTCTCACACGCAAGAGCCAGATAGAGCTCCGCACTGTCGAACCAGGAGCTGGGAGCTGGGCTAGCACATTCCGTTATCGACCCGATGAGAAACGGTGGTACCTCGCCAACGGTCTCTTCCAAAGGTATCGACCAACGAGTGATGTATAAACACCCCCCCCCCCCTCCGGCTTCGGAAAGAGGGATGCTGGGACGGAAGCTGACCATGAACAAACGTTCCAGGAACGTATTTTTCCACGTGGTTTCTATGTTTGGACAGATAACATCTGGGACGAAAATGCCTGGTCAGACCCCGTTTACTTTGACAACCCTGGGTTCGACCAAGACGTGAGTACCCCTCCCAAGGATACACATGTCTAGAAATATCCGACCGCATGACGAGTGTCCACGCCACTGACGGAAGAACCAAGCTCTTTTGGGACGACGACGGCAAGGTCTATCTCTCCACGACCGTGCGTATGGGAAAACGGACGCCCGGGTTGAAGCTGAAGGATTTTGCCATCCACATCTCCGAAATCGACATAGCTACGGGACGGACGTTGACCCCGCCCCGCGTGATCCGGGAATCACCGCACGGTATCGCCGAGGGGTCTCATATCATCCGGAAAGGCAAGTACTATTACCTGTTCACCGCCGAGGGAGGCACGGAAGCGGGCCATCAGGAATGGGTGTTCAGAAGTGAGACGGGGCCGTACGGGCCGTGGGAGGGGCAGGGCAAGGCTCTGTGGTACAACGGGCCTGACGAGGAGGTGCAGAGAACCGGCCACTGCGACGTTTTTGAGGATGATCGCGGGAGGTGGTGGGGTGTCATGCTCGGTGTGCGGCCTGTGAGATCAGGGGACAAGTATATTGAACCCCAGTTGGGGCGAGAGACGTTTCTGGTACGAGTGGACTGGGAGGATGACTGGCCTGTCTTCAACCTTGGCCGGAACATCACGCTCCAGACTGTGGGCAGGGAACCCGTCCAGAAGGCCGCGGTTGCGGATGCGCGAGGAGTCAAGTGGAAAGCGGACCTGTCCAAGTCAGTTCTCGAATTGGGCTGGTATCACAAGAGTAGGTGGTTTGCGCGCCCCATAACATCGATGGAGGATTGCAACTGACCGCTTCAGATACACCAATCAAGCCATGCCACAGCTTGACTGAGCGTCCGGGCTATCTCAGACTCTACGGTAACTGTTTCGACCTCAACAGCCCCGAGTCGCCCGCCATGATCCTCAGGAAACAATCATCATACAACGAGACCTTCCGCGCGAAGATGCTTTTTAAGCCAAGTCGAGCAGGGTACGAGTCTGGCGTGACGGTATGGTGGAGCCAGTACTCTTACGCTACGATTGGCATTGCTGCGGTTCAGCGAGGAGAGGACGAACCGGCGGTTCCGACCATTGTCTCAAGAGAACCTACCGGCAAGATCAGCGAGCTCAAGGTACGCATCTCTGGATTGAAGTCGTTATGATTCTTGGCTGACAGTCCAAAGGTTGTGTACCCCTTGCTGGAGGCCGGGTCTTCGTCTGCATCCACTCTGGACCTTGAGCAGCCTGTTCAGCTGTGCATCGCTGCGAAACCCACGGGGTATGAGATGAGTATCTTGGTGGGCGACGCACGGTCTAGTGTGGCTTTTACATCGGAGGCTTTGACGTTGTACCCCCCAGTGGGTGGTGCGTTTTGCGGCGTCATGTTTGGACTTTACTCGTTTGGCCGGAGTGAGCCGGTTTTGGATCCCTCTGACTTTGCGGACATTGAGATTCTAGAGACGGAGGAATGAGTGGATAGATCCATCATGTGTTCAGATACATGCCTCGTCTAGAGGAGAACTTGTCGAGGCATCGAGCTTGGAAGACCCAGGCGTAGACCTGTCGCGACTCTTGAGCTGGATGAATTGCGTCAGATACGACAAATCCACAACTTGTAGACTGTCCACGTCGCTCAGTATTGCTCCCCTGACTGCCCGCTTTAACTTTGGCCGAACTGGCCAGCTATAGTCAGTCCTTGCCTGCCACGTCAAGTTCCTCTCTATTTAACAACGATGGGTCGATTACAAAGAGCGGAGTCTAGATGAACTGGCGCACGTCCCAATGCCCCGGACCTGGTGCTGTTTGGCGGGCGAAAGGAATACCCCAGGTTACAAATTGGAGATGAGATGCGTTCGTTCACGTTTCTGTGTTCCATCGCGTCTCTCCAGTCGGTGCATCCCTTCGACCGGGAGACAAGGAACTGCCTGGTTCGCCCCGCAAAGGAGAAAAGCAGGCGGTTGAGAAAGCAAAGTAGCAAGACGTCATATTCCCTGCCATTTGCACGTAGCCGGGGGACGGTTTGCTTTTGACGGGAAGCTACAAGAGTCCACTCCGTCCCGTTTGCTAAGCCTCCTTTTCCCACCCTTGTACCCCACGATTGCGATTCAAACCCTACGTTTCTCGGGGGAAGGGATGCTTGATGCCAAGAGGTGGCCGCATCTTCTAACCACAACTCTTGCTCTCAACGATCTTTCGGGCAGCGCCACGCCTGGGGACGAGCAAGACCGGCGTCCTTGGCATGACTTTCAGTCGACAACCCTTCAAATTGCAAATGACTACCATCTGCTGTCAACTTGTCTCAGGGAAAGATATGTTGGGGGTGAGCATTGAGGGCTCGGTGATTGTTCACATCATCGACATGCGGTTCAAGAGTGTTGTATCATGGCCAGCAGGATAAGTTCACGCATAGTGTATCACCTGGTGTAAAGGTAGCAAGTTCGTTAAATCATTTTCGCATTTCGCGTTGTTTTAACCCCATCTCAGTCATTAATGTCTTGCAATTCTAGAGGAACATCAGCAAGGCCGAATGCCGTCCCATTCTAGGTCCCTTTTCTCTTTCCATTACGAGGGATTTCTTTCTTTTATTGCTGCCACGAAGTTGTGAGCGAACACATGGTCGAACAGCGTACATTGTAAGCCAGAATCAATTGCCCAATCGGCTTGCGCCGTCTAAACTGTGTAACGGAAGAAGGTGGCGTTATCGCCCTTATGGCGCTCAGCGGCCTTCTCCTCGGCCGTGTACTGGGAGGGGTCCTTGTACTCTCGGTCCCGGCGAGCATTCTCGCGACGCAGGTAGATGGTCATGAAGGTGGAAAGCACCATGGACATGGTTAACGTCGACAGAAGTGTGCCATGGCCGGGGTAGTAATGGGGCTTGTCCTTTGCCTGGTACAAGAAACCGGCGATGGCGCCTCCGAGATTACCAAAACCTGGACTGCGTTAGCAAAACCCACACGATCGCAGAACGATGCGAGTTGCTACTCACCGACGTGCATGGCAATGCCAACACCTCGCTTGACAGAGCCTCCGATGTTGTTGCCGTTCCACGCGACTCCCTGAGGGACGTTGGGGTAGATGCCGGAAGCGGCGAAGAAGCAGCCGGCATACTTAACGCCGTTGCTTTGGGAGGACAAGAGCATGATAAAGCCAGCCATACTGTGAACTTGGTTAGCCTGTGGTGTCCAAGCACGCTAAGTAAGGGCCACGAACGCAAGGAGGCAGAAGAAGATCATGTAGATGCCGCGCTGACGGTGACGGTCTGCAATCCACCCACCGCTAATACAGCAAACGCAGGCAACAATGTATGGCGGGACCGTCATCAACTGAGCCGTCTCGTTTGTATATCCCAGTCCTTGGACAATGGTAGGAAGGAAGAGCGAGTACGAGTAGAGTGGGGTGTAGATGCCAATGGTGATGAACTGGAGTTCCGTTAGCACGTCATCAGGGCGCATTGAAATCTCTTTGCGTCTCAATCTCACCATGTGAACCCAAATCTTCCAGTCCAACAGGGCATCCTTGAAGTATTTCATGTCAAACTCATCGGCAAGCGCGGAGCGGTCCTGCTCGAGACGGCGGGTCACTTCCTCCTTCTCAGCGACGGTAAGGAATTTTGCTGTGGCAGGATAGTCGTTCATAACGAAGAAGGCGGCAATGGCGACGGCAAGGGTGAGAATTCCCTCAAGGATGAAGATCCAGGCCCAACCAGGCCTACCTCCGACACCGTTCATCTCGACAATGCCGCGGGCCAGGAGACCACCGAAGGCTCCGGCAGCGGTGGCGGCGGAGAAGAAGATAGCCATTCGAAACCCGCACTCATGACGACGGTACCACATGGTGATGCTGAGAGGAGGAACAAGGTTAAAACATGAGAATGGGATTAGGGGAGACTGATGATACTCACTAGTAGGTGATACCGGGAAACAAACCACCCTCAGCAAGGCCAAGAGCCATGCGGGCGGCTAGCAATCCAGCGTAATTGTGGACGAGGCCCATGAGCGTGCAGCAGATACCCCAGGCAATCATAATGGAGGGAATCCAGATGGAGGGGCGGAAGCGCTTCATGGCCAAGTTTGAGGGGATCTCGGCGGCAACATACCAAGGGAAGAAGACTGACAGGGCGACGTTGTAGTCGAGACCTTTCATGCCGAGATCCTTCTCGAGGCCAGCCAAGCGAGCATTGCCGATGTTGGTGCGATCCAAGAAGGACAGCAAATACAACAGGGCAAGGAAAGGAATTAGGGTCCAGTCAATCTTGCGCAGGAGTCGTTTTGTGGCAGCCTGATCAAAGCCGGCCCTGTCGGGGTCGCTCGCATACTCAACCTCGATGGAGGGGTCGACGGCGCCCTCTTTCTTGACGTCCTTCTCAGAGGCAGACATTTTGAACGACGAATGTGGGTCTTGCCGTAGAGCTGTGCAAAGGAAGCTGAGCACTCTCGGGACCTAGATGAGATGGACAAGTCGAGCTCTAAATAGTTGTAGAGGGTGACTTTCGGGGAAGTAATGTCCGAGGAGAGTGGAACGTTGAGGCGAGTTGAATGGGTTTTGAGACAAGTCCACCCGAAGGCTCGATATAAATGTCTCGGATGAGATTAGGAGTGAGAGTAAGGCGTATCCTTAGAACATATGGATCTTAGGTCGGCAAGCCAATGAAGATCCAGAGGAAGTGGAAAGTCGGGAACGGACGAAAACGCAGCCGATTGGTGCTACCCTAAGTATCCGTGTGTTGTGATGTGTTGTATGGTGGCGTTGGCGTTTGTTGTTGGTGTTGCAGACGAAACGATGCGTGCGAAAGGTTGAGATCGCAGCCCAAGATAATGGTAGGCTTCAAGTTTCTTCTTTATGTTACTTCTCCTCCCTTTCTCTCTTTCGAATACAAGTGACCTTGGCCAAGGGCGAAGGAGGTGCAATTGCAAGTACAGGGTAGACAGGAGCTGAGCGCTTATCAACAGGCAGGAGGAAGGGGGGAAAAAGGAAGGAGTCGAGGGAGACAGAAGACGGGTTATGAAGAAGACGAGGGATGTATTGGGTCAACATGCTGTCTTAAATGATTCGCACCACGCTTCGCCGTCGTAGAAGCATTCGACTCATCCGTAATCTCCAGCGGTACCGGACTTCACATCACCCATGACTTGCTCCTTGCTCATGTGTAAGGCGGCAGATGAATTGTAACTTGTCCAAAGTTGGCGAACCTCTTGGCAATCTATGAAATCAAGGTTCCGTTCATTTGGTGAAAAGCATGCGGAGGATACATCGAACCTTGCCTTGCCTGGGAGGAGGTGGACAAGAAAGGGAAAACCATGGCCAAACAAGTACGTACCCACGACCCACGTTTGACTCGGGGAAGCTAAGCAATTGGACGCAGCAGGCATAAAGTACCCAAGGTACCTTCCGAAGATGCTTCGACTACATACTACTACTACGACGTGGCATAGGCAGATTGTGCCTCAATGCATCCCAGAAGCGACCGATGAATTGGACATCACCATTCATCATCATTCATGGCTGAACTGGCTTTCGGGGGGTTCGCAATTGTTACTCTGCCATACCGCTCATGAGGATGGATCTGCATCCTGTCAGCTTATCTCCCCCCCTCCACATCCTCGTCCATGTGCAATGGCCTGCCGTCTTCAGTCCAGCCATCCACCCACGCCGTACACCCTATTTCACATCGAGGTAGAGTGCCATTGACTTGTTTCCATCAAAATGGTTCGTGTCCTCGCAACCACAGTCCCTGAAACACCACGTTTTTGTTATACCTCTCTGTCAAATCCTGGTTGGAGGGCAAATTAACACGTACCTGCGCAGTAGAGGTTCATCCCCGGCTGCCAAGCTCTTTTACAAGTTCATCGCCACACATCCCATGCCATCCCCGCCAACCTCCCTTCCACTTCAACCCTCCGGTGATATATCGCGATCATTTGGATGAGCGCTTGCTCGCTTCCTCCTCCGCACGCCAACCGCTCCCCCGCATGCCAATCTCGCTCCTCCCCCTCGTCTTCCCCTTCCCCGGTCTCATCCCTACCCTGTCGCCAAGAAGACCAAGCCGGGGACCCCCATCTTCAACGCTGCAGCAGGCCAGCTAGCTAGGACTGCCTGGGTGAGTGGAGTATTATTTCATCGTGTCAGCCCCTAGGCGGTGGATTTGCTGAGATGCGCTCCCAAAGCCTGAAGACATTTTCTTGAGGCCGCCTTTTGGCGCTATGCGTTTCAAAGAGATCGGCGTTGACATTGTCCTGTTCAGCTTACCTGTACTTGCGCCTGACACAGTGACCACCCATGCACGCAACCCGTCTAACGACTTGTACACAACACAATGCAGTTGACT
Organism: Colletotrichum chlorophyti; assembly: GCA_001937105.1. NCBI lineage: Eukaryota > Fungi > Ascomycota > Sordariomycetes > Glomerellales > Glomerellaceae > Colletotrichum > Colletotrichum chlorophyti. The sequence continues at coordinate 41,688 of MPGH01000059.1, read as the reverse complement.
CACTGTGTACTAGGCGTGCCAGTACCCATGAATGATGTGCTGCTACCCTATCAACTTGCCTGTGCAGTCCAATAATTGCGCCTCCTGCTCTTCCCGAGATGGCAAGAAGAACACGTTTGATTTTTGTTTTCATGCTCGGTGACCAGGGGCTAGTTCTAGACCCGGGCCAGGCGCAGAGAGACGGATGGAATAACGGAAACTAGTGCCGCGAGGCAAAAGCATGTCCGCGTTCTTTCCCCGGAACAAGAGCCTAAACGAGACTTTGCATTTGCGCCTCGCTCGTCGAACTGAACCATGACCATGGTTGAGACTTGAGGGATCGGAGGTGGCTCCCGAACACTGTCGTTGGCGGCGTAAGGCGCCCAAGACGGTAGCATCGCATGATATTTTTACAAGCATCCGGACATTTCAGTCTCTCTGCAAGCCAAGGCCTTTCCTGCTCGTTTCTTCCTCGCCATCTAGGTTCTGGATCTTGGGGGAGGGTTATGGCCGTCATTTGGGGGTAAGCAACCTCAAATCCCCCGCAAATCCAGGCTGTGCCGTGATCATGACCTGCGGCAGCCAAGATATACCAGTCCCATGCCGCCATGTGCCGTTTCGCCGAGACGACATGGAAAATGCGTCCCGTATCGTCTTCGGGACTTCAAGCCACGGTAGTCATACACGGAAAGCAGAACAGACGAAGAAACAGTCGTGCGATGGCCGATGGCCGATAGCCGATAGTGATGGTGGGAGGAGAGCGTGCTGGGTGTTCTTGGCTCAGCTAGCGGCCACGTGTACGGGAGGGTGAGATGAAATTTAGCGCCGGTCGAGCGGAATCCTTTTTTTTCTTCTTCTTAAACTCCAAATGAATGTTGGTCGCGGGTAACGATGAATCAATGACAAGAGATCTGGAGGCGCAGATGGAGCAGAGTGGTTGGCGCCGAGAGGGGTGCAAGTTTGCGGCGTGAGGGAGATGGGTTGGAAAGGGGGGGCGCCACGGGGAAGGGATGAGAATGCTGGGCGGATGCGGTCGTCACGGGACGGCATTCGATGAAGGAGATGGATTGGTCGAGAAAGACAAGGACAAGGAAGCTTGGAGAAGCTTAGAGAGGCTTGTGAGGGAGAGAAGCTTCGGACAAGCAAACAAGTACCTATCCGAGCAGTATTTTGCGTCTTTCTAGGTTCCTTGGCATTTCCTTGGAAAAAAGAGAAGGTGAAGGAGGAGTGTTGTTGGGATGGCACGATGGGTGTTGGAGTCGGTGATGTGGGAGGTTCCAGTCTGGGCGAGCGGGGGTCTCCCGGCGACATCAGCTGAATAAGGAAGGACGACCGAACATCGACTGTGCATCCGACAGCTTGGCGCACGCTATCTGCTGCGCCACTCAGCCGGGTCCGGATCGGTTTGTCCAATCAAAGGGCAGGCGTATGTTTGGATGCTGACTCCAACATAACAGGCAGGCAAGGGAAGCACTAAGTTCACTCTCTTCCTTCCTTTTTCTTCCTCTTGATCTTTGTTTTGTTGGCAGGAATACGGATACAGACAGGGTAATGGTGGGCAAGACCAGAACAGGCACCACCAAGGTGCTCACTTCCTGTGGTCCCTGAGAAGGAGATGATGTGGATCAAGCTGGGGACGGGATGGGTGGCAGGATGAATGATGGATCTGTCTGGAAGCTGGGGAACGGGACTTGACAAAATGGGGGAGGGGGTCTTTGGCCAACTACTACTACGTAGTACTACCTTCAGGGGAACTCCCAACACCTACGTTTCGTTGGTGAGGATAAGCGACAGCTTTACACCCTTAAGTCGCGTAACATTCATAACAAGCCGGCTGGGGCATGGCGCGCATGGTGCTAAATAAGACGCCATGTTAGACAACTCTCGCTTCCGTGCTCGCGATCGTCCTGATGGAGGCGCAAACGGTAGGCACGGGTAAAGAGTTTATAGTACCATACATCAAGATAGGCGAGGCAGACAATAAACTGTAAGGAAGGTGGGGGAAGAGAAAAAGTTCCTTCCCCCCTAGCGCCCGCCACATTCATGATAACGGCGTGCCTCTTTCATCCGTCCCTAGTGTAGGTGCCCTAAGACAAGGTGTTCCAATTGGCAGTTGGACCAAGGCGAGATCCCAACATGACACAAAGCAGTTTTAGGTACCTTAGGATCCGCCTCCGCATTCTAGTGTCCCTTACTTCGTACTAAGGTAAGGTATGTGCACGTGTAGAGGCAGAGTTCCTGAGCACTCGATTCGAGCGGACAATGGCGGGCTGGGAGGTTAGTACAGTACTTTCTTTCTCACCCACCGACGGATCCCCCCCATTCAACAGCATGTTCCGCCCCGCCAGATTAGGTTTAAGTTTAGGTGGGTTGAGAGTAGAAGTACTATGTCTCCACCCTGGTCCACTTGACGTCCCCAGTTTTAAATTGCGGCAAGCTGACGGCTGGCCTAGACTTTGCATCTCAATCGAGTTGCGCCATCCCCAGTCCAAGTTCCCCCGTACAATACCGCAACCCCAGTTGCAGTTCGTTCGGAGTAAGGTTGTTCATTACTTGGATGCCATTGCAGGTCCCTCAAGGGATTTATTCCCTTTGTACAACGTAGAGCATCTTTCGGACCCCCCATCTACCTACCTCTACTACCTACCTCTTGTACTTCATCATTCTTTCATATAGCTCCAGCCATCTTTCTTTTCGGAAGACGGGGAAAAAACTGAGCGAGAAGAAATGTGATAGCAGTTGCTGTTTGTTTGGCCACTACTCCTTTCCTTCTGGAACACGGCTCCTCTTGCTTCGCATCCTAGTTTGGTGCCGCCCCAATTCGAATGGATATAGGGTGCCTAGCACATCCGCATTTCGATGTTCCGCGTTTACGACGTACACTCCGTTCGTTCGTTGCATTAGCCGTAGCTTGGTTAGAATATTGCTCATATTTGTGGCCTCGCCGACTCTGGACCTGGGCAATTCCACCGCACCCTTAGATGACATACCACGTAGGTTCGACGCCTGGCCTTCCGCCATGACTTGGGAATTCCTCCGGGGTGGGAGACGAGAAACTATCTAACCATGAAGGCTCGGAGAGTTGCCACCTAGCTAGTTGCTGAGGGCGTTGTTGATCAAATATTGTCGTGTGTGACGCTGACTGGAGATGGGGCCTCTTCTCACTCATTCCTGCATTTGGCAGCCCCATATTCATGCAGCATGTATACACTATTCCAAACTAACCCTTGCCATGGCTAGAACATAACGGGAAGGGTACATCCACACGTCCTCTCCCGTTGCAATCACAATCCTTTCGTGGGTACTGCTAGGCGACGTGAGTCGTCACCTCAGCACGGATAGGAACTTGTCATCTATGGCAATTTGTCTCGTCGCCTCATAGTAGCAAGAAACGATAGATATCTTCTACCCTGGGTTTCCAGCGCATCCCCCCAATCTCTACCTTTGGGCTCCATGAATGCAGGGACTGTTGTTTTTCATCTTCTTATTCGCTTACCGGCTCTTCAATCCGTTATCACTTTGCTGTGTCCGTGTCTCGGGGCCAATCAAGGCCATGCCTCGCGGTGTTAGTGTTTCGTGTTAACCTTGTGCTTAAAATGCGACCCTGAAATGTGCATTTTACTTATCAGGACATCAAAGCCGTCCTATATTGACAGGAGGCCAGTCTCAGTAGTTTAGGCAGTCGAGGATTGCTCTTGCGCTTCAAGCTCTTCGCTTTCTTACCAGCAATGGTTAAGGATAAACCGCCATCGATCAGGTAAGAAAGACAGATTGAGCTTCCGCCATCGAACACCATCTCTTTAGCACAACTTCTGTATGCTCAGCACTATTTGACGGCTAAAAATGTTATTGTTGATGGCCTGTTTTTTGGATCCTAGCCAGCAACAAACCCATTCGTCAAGAGAATTCTACGGCACCGACACCAACTTGCACGTGTTTTCTGGTCGCCTTCCTTCCAGCCCCGTCTTGACCTATTCGTGCGCCCAGAGCCGGCTGCAAGAATCTAGCACTTCGAGAGCCTGTTCATATCGAGTTAATCGTGGTTGGTCATGAGAAACAACGTAGAGTATCTGGTGACATGCGTTGGCAAGTCGCACAACCGGCAGCAAACAACGGCTCTGTTTAATAGTCACGCGACCGACACCGAGTGGTTGCCTGTTGCAGCAGGGGTTTGATAATCTTGGAGTACTAAGAACTCGCTTCCACGGATGTTTCGGTGCGAACCGGGTATCGATCCTGTGCCCGTGGCTTCCTCGCACATAAACACAAGCCCTGGTTGATATACCAGCAGTATCCGGTTGACAGAAATTGCAACCCTCGTCTGAGCAGCCAAGATGCAGGACGCGAGGAGGTGTTTATGGCACACTCACTCAATGCCCCTGGTTGAATCCGGTGCATTCTCGAAAGGCGGTCTCCTCCGAACGTAAAGCCAACCATTGTGGAGGATCGTGGATCGCAAAATATAATGCCAGTGTCGTTGAGTTGACATGGGATTGCCTCCCTGCTTGTTGGAAGACACGAATCGGGCCAGTCCGCCGTCGAGAGACCTTAGCAAGATGGCTCACATACAGCTGCTCATGGTAACGTCTTGCTCACACCATTGAAGGCAAATACGCCATGGTGGGTTAAGAAATATTAGGGGAAGGATTCAATGGATGTATAGTATTCCAGTCCCACTTCACTCGTTTCTGGTCTCCTTTCCAACCGAGTTGACGGCACGCAATCCCCCGTGTGGCACTGGATCAAAGTCCCGGTCACGTAAAGATAGAGGGCTTGTTTTGACTGATTTGGCCCTTAAAATCCAATTGTCTGTTACACAAAAACTTTCTGGTACAGATTAACCGTATTGCCTTTTGAACAACTGGGCCGCAAGCCCTGGGGCCGGGCATAGTTTCGCCCCTGGCTAATACTACCTCGTTGACGGCTTTTGCAGTGATCTATCCCCCCCCAAAGGCTCCAATGAGGTTTCGGTAAGTAGACTACGCCACGCATTTGCCACCTATTGACAAGCGATGCGACATCGGGCGCTCGAAAGTCCTCTGGAGAGTGACGCCTGCCAAGAATTTCGCCCTCGAGAGATCACAGTTTTTTCGTAGCACGACAGGGCCATGTTGCTCCTCACTATGCGTGTTCCTGGTTGATCTCCCTAAAAATGTTCATCAGACGCTCATTTGAAGCTGCTGGCTTCTTCGAGGGTGCTAACTAATTGCACCATCCTCGCCTCTGGGTCGATGCCAGCATGCTATGCCTTCACCGTCTTCCAAAGCAATCCACTGTCTCGCACATAGCCCTGAATTTTGTTATCTTGTTTATAGGATCTTAACCGGGATGTCTCTTATACCATCTTCGCTCTGTGGTCTTGTACTGTCTAGCGTTGCCTCGGATCCGAAGCCAAGGCTCGATAAAGTGAGGTGGTGGCGCCCCGGATAGAACCTGTGACAAGAACATGACAACATCTTCCATCAGAAATGCAAGAAATATCGAATTTGAAATCAGACTAAGATATCATGCATGCTGTTCAAGGTCGGATGAACTCCGAAAATTACCCTCAGTCCTTAATCTTAGGTGCACCAGCTCAACGCAGAGCGATCACAACACGAGCATGAAAGAAGTATCAACTTGGAGAAATACAGATATTTGGGTCTTTGAAAACACCGAATCTTACTGTTGGTTGCATGAAGCCAAGCAAGTATGTAGTGCTATGTTTTTAGGCCTCGTTGAGATGGAGGCGGTGCTCCAGGTTCGGAAGAAGAGCCGGGTACGCGGTGCCATTGACCCATAATTCCCGAATCCCCATCATCCGTAATAATGGGCCCATCAGACGAATACCGTGCTAAGTAGCTCCGTTCTCGGTTCGCACTGACGCGGAGATCTTGTAGCTGACACAGTGTACAGTGCACGGCCAGCCTGTCCGCCCATCCCAAGCTGTTAAGGAGATGCTCCACATCGGCCCTTGCGTCACCACTTGAATGTGGGCACGGCGACCCTGGACAAGTACCTTTTACCTACAAGGGCCCCTTTTGAACAGAGGTAGAACGCGACCCACCACTTTAGACGCGTAGAGTATCCGTCGGAAGACGCGACGTTAATTCTCCTCCAGCGCGTCTGTCCGGCACCGGCTCCAATTCCAACCTACGCGCCCCAGGTCCATTCTCAATTCGCAGAGCACCTCAATACGACCAGGGAGCTTTGCCGAAGCGTTCATTCGTATCCTCACATCTTTCATACCTCTTGTCCATACCGGACCTCGTCTTCCGCTCTTGACTTTATTTAACTCCCTTCATCACCCCGGTCCTCACCTGTCTGTTTGGTCGTCTCGTCACTTCCTCTTCAACCAGAAGCAATTATGACGGACAAGTCGTCTCCCTCAATCGCCCGTACTCCGGCTAAAACCCCATCAACACTCAAGCGCCAGCCATCGTCATCAGCAGGAACCCAGAAGACCATCGTCCAGTTCTTCGCCAAAACTGCCAACTCCTCCCGTTCGACCCCCAAGCCTGTATTTCAGGCCCCCAGCTCGTCTCCGTGCTTGAGAGAGTCGACCCGCGCAAATACCCTTCCCAGAGCCAGACAGCCATCCGACGTTACACCGGTGCCTAGCAGCGATGTCATTGAACCGTCGAGCTCCCAAGAAAACGCTGATACATGGGCATCCAAGGTAGTTGAATACTCCTTGCCACCACCCCGTGCTCCAGCTGAGCGTGTGATCCCTCAGGCTACTGCAGCTGGACCAACTGTGGCCTCCTCAAGCCCAACTCGAAAGGTACCTGCCTCAAGTCGCCCCTGCCTTGCCCATTGCTTCTTGTCAGAATGGGAACTGATCTAACCGCTTGCCATGTAGTCCAGGAAGCCTATCAACTATGCTGAGGCATCCGACGATGAAGATGAGGACCCTTTCATTCGCATTAGAGCTGCGGGTAGTCGTCGCCATAATCGAACGAAAGCTGCTCCTACTGATGATGCCGATGACTACGAAGAAGCCGCTAGCGAGGGTGGTACTGAAGACGATGGTGAGCGTTTTTCTCCTTGGACGTGGGAAACAAAGTCTGACAGATCAACCCAGAGATGGTCGATTTCGTGGTTAGCGATGAGTCGGACGTTGCAACGCGGTCGAAGAAGCGGAAGCGTCGAGACACTACCAAGCCGACCCAGCCGCGAAAGAAGTCCACTATCTCTTCTCCGAGTAAGGAGGAGGACGATGAAGACCGAAATGACGATGAAGCCACGGATGATATCCCCAGCACCTCAACGGCACAGCAATGGCGCTATGACCCAGACAACGTTTCTCCTACAGCTACTCGACGCACTGCACCCCTTGCCTCTCGTCGCCCCCAAATTACCAAGGGCAAAGAGAAGGCACACACCAAAGAGCCCGAAGATAGATATCCTTGGCTTGCAAACTTGGTGGACATCAACAGGAACCCTCCCGGTCATCCGGATTATGATCCTTCGTCCGTATATATACCACCTTTAGCGTGGAACAAGTTCAGTGCTTTCGAGAAGCAATATTGGGAAATCAAACAGAAGCTTTGGGACACCGTCGTTTTCTTCAAAAAGGGCAAGTTTTACGAGCTCTACGAAAACGATGCCACTATCGGTCATCAACTTTTTGACCTCAAGCTTACGGACCGCGTAAACATGCGCATGGTTGGCGTTCCAGAGAGTTCCCTCGACATGTGGGTCAACCAATTTGTCGCCAAAGGCTACAAAGTCGCTCGCGTTGACCAAATGGAGTCTGCTCTTGGCAAGGAAATGAGAGAGAGGGACGACGCTGCGGCCAAGGCCAAGAAGGCCGACAAGATCATCCGTCGAGAGTTGGCCTGCATTTTGACCGGCGGCACTCTTGTCGACGGAAGCATGCTACAAGATGACCTGGCAACGTACTGCGCTTCGATCAAAGAGTCGCTCATCGATGGCAAGCCTGCGTTCGGCATTACTTTTGTCGACTGCGCAACGGGCCAGTTCTTTGTCTCCGAGTTTGAGGACGATGTTGATCTAACAAAGTTCGAGACTTTCGTTGCTCAGACCAATCCAAGGGAACTCATCCTCGAGAAGTCAAATATCTCGGCCAAGGCTGTCCGCATATTGAAAAACAACACATCCCCTATGACTATCTGGAATTACTTGAAATCAGGATCCGAGTTTTGGGATGCTGATATGTGCCGCCGGGAACTCGAAAGCAACGGCTATTTTACAAAGGATGGCGGCGAGGACGTCTGGCCCGAGTCCCTTGCCCAGGCAAAAGACAAGCCTCTCCTTATGTCCGCTTTTGGTGCCTTGGTTCATTACTTGAGGGTCCTGAAATTAGAAGGAAACCTGTTGTCACAGGGCAACTTTGAGTGGTATACACCCATTCGACGCAACGGCACGCTCATTCTGGATGGCCAAACCCTCATCAACCTGGAGATATTCTCTAACACGGCCAATGGCGGGCCTGAGGGCACGCTCTTCACGCTCCTCAACCGATGCGTCACTCCATTCGGCAAGCGGCTCTTTCGGCAGTGGGTGTGTCACCCGCTTTGCGATATCCAGCGTATCAACGAGCGGTTGGATGCTGTCGACATGCTCAACTCTGACAGAGGTGTACGGGAGCAATTCTCATCGCAGATGACCAAGATGCCAGATTTGGAACGCCTCATTTCCAGGATCCATGCTGCGTCGTGTAAGCCAGAGGATTTTGTGCGCGTTTTGGAAGGCTTTGAGCAAATCGAGTATACTATGAGCCTACTAAGCGCCTTTGGTGGCGGAAACGGTCTCGTTGATCGTCTTCTGGCCTCTATGCCCAACCTCACCGATCCCCTATCGTACTGGAAGACGGCCTTCGATCGCACCAGGGCCAGGGACGACAAAATTCTGATCCCGGAACGTGGAATCGAGGAAGACTTTGACAATAGTCAGGATCGTATTGCCGAGATAAAGGAGGAGCTGCAAACACTCCTTGGGAAGAAAAAGTCTGAGCTGAAATGCAAGACACTCAAGTTCACCGATATTGGCAAGGAGATTTATCAAATCGAGGCTCCTAAGGCGGTAAAGGTGCCGAGCAACTGGCGTCAAATGTCGGCAACTGCAAGTGTCAAGCGATACTACTTCGAGGAACTCACGGATCTGGTACGGGAACTGCAGGAAGCCGAAGAGACTCATTCTCAGATCTCGAAGGAAGTTGCGGTGCGGTTCTTCCACCGCTTTGATACCGACTACGAAACTTGGTCCCAGTCGATCAGAATTATTTCACAACTCGACTGTCTCATCAGTCTCGCTAGGGCCTCATCTTCACTGGGCGAACCAAGCTGTCGACCCGAGTTTGTGGACCAGGAGAGGAGCGTAATCGGATTTGAGGAACTTCGTCATCCCTGCATGCTCAACACAGTGGCTGACTTTATTCCGAACGACGTTCAATTGGGCGGCGATTCTGCAAAGATCAACCTACTTACAGGTGCGAATGCGGCAGGCAAATCAACTGTACTGCGAATGGTAAGTGGCCCCTGCCTATCTCTGCTGCTCCCTGCCGCGAGGTAAATGATTTAACTCGGAAACAGTCATGTATTGCTGTTATCATGGCACAAATCGGATGTTACGTTCCGGCAGTGTCCGCACGACTTACTCCTGTTGACCGAATCATGTCAAGACTGGGTGCAAACGACAACATCTTTGCTTCCCAATCAACCTTCTTTGTGGAGCTTTCGGAAACGAAAAAGATCCTTTCAGAGGCCACACCCCGGTCTCTTGTCATCCTAGATGAGTTGGGACGCGGAACGAGTTCGTACGATGGAGTCGCTGTGGCGCAGGCCGTCTTGCACCATGTCGCAACCCACGTAGGCTGTTCGGGGTTCTTTGCTACACATTATCATTCCTTGGCTACCGAGTTTGAGAACCATCCCGAGGTCCGACCGCGTCGTATGCAGATTCATGTTGACGAGGAGGAGCGACGTGTCACGTTTCTTTACAAGCTCGAAGATGGCATCGCAGAGGGCAGTTTTGGAATGCACTGCGCCGCCATGTGCGGTATTTCAAATCGTGTCATTCAACGGGCTGAAGTGGCAGCCAGGGAATGGGAGCACACGAGCAGACTCAAAGAGAGTTTGGAGAAGGCCAAGTCGGGCTGTTATATTCCTCTCGGGATGCTTAGCGACGTGTCATCTCTCCTCGGAGACAGTGACGAAATTAATAAGAGGGGTGTCGAGGTACTGCTTAAGGCTATTGAAGGCTTGTAAAGATTTTTGTTTGTTTGAAAAAGAGGTATAACTAGGCGTTGAGATAAGATAGCTAGGTTTAACAATTAAACTATAAAGGTTTTACTACTATAAAGATCTTTTAGTATAAAATATATTTTAATAAAGATGTAGTAAAACGAGGCAGGGAGTCAAGTGAGTGAGTGAGTATGTAAGAAAGNACTACCTAAATCCTAGAACTATTATACACCCTTAGTCCTAACGCCTTAAGGGTAACTTACTACCTACTATATCTCTAGATATATATATATATATATATATATATATATCTATATACTACCCTTAGGGAATTATAGTAAAAAAAAGAGAGCTTATTTAGCTTTAATTAGGCTTAAATAAGATCTTTAATTATATAAGTAACTATTAAGTAGATTTAGTATACTTTATTACTTAGTAGTAAAAGTACTTTAAGGGAGGTAGTAGTACTACTATAGTAGTTAAGTATTAAGAAAAAAGCGTTTATAAAAAGGTTTTATAAAAGAAATTAATTTAAATAATTTAAATAATTTATTTTTACTTATTTATATATTAAAGTTTATAATAATAACCTTAATATTATTATTAATTTCTATTTATAATACTTCTTTAATTAGAACTAAAAATATATAAAACTATTATTTTATATTATAATATAAAAGAATATAATTAAAATAAATTAAGTTAAAAATCTATATCTTAACTACTACCTAACTTTAACTACCTTTTATTACTTTAAAGTAAATACTTTATATATAAAGTAATATATCTTTAAAGTAGTAAATTTATTTTAAAAGTAGTAAATTTATTTTAAATTTAATCCTTAAGCTCAATTAAGTTTAGTTTAAATATAAACTATAAAAAAAGAAATAAAATAAATTTTAAAAGTATTATATCTTTTTATAATTATAAAAAGGGTAATATTAGTTATTATAAGGTCTCTTTTTAATTTTTCTTTTTTATCCTTCTTTTCTTTCTTTTTAGCTTTTACTTTTTTTTAAAAAAGCCTTTATATTTTTTTACTTAAGTTCTTTTAATTTTAAAAGATATATAAAAAGTAAATATATATCTTAAGGCTTTATATTAACTATTATAATACTTTAAAGATTATTACAACTATATACTTACTTATTCTTTTTATATTCTATTATCTTTTAAAGTCCTTTAGTATTAGTTATATTTTATAACTTTATAATAATTAAAAAAGCCTTATTCTTAGCCTTTCTTATATAATTTTATTATAGTATTATCTTTATATTACTATGTTATTTTATTATTTATATAAAGCTATTACTAAGTTAATAATAAAGGTAAGGTAAAGTACTATTACCTAAGTATTATTATATATATAAATATTCCTTAGCTCCTTTACCTTTTTCTATTTATAAAATTATTTCTCTATTATCTTTTCCTCTTTCTTTATATATACTAAGTTTTAATTAATTCTTTATTATACTTTTATATTCTTTTTTTTAAAAAATCTTTTACTTACTTATTATTAATTATAATAACTCCCTTTTTATCTTTACTTTATTAAGCTTTTATTAACGTTATATACTTCTCTTTTATACCTTTATTTTATTAAGTTATTATTAATTATAAGTATTATTCTCTATATTTAAGGTATTATTTAGTTTTATTACTAACCTAAAGAGAGTCTTATTAAGCTAAATATAGCTCTCTATATTAACTACCTATATCTCTTATATTATAATATAATATTATTAACTTATTATACCACTAAGTATATTAAAAAGTATCTTATATATTTAATTAATAAAAAGAAGTATTTAGTAGTATATTATTAACCTTTTACTAACTTATTTACTTATATTAATTTATTTTTTCCTTACGTTTTAAAAAAGCTTTAAGGTACTACTTATATAACTTAGAATGTATTTTATTCCTTTTATAGTTTTAAGTTTTTAAATTAGTTAGATAGTTATAAGTAATAATAAATACTTAACGTCCTTTAGGACGTTACTAATACTTAAGAGTCTATTTATTAATATATTAAAGATCCTTTATTAAGTATAAGTCCTACTAATATTAACTAAATTCTTATATAAAAGTTAACTACTAATTAAAAGTATCTTATACTCCTTATATAAATCTAAGTAAGTTTTATTATATTATTAATAAGTATTTACTAATTATTTTAAATAAATTATTAATTCTTATTATATAAACTAATATTAAAACTAACTTTAGCTTATATATATTTATAATAATAGTTATATATAGGCTTTATAATCTATTATATAAGTTTTAGTTAATAATCCTTAAATAATAGTTTATTAAAATAAAAATAAATATAACCTTAATAAATTCCTTAAGTAGCTTACTTTTTATAAGGACTTATTTATATATTAAAATAATCCTATTTTAATTTATACTATTATTATAGCTAATAGCGCTTTTATTAGTTATAAAAAGGAAACTACTACTTTAGTAAAGTATTAATAAAACTATATTAGTTATACTATAGTTAAGTCTATACCTCTATCTCTTTTAATTAATTATAAAACGTCCTATAAAGCGTTAAAGGGTTATAAGGCTATTACTATTTTATTAACTATTAATAAGAATAAAAGTATTACTAATAACGCTATAGAGGATACTAAAGAGGATATTATTAATAATAATAAGGCTAAGGAACCTATTATTATAACCTTATATAGTTATAATATAGCTCCTCTTTATACTTCTATAAAGCGTTATACTACTATTACCTTTATTATATATAACATAAGGTAGTCCTTAATATTTTATATTAATAGCTCTATAGTTAGTACTTTTATTATATCCTTATATTCTTAACTTATTAATAACTTATTATTAAAACGTTACTATAATACTTTATTTACCTTAGAATCTTTATTACCTAACTATATAGCTCTTAAGTATATAAAGACTTTAGCTTCTTTTAGTAGTACTTATTATATTATATTTATTATTACTTTTAGTACTATAATATTTTTTAGCTTTAAAGAAAAGTAGTTTATTATTATATCTTTTATAAAAGGTTTCTATATTATTATAACTTATTTTATTTATAATAAAGCTAAATAGTTTAAAAATAAGTTAGTTAATAGTAGTAAGGGTAAAGCGTTATTAATAATTATTAGTTTATATAAGTCTTCTTTAAGTCTTAGTTTTATTACTTTACTATCTCTTTTAGCTTTAAATATATATATAGGTATTAATAATTAAAAGGATATTAATAATAAGAATAAAAAAGATAATAAGGATAATAATTAAATAGGTTCTATTAAACTCCTTTCTTTAAGCTATTATTAAGCTCTTATTAATTAGTTTTTATATTTTAAGAATTAAGTTTAATATAACTTTAGGGCCTTATATTTATTTATTCTTAATAATCTAAAGTTTCTCTTTAACTTCTTTAATTAACTTAAAGAGAATAAGGTTAAGGTATATTAGTGTAAGGGGTGCGCTATAGGCGCTTAACTAGGAAAGATATAAGTAATAATAGGTATATTATAGTATGTAAACTTTAACTTATTTGNATCCCCTTTTCTATAAGGATTTTCTTAGCCTATAGTTAGGCCTACCTAACGTCTAGCTGTTAACCGGTTGGTAATAGCTAGGTGAATCTGGTTAGCCCCTTTATAATTACCTCCCTATTAGTAAGCCTCGGTCCCTAAGGCTTATATAACCTGTTGCTGCTATAGGGCTGCTTAACAACTACGTTTAGTATCCGTAATATTATAAGAGCTGTATTAGTATATTATTATAGACCTTTTGTTATTTAATTTTAGCTATTATCTTTTAATAATACTATCTATATTTATAGCTTTATAATAATTAAGAAGGCCTTATTCTTAGCCTTTATTATATAACTTTATTATAGTATTATCTTTATATTACTATATTATTATATTATTTATATAAAACTATTACTAAGTTAATAATAAAGGTAAGGTAAAGTACTATTAGCTAGGTATTACTATATATATAAATATTCCTTAACTCCTTTACCTTTTCCTACTTATAAGATTATTCCTTTATTATCTTCCCCTCCTTTTTTATATATACTAAGCCTTTATTAATTTTTTATTATACTTTTACGTTCTTCTTTTTTATTAATCCTTTACCTATCTTCTTCTATATCTTTATTTTATTAAGCTGTTATTAATGATAAGTATTATTCTCTATGTTTAGGGTGTTATTTAGTTTTACTATTAGCCTAAAGAGGGTTTTATTAAGCTAAATATAGCTCCCTATATTAATTACCTATATCTCTTATATTAAGATGTAATATAGTTAACTTATTATATTATTAAGTATATTAAAAAGTATTTAGTATATTTAGTTAATAAGAAGAAGTATTTAGTAGTATATTATTAATTTTTTACTAACTTATTTACTTATACTAATTTATTTTCTTTTAGGTCCTAAAGGAGCTTTAGGGTACTACTTAAGCGACTTAGAATACGTTTTATTCCTTTTATAGTTTTAAGTCTTTTAGTTAATTAGATAGTTATAAGTAATAGTAGATACTTAATATCCTTTAGGACGTTATTAGTACTTAGGAGTCTGTTTGTTAATATATTAAAGATCCTTTATTAAGCGTAAGTACTGCTAATATTAACTAGATTCTTATATAAGAGTTAGCTATTAATTAGGAGTATCTTACGCTCCTTATATAAATATAAATCTAAGTAAGTATTATTATGTTATTAATAAGTATTTATTAATTATTTTATTAGTTTAAATAGATAACTAATCCTNTAATCTACTATATAAGCTTTAGTTAATAATCCTTAGATAACTATCTATTAAGATAGGAATAAGTATAACTTTAATAAATTCCCTAAGTAGCCTGCCTTTTATAAGGACTTACCTATATATTAAGATAACCCTATTCTAACTTACGTTATTATTATAGCTAGTAGCGCTTCTATTAGTTATAAGAAGGAAACTGCTACTTTAGTAAAGCGTTAGTAAAACTATAGTAGTTATACTATAGTTAAGTCTATACCTCTCTCTCCTTTAATTAGTTATAAAACGTCCTATAAGGCGTTAAGGGGTTATAAGGCTGTTACTACTTTATTAGCTATTAATAAGAATAAAGACGTTACTAATAATGCTATAGAGGATACTAAAGAGAACGTTATTAATAACG